>OU343225.1:233922595-234522595 GCA_910596185.1 Chrysanthemum makinoi | reverse complement strand
CTTCTTTGGCCTAGATGAGGATGTTGGTTTCTTTGTTGAAGCGGGAGAGGTGGGTTGTTGTTGGGGCTCGTGAATCTCTTCATCGTCACTACCAGTGTACTCGAAGTGATCACCGGTTTTCTCTGTCTGAGGTGGTAACTCAGAATCCTGAGGTTTGTCAGCAGAAGAGCGTGGAGGAGATCATTGTTGAGATGGAGTCCTTTGGGGTGGAGGTGTCATTGAGGAAGATTCACCAGACTTCTTTGGACATTTAGGTGCAGAGTCCTTGTCCTTATCATCGTCATCTCTTGGTCGTTTAGGTTGGTCTGCTGATTCTTTGCATGATGATCTGAGTTGATAATCTAGTAGACCTTCAAAAAATTTAGCTTCATCCGAAGTAAAAGTTGTAGATCGTTTTGACATTTGCATCACCAATTTAGCAATTAACTCAGTTTTTGAGAGATCAGATTCTTTGGCCATTATATGTTTAACCAATGCGACCATATTTGGATTAAGTTGTCTGGAAAATACTTCTCTTGTCAAACCAGAGACAGTGTCGAGAAGAAACTTGTGAGTATATTCTCTTGCCGTCTTCTCCAACTCCTTTTGGAAATCTCCTTTGATAAACTTCTGGATTTGTTCCCTTTCTTTCAACAACTCGTTTATCCCTTTTTTAAGAAAGTTGATTCTGTCAGCGAGTTGATTCAGCTTTTTGTTGGTTACATCCTTCTTCCGTACTTGCTTGACAGCTTTGACAATCTTGGTTTTAACCCGGGATATCCAAGAGTCAGTTGGTTTCTTAACAGATTTAGATGTGGATCTTGTTGTTCTTTTGGATGGTGGAAGTGAAGAGTGAGAAGACGAGTCTGATGATGAGGAGACGTGAGGTGGCTCAGGGTCCTTAGGTGGCTCAGAAGTTTCCTCCTTGGAGCGTGTGGGACTGTCTAGAAGAAAATCATCATAATCAGTTTCTTCATCATTTCCAGACTTAGCCGTTTCCTCATCCTTAGTATCTTCACCAGAAGTTTTCTCAGTCTTTTTCCGTTAATGGTTCCTTTATGTCAAAGTCGATGGAATCCTCAATCTGCCTTTGTTGTTGTTCGTGGGTGATGGTGGTACCAGTTCCCTTATCGGGTTGATTAACCGCATCGGAAACTGGTGCGGCTTGAATTCCACCACTTGACCCTCCGGGGCCACGAGTTTGATCCTTTACGAATTCATCGGCAAGGTGTTTGAGTCTGAGGTTCTTCAACTTCTTTTGATATTCTCTTTCCTCATCAACTGGTTCTTCTTCAGAACTTTCCTTATCATGCTCAAGCACAGGAGTTTTTCCTTTGCCTTTATCAGCTATTGGACTGGGAGGTTTAGTTATTGTTGGAGTGTCATCAATTGCAGTTTCAGAGTAGGTAACCTCTTCGTCTGATTCAGTTTCCTCAGAGCTTTCATTCAGTAGCTTTCGTTGCGGTTCAGGCTTGGGAATAGGAATAGAAATAGCTTCCTTAGAGGGAATTTTCCTTTTGAGTGCAGGTTTCCTCTTAAGGAACTTTCTTTGACTCTCAGTGCTTGTAACACTTCCTGCACTGCCTCTCCTTGTTTTCCTAGTAGGTGTACCGGAGGACTTTTCATCAAGAAAACCGACTTTGCCTTCATCAATCGCTACCAGATACCTTTTGTATGAATAGAGTTGTTTGACCGCATTAGTTAGAAGGTGATCTGGCAACACTGCACCCTGTTTCTTTGTTGTAGATTCCTTAAATCTGACTGTGAGTGTAGGCTCATACAACATGGAGTGATTGTTGGGGTCATTGAGTCTCAAGGGGATATCAGGGTTATACCCTAGAGCTCTTTGGATCAACAGTTTGGTATATCTGATATATGGGATCTTGGAGCCAAGCTTTTTGAGGAATAACATCATGTCGTCCCATATCAGAGCTTCAACTTCAATGTGTTTCATGTTGACCAAAGCCCAATAGATCTGTAGTTCCATGAGCTTGTGATGCTCATAGCCACTATCACGTCCAGAAACGGATTTGGTGATGATAATGTAGAGGGTTCTCCATGGCTGAGGAATATTCTTAAGATCCACGTATGAATGCTTTGTGATTACTCCTGAAACTTCGTCATAACCAATATCGATCATGAATTTCGAACGCCTCTTCGGTTGGTGTGGCGGTGTATTCGGTTGGCTCGATGGCGGTATGAGAAGAACAGCCCTTAAGTCTGCCGGTGTGATGGTGACTTGCTTGTGGTTGAGCGTCACCGTCCACAAGCATTTTGACCTTTGATCTTTCGCATTGTATGCAGAACTGGTGAATGTAGATCTCCGACCGTAGCGAATTGGTGAGCATGTTCGATAAGGATGATTCTTCAGAATGTCCACAGCAATTAAACAAGAAGACTCTGAGCAGGTGAGATTATCAAAATCAACACGAAGGCTGTTCTTTCCAATCTTCATCGGATAGCCATTAGGGAAGATATCTTCAACGGTGAGAACGTTTGGTGCTTCCACGTTTTGCATTTAAGCGTCCATGTCGTGATCTGAAAGATATTTAGCCAAAAGAACCAACATATCGGAAGACATTACGTTAGTCAACAGATGGTTTTATTCACTAATTATTGAATGTGATATGTCGATTATTGTTAAGAGTCCAATGTCACTTATTTGTCCAATAGTCCAAAGACGTCGTGAAAAGTTTCGTGAGTTGATTTAACTTCAAGTTTTGAAGTCAATGTTTTCACTTATTATTCACAACTTAGTAAACGTTTAAGCTTATAAGTGACAATATTGGTTTCGTGGCGTTATGATTTATTTACTTTCAAGTTTGCACACGTAACAATTCACAATTAAGGTTAAAACTAGGCTTAGGCATAGAAATGGCAAGCTTATGCGTAAACAGGAGTGGTATACACGTAAGCATAAGCTTATGCGTAGGTTCTTGACTTACGCGTAAGAGATATTACGCGTAGGAAAAGAGGGCCTTGTGCGTAAAGCTTACGCGTAAGCGTATATGGAACCTTACGCGTAAGGCTTACTCGTAAGAGTCAACCTTATGCGTAGAGGTTACTGTTTACGCATATCCTTCACAGGATACGCGTAGTCCCCAATGTAGAACCTTACGCGTAAATGTTACGCGTAAGATTTCCCTTACGCATAACATGCTACGCGTAAGATGATCCTTATGCGTAGATGGCAAGTAACCTTGATTCTGAATTTTCACGCGTAGAAAACCTGAAATAAGTTCATCATATCACCAATCTTAACACATACATTCAATCTTTATCAGTTCACACCATGAAAACTCATTAATCAGTTATGCGTAGAAGCAGGTTACGCGTAAACTTAAACCCTAAGGCTTAATTTCTACGTGTAAGCTTTCTAACCATAGGAATTGCACAAAACTTGTTCTGGTAATTCTAAGAAGCCTAGTGAGTTGTTATGTTCAAGTTTTAACATCAAACTCTAAACTAATCAAAAATACCCAAATATCAAGAACATAAACCCTAATTTCTAATTAACTAGCAATTAGTGTTTCTGGGTTGATTCTAAACATGGATATGGTCAATTCATCTTGTAAACAACATCACACAATAATCTTTTTAACCAAAAACATTCACTATTGAAAAGCCCCAATCTTACGAGTATGAACCCTAAATAGAAAACGTTCAATACATGTTTCTAGGTGGTTTTGAATGATGAAAACGTTTATAATAAGAACATTTAAGCCTTTTAACATCATTTTAGTTGTTCCAAACACACCAAGGAAGCATTTGTGTTCATGGCTTACGCGTAGAACACAAATCTTCCTCAAACACAAGAACGAACCGTTGGATTCATAAACAAATCAAAACCCATGTTTGTTTTAACCCAAAGATTGATAAAACACTTACAAATTATTGATCAAGAACACGGATTAGGAGAATGAATTTTACACGTAGGATCAAGGTGGTTGGAGAATTAAATGAGGTGAAATAAATGTGGTTGAGGTGTTTTTGTTAAAAAAGATTTGAGTTATTGACAGTTTTAGTCCCTCCACCTTAACCATTTACAACCAATACCCATAACTCCCATTTTGGTTACCAAACGAAAGATTTTTGGAAAGAAACTTGACAACACTCCCCCTCGACTAAAGAAATAATGAAATTTTATAAATATTAGTCCGAGGAGTGTTAGTAAACCAGAAATGTGACCACCATTATTAAAGAAACAACCGTGATAAGGTAACATGCTAGTACAAGGTTTTATGAAACCAAAAAATATTTGCTTTCTCCCCCTCAACACTTGATCGAGAAAATACTGAATTTTGAAATATTTGAGTGTTGAAAGAAGAATTTTACTTGCCATGTGAAAAGAAATATAGATAGAAGAATATTTTTGTTGTTTTATAAGATTTTATATTTTAGTATTTTGTTTTTGAAAAATATTTACAAAAGAGGTTTTGGTGTTTGACTGGTTTTTTTTAAAATGTTTTAAGAGTTCATCCAGTTCCTCTTGAGTCAAACACCGCATACCAATCCGGTGGACCAACTCATTAAACCTAGCAGGAGCTAAGGCTTTGGTGAGGAGATCTGTCAATTGGTATTCAGTACCCACAAAGTATAATTCAACAGTACACTGTTCCACGTGGTCCTTGATGAAATGATATCGAAGATCGATGTGCTTTGCTTTCGAATGTTGAACTGAGTTTCACGAGATCGCAATAGCACTCCGATTGTCGCAGTACATCGGGATTTTGTCAAATACGTAACCATGGTCTTTGAGTTGTGTTCTCATCCAAATGACTTGAGCACAACACGCCAACATGGCTACATATTATGCTTCTGTTGAGGACAAAGATGTATAATCCTGCTTCTTCGATTGCCATGACACTAGTTTATCACCAAGAAATTGTAATGCTCCTGAAGTACTTTTCCGTGAATCTAAGCATCCTTCATGGTCAGCATCTGAAAAAGCTATTAGTTCAAAACCAGAATCCTTCGGATACCAGATCCCCAAATGGTTCCCTTGATGTATCGGAGGATTCTTTTAGCCTCGGAGAGGTGGGTTTTAGTTGGTCTCGACTGATAATGGGAGCAGAGATATACGGCAAAAACAATATCAGGTCTGCTAGCTATTAGATACATGAGAGACCCAATGATACTACAGTATTTGGTAGGGTCCACCAATTTCCCATGTAAATCAGCGTCTAGCTTCTTGGTATGAGCCATTGGTGTGGCATAGGTGTCACAGTTTTGCAAATTTATTTAACAGTTCAAGGGCATATTTGGACTGACTCAAGAAAATACCACGGGGTGATTGATGAACTTGCAGTCCTAAAAAGAACGTAAGTTCACCCATCATGGACATTTCAATATGTTTCTTCATTAGTTTTGCAAAAGCGATTGAGTACTTTTTATGTGTTGACCCAAAAATGATGTCATGCACGTAAATTTGAACAACTAAGATGTGTGCCCCGTGATATTGTATGAAAAGAGTTGGGTCGACCGAACCTTTGGTGAAATTATTGGCAATGAGGAAAGATGATAACTTATCGTACCACGCCCGAGGAGCTTGTTTGAGTCCATACAGAGCTTTGTTCAGTTTGTAGACATGGTTCGGGAACGCGGGATCAACGAATCCTTCTGGTTGGTTGACATAAACCGTTTCTTTAAGTTGCCCATTCAGAAAAGCGCTTTTGACGTCCATCGAAAGACCATTATATTCATATGACCACGAACGCTAAAAATATCCGAACAGCCTCAAGACGAGCAACCGGAGCGAATGATTCTTAGAAGTCTATACCCTCTTCCTGTCTATAACCCTTAGCCACCAGACGTAACTTGTTTCTGATTACGGATCCTTCAGCATCCAATTTGTTTTTCCAAATCCATTTTAGACCAATGACGTAGACCCCTGTTGGTCTTTCAACCAGTTCCCATACTTCAAGACGTTTGAATTGGTTGAGTTCTTCTTGCATGGATTCAATCCAGTTGTCTTATGTCATTGCATCTTTAATGTTTTTAGGCTCAGATTGGCAGACAGTGAGTGCATAAATGCAATGTTCACCATCTGTGTGAAGACGTTGTCTCGTTACGACTGGTTGATTTGGGTTACCAATAATATTCTCAAGAGGATGGTCTTTTGTCCAACGATGTGTCGAGGGTTGATGTTGGTATACATTGTGCAGATTTTGAGGATTCAAATGGCTTGTAGATGATTCTGCAACATTAGGTGCAGCAGTTTCATTTGCAAACGGGTTAAAGAACGCATTTGGATCAAAATCTGCAGGTGGGGGTACTTCATTAAGAACATCATCAGCTGATTCAGCGTCGTTGGATGCAGTTTGTTCAACTGTTGTTGTAGAGTCTACTGGTGGTGCTTCTTCAACAGTGGTTGTTGTAGCAGGTGTACCAGGTATTGGAATTTGATCAGGTTGAGCAGCGGAAACAGCGGATACACCTGGAGCACGTTCATCAATGTCATCACTAAACAGTGGAGCAAATAGCTTTTCCATTTGTTGACGAGTAAGCTGGGGGCTTGGTTCAGCTGATGATGGGGTTTGAGGGAAGTTTAAACGGTTGTGACCGGGTTCCAAGCTGTTATGCTCAGAAGCCATTTCAGTAAGCTCATCAAAATTAGCATGAATCGTTTCCATAACCTACTTTGTACGACGATTTCAGATCCGGTAACCTTTAGAATTCTCACAGTATCCAATAAAGACTCCAATATCAGCTTTGGCTTTGAGCTTTCCAAAGTCATCACGATCATTATTTGGGTAGCAAAGGGATCCAAATACATGAAAGTGTTTGAGATTCGGTTTTCTATTGTGGATAAGCTCAAAAGGAGTTTTGTTGTGGCATTTCGTAATCATTGATCGGTTTTGAGTATAGCATGCAGTTGATACAGCTTCTGCCCATAAGTAATCTGGAAGTTTAGCATTGATTAACATTGTTCTTGCAGCTTCCACTAACATATGGTTTCGTCTTTCAACAACACCGTTTTGTTCTGGTGTACGTGCAATAGATGTCTGATGCTCAATTCCCACTTTCTCATAAAATTATCGAAGAGTTTGGTTCACAAATTCAGTTCCTTTGTCTGTTCTGATTTGGCGGACGGTGTTCTGGAGCTGAACTTGAATTTTCATGAAAAAGGTGATGATCATCTGTGGAGCTTGATCTTTGCTTCGAAGAAAGTAGACCCAAGTCCATCGTGAGTAGTCATCGACAATTACCAAGATGTAGCGTTTGCCATTAATCGTTTGCACGCGCATCGGGCTACACAAATCCATGTGAAGAAGATGAAGCACATGTTGAGAGCTGTGTTCCACCTTTGAAGGAAAATGAGCACGAGTGCTTTTCCCTTGTTCACAAGCGGAGCAAAGGTGATGTTTAGAATACCGGAATCTCGGGATACCTTCAACAAGTTTGAGTCGAGCAAGGTTGGTGATGGTTTGAAAGTTTAAATGTGAGAGACGATGGTGCCATAGCCAGGATTTTGTTGATGTTGCCTTTGAAAGTAGACAGATGGGAGATGAAGCAACCATGTCTTGCATTGATATTTTGTACAGACTAGAATTGCGAGAGCCAGACATAAGATCGTTTCCTTGTAGATCACGAATGAAACAAGTTTTCTCCCGAAAAGCAACTTCCAAGTCTCCATCACTGAATTGACCGACTGAAAAGAGATTGTGACCAAGGCCTTCCACATAATAAACCCTGCTAATTTCGATGTTTCCATTGATATAGTCTCCGTAGCCCATGATAGATGCGAAGTGATCATTCCCGAATCTGACAGTGCCAATGAACTTTGCAACAAAGTTTGATAACAGTTTGAGATTGCCTATCATGTGTCGGGAACATCCGCTATCAACAATCCAAAGGATGATCTGTATCACCTGCATTACACACAGACGACACAGATGGAATAGAAGTAGATGTGGAACCCGAAGAGTTAGAGGGTTCCAAAGCAGTTATGTTAGAAATACATACATCAATGATTTTAGGTATCCATTTAAATCCTAGTGTATTATGTATCCATTTCTGCCATCTCCAACTAGTCTTAGCTTTAGTCTTAGTGAATGCACTAGGTGGTACTACATTCCTTGGAGGTGAGACTAGAGCTATAAGGACATCAATGCGTTTCTTAGAATCTAAAGCGGGCGGTTTACCAAGCACAGACTTAGAAGCATTTGTGGGCCTAGAGGTATTCCGTTTCTTAGGATTCCTTAAACGAGACAAGATAGCTCTAGCAACACATTTATCATGACAATCAGAAAGCATACTTTTACGACAAATAACACAAGAAGCTTCATAGTGAATATCAAAAGTACTTAAAGGTTTAGCATTCATTACAACACTTTTTCCATTACATTTGTCAGACGCAATATCTAAGTGGGTGCAACTTGAGTCTTATTCAAAGTCCTAGGGTGTTCTTCTACTTCAGCATTCTTTATTGTTATTTTCTTAGGTCGCAACTTCCTATTCTTCCTTGTATTGCTCCTAGGCTGTGAAGTGCGGACGTTCAGAAAAGAGGCAACTATTCATGTTTCAGCAGAGGGAAGCACATTAGTATCTTGTGGTTTATCAGTAGGAATTCTGGGTTCACGTTTGCTAAGTGTTACAGGTACAATTTTCTTAATGATGTTAGGCTGAACTTGTTCATACTTTCCTAACATCTCCCTTAAATTAATGATAGTGTGCACCAAATCTTGATTTTCAGAACGAAGATTTGCAGAAACGTTCATGACTTCTTTAGTGTGTGCAAGATAATGATCAAGTTCGTTTGATGCTTCATCACGAGTCTGTTTGAGTAAATCAAATATGACACCATATTCCTTGTTAACTTTTGCAAGTTCTTGTTCATATTTTGAGATTTGATATTTCAAAGACGCGTTTTGATCATCCAGTTGCTCAAGTTTTGGATTAAACGTTTTGGAGTGCAACTGTTCGATTTTGTTTTGCAAAGCAAGTTCACGATTGTGACAATCTTTTTGACACCATTAAAGACGACGTTTTGCATTTGAAAGGTCGGTTAACAATCATTCATTTTCAACTTTTAAAGACTCGATTTGATGCACATTATCAGTATTCTCAACAATATCAACAGAATCAACAGAATCAGCAGAGATATGATCAGATGCATATGCAATAGATTGTAATAACACAAGATTATTGATATCAGCACATATAACATCTTCCAAGAGTCGATCAACATCTTTTCTCAACAATTTCTTTTATGTTTAGTATTTGAAATCGATGTTTCGTTTTCTCGAAAACTGTTTTCATGAGACCAAGTTCCTTGTGAAAATCCCTTTCCAATATAGTGCACAAGTTTTCAAATTTTTGACATGGGGTAAAATTCTTTTCTGAAGAATATCTCTTTGTTCTCGCGCCATTGGCGATTGAAAATGTTCAACTTTTATTTCAGAATGAAATTCAATCTCACGTTCCAAAATTTTGAGGTCAGATAAGAAAGTGTCAAAGTATTTTATAACTCGACAACTTTTGGATTTTGTTTTTACTTCACTAAGTGAAGGTAAAGGACCATTAATTTGTGCACCATTGTGTTGGGGACGAACTTCAGAAACTGGTGTGATAACCAAAGGTTTGTTAGAAGTATATTGTTGTGTGACAAACGTTACGGCTTTTGAATAGTTAAATGGTTTGTTATAAACGACATGTTCCATTTTTGACCGACTCTCGTCATCAGCATCTAATTACTCCATGCGATTATATTCAACAACAGTCATAATTGAATCATCAATTCTATGTTCTGCAGTGTAAACTTCAGGATTTGGTTTGAATGCTCTGTTTGAAAACTTAGGTTTGTAATCAGCAAGAATCGGTCCATATCCATTTGGATTTGGTTTAAAAGTAAACTTTTGAATAGTTGTGATTGACTCACCATGTTTATAAACAACATTTCGAAACTCTTTGATTTTGTGTTGTAAGTCGACAATTTCTTCAAGATAGTTATCTATTCGTTTCGTGGAATGCTTTTTGTACTCAGAGAACTGTTTTTGACAAGTTAACAACTCAGCCTTGGCTTTTTGAGTTTCCAAAGTAAGAGCGTTAAGTTGTTGTTTGTGTTCATGTTTCAGTTGTTCTATTTGAAACAACAAAGCATTCTTGGATGCGGCTAGATCACGTATCTATCGTTCTAATTATTTTTCGTTTTGATGAGATTTAGCAAAAGCGACTTCAAAACCATTTTCACGTTTTTCTTGAGTTTTAAAAATGTTGATTTGTCTGATTAAGCATTCATTATCCCTAATTAACAGTGCATTTTTATCTTTTAATTGCTTGCAAATTTCCAAACGAGATTCTTGGTCTTTAATTAAGGTCAGGAGCTCAATTTCTCTATTAGACAAAAGCTCATCTTGTTCAACGTGAGTCTCAACATGATCATTATTTAAATCCTCAAATATAACCACGGAGTCAACTTGATGATCAATATTAACCATAAGGTTATCTTTATCGTCAAATATAACTACGGGATCTATTTGATAATCATCGGAATGAGATGTAGATGGCTCATGTTGAACACTCTGATCCTTGTCAGATGGAGAAATTGACGGAGATATCATATCAGTAATGAGTATATTTTGTTCTGGTACCTGAGACAAGCCGTCAGTGTCATACATGGGACCTGTGTCACTCATGTGTAGAGCTTGCATATGTGCCATCAACATCACTGCTGCATTAGCCTTCAAGTCCTCCATATCATCATCAGAATCTGCATCTGCCATAAAGCTCTGTTCCTTGTTGGTAAGAGTTCCACCAGCTTCATCCTTGAGAGCCAAGAGCAACGCCTCTTTGTGATAAGCACTGCCTCTTGTCCTCGGCTTAGGGCATGCATTAGCCAGATGACCCTTCTCATTACAGTTATAACAATGAACCATTAACCCCATTCTGAGCATTCCCTTGTTCAACCACTTGAGCTCTCTGTTGTTGTGGAGCACCCATGTTATTCCTTCCCATAGCATTAAACCCTTGACCACCTCCCATCTGACGACCATAACCACGATTCTGAACTTCAACACGTCCATTGTTCACAATAGCCTGATTCCTTGTGTTTGATGAGGAACGAATGTGATTGTTGGATTTGTTTGTATACCGGCCGAAGGCTTTAGAAATCATAACAAATCCTTGTTGCAATTCATCGAAAGCATCGGAGTCCTCATCAGCTTCACTGTAAAGTGCTTGAGCATTGTTGTTGTTGTATGGAACCAATTGAGTTTGTTAAGGTTGTTGCCGTGATGGATCATATGGTGTGATGGTTGCAGTTGGTTGAGGAGCGGGTTGAGGAGCTATTTGAGGAGGAAAACTAGTTTGAGCCCACAAAGCAAGTTTTTGATTTTCCGGAAGTGACTGTGTAGCCGGGACTCCACGGATAGCCCTTTCTTTGTCAACTTCTTTTTGGTGAGGCTTCAAATAGTCGTACAACAATCCGTATGTAGCATGATGAAGATTCTTAGCTTGACGGAGAAAAATGACATACTTTTCCCATTTCGGACCAAGACTACTTAGGAACTTAGTGTTGACAGCAATTCGTGGCATGATGATGTTGTGTTTGTCCAAATCATTAATGATGTCTGAAAAGCGATGATGATATGACTCTAATGTCTCTCCTGGTTCAATCATGAAGTGTTCATAAGCCAAGTAGATTTTGGATTCCATGTCTTCCTGATTGAGTGATGTGCCTTCCATTAGAAGATGAATATGTTCCCACATTGCTTTAGCTGTCTTTTGAGCATCAACACTTCGAAGGATCGGATTGGGTAATCCCAAAAGGATGTATTGCATTGCTAGTTCGTCGGCTTCAAAATGTAGAAGTTCATCAGCAGTGAGGTCTGAGATAGTTGCAATGTTGGTGACAGCATCTCTTGGTGGATTGGCATCTGGATCTGCGGGTGTGACAACAGTAGGCATCTGAAATGGACCTTCCATAATGACCTTTTTTAAAAACTTTCCATGTGGCTTCTTTAGATCACAAAACCTAAAGAACCTTATCACCCATTGATCATAATTTCCAGGAGTGAGCATTGGAGGTCTATCAAGTGAGCCAGCTTCATGAATTGATTGTTGGCTACTTAAGGATTCACACATCTTGCCAAACCATGTCGGTTCCTTCATAGTACTCCTGGATGGATGTTGATTGTAAAAGTTTGTGTAAGGTTGTATTGAAGACTAGGTGGTGGTTGAACCATTTGTGGTGGAATTGCTCCTAGTTGTGGAGTATGTTGTTGATTAAATTGTTGTTGATAAATTTGTTGTTGTTGATTGAATTGTTGATGTTGTGGACTGAGTTATTGTTGTTGTTGTTGATTATAAGTATAAGGAAAATAGCTAGAGTATGGTGGTTGTGACATGTTGAAAACTTGTGTTGTTAAATGGATCTTTGTAGTCGAATGAAACGTTGTTGATGAAGTATCCTTAGGCGTAGAAACCAAGTGTAGGCAAAGTAGTACTTAAGCGTAAAAACACCAAACTTACGCGTAAAAGTGATATTTACGCGTAGGATTAGCTTACGCGTAAGACTTGAGAAACACTAAAGTTATGCGTAAACCGAAAGTTAGGCGTAGAAAACTTAGGCGTAGGATTAGCTTATGCGTAAGACAGAGCTTAGGTGTAAGAAAAATCTTATGCAGAAAGAGTTCTACGTGTAAGATTTGAGCTTAGGCGTAAAATTAGGTTTTACCCCAAAAAATCCTTTACACTATCACAGTGTAAGAGATATCCAAAGTCGAAGTGTTTTCAGGCTTATCCAAGCAAGAAAACACTGAGTAAACCATGAAAACTGAAGATCAAACCACGGATAAGTTACGCGTAAGATTAGGGTTTTCTTACGCGTAGAAAGCAACCAAAACTGATTTCTGCCCAAAGATGTTTCTAAACCAGATTTTTGTGATGAAACAGCTTCAATATCACCAAAATAACACAAAAGTGTGAAACTTGATGATCCAAAACTACTAAACACCGTATGCGTAGAAATGAAACTATGTATGAAACCAAGCTTAAAACCGAAGAATTACACGTAAAGTTTGAAACTTTTTCCTTAAAACTGAAATTTTAACACTTAAAAACGTTGAAAGTACAAGAATCTTGGATTGAAAAGGGTAAAAAATGAGTTTTTAAACGTGACAAAGTTTGAAAACCGTGAGTTACGCGTAATACGAAAAACAACTTCAAAAACAAAAGCTTTTCACCCAACTATTTGGCTAATGATACCACTGTTAGGTTCCCATATTAGTAACACAAGCATCAATATGTAAGAAAGGAAGATGAGATGATCGGTTGAACTAATCAAGACACTTATGCGTATGAAATAAGAATAGTTATGCGTATGAAGTGAAATGAATTGAACAACCAACCTTCAATAGAAGGTTTACAAGAGTATTTATAGAGCAAGGAGCTAGGGCAACATTTCTAGACTCCTTCCCTTCTTATGGGCTTGGGCCAAGGCTTATAGGCCTTCTACATAAGCCTTAGCTTAATAACAAACATAAAGGCCATATTAAGCTAACTATTACATATGCATCACTAACACTTGAATTAATGTTTAGGAGTGATTCCAACAGGGTTCTTTAACCAAGGAGAACCACACCTACCACAACGTCGCCTACCCTTTATCCGGTACTAGGATAAGTACCGAGTTCCATTACAATGGAGAAACTACTACCCAACACTACACAACACCTAAACCCAAAGGAGACCCACTCCTTATTACAACATCATCAAGGATATCAACATCCTTGGAAACAAACTATCACTATTTGTATAACGATGCACCTCATCGATTATACGACCTTGGCATCCTTCACTAATGCCACTTGATTTGATTCCTAGGCATCTTTAACTAATTCCCTTGACACGAACGCTTGGCACCTTTCACTAATTCCTTCGTCTTGACTCCTTTAGCATTCTTCACTAACGCTTTTGACATGGACGTTAAGCACCTTTCACTAATGCTTTCGTCTTGACTCTTTCGGCATTCTTCACTAATGCCTTGGACACAACACTTCTATGGAGGAAGAAAGAACTATCAACAAGAGAATCTTAGTAGTCTTGATGATGATGAAGCATGGCAACTCATAGACTTGAGCTTGCTCGACTTCAAGAAGTGGTGATCTCGCCTTTAAGAGGAACCTAGAGAATCACACAAAAACAAAAGACAAACTACATAGAAAGATCTCTTAGGATCAGTGGTTAGAGAGTTAATACTTGGCGAAAGTATGTGTAGAAGTTGCAAGCCAAAAGGAAGAAATGGCTCACTATTTATAGAGGAAAAACAACTATTGTTCCACGGATCCCACCGATCCCTCCCTTAAAGGATCCGTCTAGTGTAACCTCAGGGATCCGCGGGATGCTCCTCTTTGCCCATGGGTTTTTTGGTTATGGGTCATGGGTAATGGGTTATGGGTTGGTCCATGGGTATTTCCTTAGATACAATCTATCTAAAAGATGCAACGCATCTAGTTAAATGGATATGGGTCAATACCATGGGTTATGAATATGCTCCATGGGTTGAAGTTTTTACCCATTATAATACATACTAGTTATGTATATATTTGCCCAATATGTAAACACTAGTTGTTGTACATATGTATTATTAAATCATAAAATCACTTATACTTGTTTTAGTGTTTTTTGTGAAAACGTAAGTGTGTTAGAAAACTATTGGCTCAAACCATTTACGTATTTTATTTGTTTCGTTAAAATGATTTTACATTTGTTATCGATAAAACATTAGAAGATCGTAAAATATAAATAAACGTTTTTACGGCTTTTTTGTATTAACAAACAAGTAACCAACATCGAAGTTCATAAACTAACTCACATTGTATATTAGCAAGAAAATCGAATAGATTCTTGGAGATGATGAACAGTTGGTGATCTAAGATGACCCTTTGATTTTAAGAGCTTATTTGATACGCTTTATGTTATTAAAATAAACATTAGTAGTAGTTAGGTGTTAATATTATTATAATAAGAATAATCAATTAAAAATACAAAAACAATAACATATTAATAAAAAAAATCACTATTTAAGATATAATGTTCATGTACAAACAAGTTAACATTCCAATAATAAAATTCATATCAGAATTAAAATAGCAAAACAACTGTTTGTTAATATATATAACTCTATGTAAACATAAAAAATACTAAATTAAATTACACTTGGAATTAAACAAATAAGAAATCATATATAACTCTATGTAAACATAAAAAATACTAAACTAAATTACGCTTGGAATTAAACAAACAAGAAATCACAAGTCGTGTCCACCCAAGTGTACTAAACATGATTTACACACTTTGAATTAAACAAACAATAAATCACAAGTCGTGCCCGCCCTTGGGCGGGCTTACACGGCTAGTGTATACATACATACATATATATATATATATACATACATACATACATATATATATATATATATATATATTCCCGTGTCCACGCCGTGTCCGTGTCGGACACCGTGGCCGTGTCCGTGCAACCTAGAAAAAGACCAACCTAAGCCCCAATAACCGAATAAGTTTATTGTCTCGATAAGGGAATGGCTTCCCTATTTTCTTTTCTTCTCACAGAAACCCATGTAACTGATTAATAAGGAACAAAAAGTAAGAATGATGATAAAGCATTCAAAGCTAAAACAACAATTTGTTTAAAAACATACTTGAAACTTATAATAGGTGGACCAGGTCTATCATTTGGTGTAGGAAAGTCAAACTTGTAACTGCCTACAAAAATCACATAAAAGTATGTAATCAATAGGATGTGATATAAATTAATATGTTACAATATGAACAATTAGAATGCATATACATACTCTGGATCATTCACAACTTTGTCAACATGTCCTAAACGTTCCTTTTATTATGCTTATGAGCTTCTTTGATGTTGGCTTATAATTTTCCGGCTTACTTTGAGACTTATGGGCTTATATAAGCTTATTATGATATAATAAGCTCATGAGTCTCAAAATGAGCCAAAATATTGTGGCTTATGAATTATCAGTCTAATTCAAATAAGCTAATAAGGCTACATATAAGCTTAAACAAACACCCCCCTTAAAGACAAGGCGGATTGAAAATTTGTAAATTAAAGCTTCACATTGGTACATAACATGACCAGATAATCATGAGTCATGACATGCTAGAATGTTACTGAAAGGTGGTAAATCATCAATTCCAAAGAATATTTCTAATAACCAAAGAAATAATAAAAATTGTATAAATAATAAACGTGGTAGAAGCTGAGAAGTGACAAAGAACATCAGAAACATTAAACCGAAAAACTAACTCAAATTGAACTATTGGGTACGAGATCCTATTAATAAACCATGCTAACGGAAAGGACGTGATAATTCAAACAAATTTGTACATAGAAACTTCAGATTAGATAGAATTAGAAAAAAAAACAAACCATGTATTGCTTAACTGCATCCCAGTGGTCATTCCCTTTAGAGTGTTGTGCTGCAGAAAACATTAATAAAGTTCAGGAATTCCGCTCATTCCAATGTATCTTAAATTAATTTACACAATTCTCGGACAAAAAATACAAATGCACAGTTTATTGAACAAATAGCAATAAAAAACATACATGATGGCAATAAACAATGTAATAATTACCTCAAAAATATCTGAATAAAGCTATATACTATATATTATATTATGTTAATCAACAACATACGACGACATGAGCAATGCAACAAACAACCCAATTATTCAATCAATTAAAGTTGATTTGAATAATTACCTCATTTTTTTTGTTCTTCAATGAACCTAAAAAATACTTGCTAGAAAATAAAATGTAGCAAATTTCTGGTGAAGCATCATTAGAACAGTGAACCAGAATTACCTTTTGCTGGTGTTTCGCTTATGGATTTGGTTGTCGTTATTAGTTATGTTACTGCTCACATTTGGGTCACCTTATCGTTCTTCTGGAATCTTTGTAAACGATTTAAAATTACTTGTGCATACCAAAATAACTATATGAACACAAATCATATTTATCATAAACGAAACAATCTATAACAAAAAAAAAGAAAAAAAATAAAAATAAAAACATATATTGCACCTTGCCGCTGCCATAGTGGAAACCCTTGCCGATCGTCCTACTGGTGCTCATGTGCACTTGATGTACGGATCTGGTTATTTCATTTTTTTTTACAAATCTGGTTATTTTGTTTAAAGTTTAGATGCTATTTAGGATCTTTAAAGCTGTTAACTGAAGCTGCTTCCAACAATGAACAACCAGATCCACAGTAGTATATGTATATCTTTTCAGTTTCAAAAGGAAAAAAGAAAATAAGTACGAAGTAACATGCATGATCTGAATCCATAAACAAAGTTTTTTGTTAAACCACAAGGACGATAGATGAAACTGGCTCTTATAATTAAGGGTTGTTTGTTTAGGGCAAATCGGAGATAATTGGCTGCAAAGGAGCCATCCTTTATATACTACAGACTTGCATTTGTAAACGTAACGACCACATTGATATTTTATATTAGTATCCTATATATCATTGCAAATTTGTATATGCTATCTTTTAGAGCCACCTGCTATAGTTGAAACCTCAACAGCATAACACCATCTACTTATCCTCAATTGACAAGGAAACTATATGTATAGCTATGTAACGACTCAGGCACATTCAAAATACAAAAAAACTATTGATTTTTCATATAGTTAGCACAATATCGGACATGTAGTCCCAGTAAGGTATGCCTCTAAATCCACGGATACACGTACGCACTATTACCAGCCAATAACACAGACCCAACCAATAATGCAGACCCAACCAAGGTAACAAAAATGATGGACATGATGATTAGGATAATAGGAGAAAGGCTATTCATTTGTATACAATACCACTTTCATTCTACTTAATGTTCCGGCACTTCAATATAGCAATGCACACACAAGATGCTCAAAGTAGCAAACCTTCCATAGAATCTTGGCTCGACGCATATTTTATTTGTGAATTTTGCACACACAAAATAAATGGTTACTGGTAAGGAACTTAAAAGTGCAGAAAATGAGTAAAATCAGCAAGCAATTGAGGGATGAAAATTTAATTTGACAATTTGAGGATGAAAATGTAACAAAAGAAATAGGAAAAACTTACAACTTCAATCGAGTGTTGAAATTCCAATTCTTGAGCTTTGGAATCTAATGAAAAACCCTTGCCCACCTTCTCAACAGTGTTAGATCCTCCAAACATCGAAACCTGTTCTTCAAATAACAAATTTCGTATGAAAGATGAATCACTCAGAAGGAAACGCCGAATTATATATAAACTGAATATTACATATAGCAATAATATAACCTGGTTGTCTTGTTATGCACCTCTTTTAGATATACATTAGATATACAAATATATGAGGATTATAAAAATCCAAGCCATGGTACCTGTGAACGATCGATGTCCAAGTAAATGTTAGAATTTATTATTGAGTTTCGAAGTCTAGATTAGAAAATGATACATTATAGAAATTCCAAATATATAGAACTTTAAAAAAAATTCTCAATTATTGATCATCATTCAATAGTCATACCAAAAAAATTCATTGATACAAAATTTAAGTGAATCAAATATATGACACAGCTTCAATAATGTAACGAACCTGATACGTAACATAAGTAAGGTATAGAGAAGCCACAAGGATGAGACTGATTAGAAGTATCACTCGAGTTGTTGATGTCGAATTGATGATTGACGGGTTTGGTTTTTGCAAAAGCATAGCAATCGAGCAGTTAAGAATGATTACCTCATTCTTCTTGTTCTTCAATGTATTACTTGTTGTCCTCGAATGTAAACAATATTAAACACAAACATCATTAAAATCAAAGACATGTATTACCTCTTGTGCATGAAAAAGCAAGATAAATCACTGCGTAAAAACAAACATATTATGACATATTAGGGTTTAGAGGAAAAAGAGCGAAAGTCGACACCTTTTTTTTTGGTTGTCTCATGTTTTTCTACAGGCTTAAATGTATTGGCATATGGCTAGTTCATCCTTAAATCTCACCAAAGAGTAGGCACCTGCACAAAGTATAAGACACTGACCATGTTGCAAATTGATGTATTTTCTTCTATGGCGACTTCTCAATATTCTTTTCTACTGTAACATTGATAACCACCTGTGAACTCATGACATAAATTAAGATGTGTAACATATTGGATTTCACAAACACACAAACAATCACAAATATGGGCGTATATATAATTTTAGGGAGAGAAAGTGAGATATTCTAGTGAGAGAAACACATGGAAGGTTAGATTCCAAATGAACATCCAACCCTCTCCCTTGTGGGGAGAGGTCTATTTATACAAAGAAGCACGCCCTCCTTCGGGCTGTGGATCAGGCATACAATGGGTAAAGACCCGTCCTTCCTCCACGGTGTTGCACAAGACTAAACTATGCTAATAACTAACTAACAAATAACGTAATAAAAGATATGTCTACGAGCTAACTTAAGCAAGATAATATTTGGGGTGACCGATGCTTTACAATAGAATTTCCAATTCGTAACAATCTCCCCCTAAGGGAGGTCACCCCATGATTTACATTTTAGCATCCTAGCATTCCAATTAATCTACAGTCTTTAGCTCGTAGACTTCACATCATCAACATAATCAATCTTTGTGCTTTCATGGTGATATTATCATAATCCAACATAATGTACATTAAGTGGAGGTTATAGAGCTGATCCACATTATGATGACCTTTGAGCTTTATATGAGATCATCAGCCACAGTTGATCTCAGCATCACACATTGTTGTGTTGGCCGCATATGATGTTGTGACAATTGGACCGACATGCTCACATTCTGCATCATGATATCTTCTCATCAGAGTAGCGGAAGCTTTAGTTGATTCATGATATTTGCAGCAGCGTAGCAGAAGCATGGAGTGAAAATATCAGAGTCGTTGATGCACTTATCATGATTTCTTTAGAAATGAATGTGTTGTGTGAGTATGCGGCTATGGATTGACCTCTCCATTCTGATCAGCTGCAAACGTCGGCCGTACCTGCATACAACAGTTACCAATAAAGCGCACGAAAGTGTCTTTGATAACTTTCGTTGAATTGAGATACACGACCCACGGTTCCCCGTTGATCAGTACAAGTACTGCTTGTGATCAGGTATAATTCCGAAGAATCTCTTTGACAGGGTTTCGCAGCTGCTCTAGCTGTTCTCAAACTGGAACATCTCAAAGAAGACAACACGGAGTGAGTGAACCAGCGAATTTGAGATTCACTAATTGATGAAAAGAGATTTGAAAAATAATCGAGTACTGCTCAATAAAGTGTTTTTGCAATACAACGAGGGTTTGTGAGAAAAATCAATTATCAATCATAAACATCTTTTATATTTGAAATATTAATACACAATCTATGTGCTAACGAAAAGAATTTTTTAAACACAACGACTGGTTTTTCGAAGGTATTCGTCAATCCATAACCTGAACCAGGATTGATTTATAATTTTGAATCGCCCCATTGTTTCTGTTCAGTTGTCACATGGTTGAACTATTGGATAGATCTCACATGCCACCTACCAAGAGCTTGTTTGATGTTGGCTCTAGAAGGCTTTCCATCTTCATTATGAATATGTTTGCATATCACTCAGAAGTTCTAGCAATACCACAAGGATAATGCGTAGGACTCTTAAGATATAATCTCTCTTTCCACATTGTGTGAAACAGAGAGTCTTCATTGACAGTGTCCTAATGAGATTTATTTGATGATCTCGTAGCTCTAGACTCAATTGTGCACATTTGGTTCCTATGCCGAGAATAGGGAGAGGGTCTCCTTCTTCAATATCAACAATCTCTAAGAGAAAGTCGATAGATTATGTAGGTTCCCCGTGAGAATGAAACAAGTCCCTTTAAAGAGAAACTTGAGTAGCTTGGGAAGTTGTAGTGCAGTGCGTCACTGGGTCTATGACGTCTTGTCTTCAATACCGGTGTTACCTTAGTAACAACCAGTAGCATATGTATTGAACCCGGTTTCTGCCCTAAGGTTGAATAATTGGAGGGCTGTTTATTTTCACCCTTTTCTCATTCAATTCTTTTTCATTCTTCAACCCATTCAGTGCTTACCGAGACTTCATAACTAGAACCTTTTTGGGTTTATTCCAGCTCTAGCTCTTTCTCAGTCCGCACTCTTCCCATATCTCACTTTTCTCCTTTTTTTCATCATACCTAAGGACTTTACACTATCTAGTGGATTGTCCCTGGGTAGATCCCTCCGGCTCTGGCGGGATCGTGGGAACGAATACCTAACCTAACCATCCTTATATCACCATACATAAAGTAAATTTGGTCGGTCTATTTGGTATTGTTCATTCTTCCATGAAACCAATTGAAAAATCATTTGGAAATTCAATCAAGGTACTTGTGATACGAAATCAAAGTATTTTGTACCTTAATAGTTTTGATCATTTTGAAATGCCCCCCCTCAACATGTGCATATGATCTTGAAATTGTTTAGCACATGGAGGCAAGAGTTCTTTGACATAATTTCTTGATCACTATTTTCATAGAAACAACCATTTGATTTTCTTGGTAAGTTCTCCCCCTCAATATGTGCATAGGATATTTGAAATCATTTTATCACATAGAGGTAAGAGTTCTTTTGAAATACATCCACGATTACCAAATATTTAGAAACCATTTAACACTCAATCAAGGTACATTATGTTAAAACATAGAAATCTTTATACCTTGAAGGTTTATATTTGTTTTGAAATGCTCCCCCTTAATATATGCTTCGAGATTCGAAAAGAGTTTAGCACATATTAGAGAGCAGTATGCACTTTGAGACAAAAATGGTCACCTTTTATCATCTGTAATATTTATATCACATTTTCTCCCCCGATCAAAAATTTCAAATCCTTTGAGATTTTGGATCTCAAGTGATTTAAATATGTATGAAACAAAACTTTGTTGGAGAAAAATGTGTCCGGTTTTATATGATCTGAAGTGGACTACACTGAAGTTCCCTTTTTAGTTAAAAAGGAAAACCACAATACATAACCTATCACTACTACATACATTATAGTTGTTCATAGTACAGACACCACATTTTACACATCAAAAATACAAAACAGAAACTACTTCCGGAAGATGTCTTCATTCAGTTCTTTGAAGCAGCTTGTAGTGACCTTCACGAAGTCTACCATCCACAAAACTTCCAAGGCTGCGATAAATCTTTCTAGTCTTTAATCTTCGTCCGATCGCAGCAATGAAATCTTCACACATCTTCAAGTCCTGTTCAGACCAGAATCTTGTTTTGTTCCTCGGCTTCAGATCAAGTTTGATTTGCTTCACTCTCAAGTTCAATTCTTCTTCGACCATCTTGAGAGTTCCATCACTGAACTTGAAAAGCTCGCACAGTCTCATTAGCATACGTGACCCGTATCTGTCGGTGAAGAGGATGGCTCTAGGGGTGTCAATCACTTTATATTCGTGATGAAATTCATGTCCTGAGGCTTCCCATTGCGGTCTTGTTAGGTTGACCCGAGTCTGGTAACTTTCCATTCCTAGCTGAAAATCCCCAACTCTTTGTCCAATGACCAAGCTTCTGATCTAGAGATTGACAGCAGCAGAGAGAGCTTTCTTCTCACGAACAGGTAGATGGTCAAGATGTCCTTGGAGGTTCAGAAGATAGAGATCTTTAAAGTCACTTGGCAGCAGATGTTTGAAGTCGTTTTCTTCTATAACATGATCTTTCAGGTCTGCTCTTCGAAGAATGATGTTCTTCAGATAATCATAGCCATAGATTGGGAAGATCTCTACACTAACAACACTTAGAATTCGCAGCTTGGATCGAACGGCTTTGCGACTCTTTTTAGCTCCATGTCTATCAATGTAGAATTTCTTCTTCTTGTACCACCAATGAGAAATGCCGTACGAAGCCCCGATGTCATACTCTTGTTCTTTGTCTATCCAGAATTGATCAGGTACCATTTGCTCAGGACCCTGATCTATGTAGGTAGCAGCTTTCATTTTAAAAATTGACAAAGCTGGTCTTCTTTTTGTAGTTCGAGCACATAGGTAATCTAGGTCATGGTTGAAGAAGAACTCTGATTGAATAGTCATTTGATGGGTTCACCACCGAGAGGAAGAGGCTTGTTCACATTGAAGCGGTGATCGCTCCTTGACTTGATCACTCGGCATCTTATGAAATTCTTCCATATGGTATTGAAGCTGATTGGCATCTGAGTGAAAGACTTTGACGATTTCAAACGCTGGTCCTTCAAGATCCTTTGGAGTGATGGACGAGATTCCTTTCTTTTCACAAAACCACTTCATAAAGCTGCCCATTTCTCGATGATGTGAAGAAGAGAGTCTTCAGCTGGGGCTTCATAGTTGGTAGTGATGGTTGATGCCTAGTTGTTGTCAAAGATCATCGTGTCAGACTCTGGAATGGACCATGAAGGTTCAGGAGTTTGAGGTCTCTCTCGATGAGCGGCTTTGAGTTATATCTTTTGAATGTGCAACTCCAAAGGTTTTAGCGCGTTCACCCGAAACGTATGCATCAAACCAATCCTCTTCTTCAGGTGGCTAAGGGATATGTTTTGTAGATGCATCATCATCATCAGATTCTGACTCTGCCATGACATAAGACTCTTCATGTAATACCTGGTCTTCCGGGATAGTGGAGAAGGTGGGTGTAAACCTTAAATCAACCATGGTCCATGTTGTAGACTTCTTCTGAGTACCCTGATCATCGGATGAACTGGATTGATTTGAAGGTTTTGGAGGAGATGTTGGTGGTTGTGGTAAAGGTGTAGTGGTTGTGCCAGAAGATCCACCAGCACCAGAAGTTCCAGCTCCTCCAGTTTGAGGTAAGGGAGGAGGAGGTTTAGGACCTGTATGCAATGTCTCCAACACCAAAGTCTCCTTTTCTTCTTAGCATCCCTTTCACGAATATCCTCCAGAACTGTAGATGATTATCGTGCTTAATCGATTCTTTAAGTGCTTCATATAGCTTCTTATGAACCACGTCCTGGTGCTCATTAGCATCGTACATCTTATCGGCGGAACATCTCTCATATCAGAAATGGGCAAAGCCTTGAATCGTTGAAGCGAGTGGAGCTGCATTGCCCATTCAACGGCATCTTTACCTCCCCTCAATTGCATCTGCAACACCTTGATCAAGTTAAGATTCTCTAACTTGTAGACCGTTGCTCGAGGGGCGTTGACGATTTAGGCGTTGCCTCTCAAGAGCTTCAATTCGTTTTCTTGCTTTGTCGGCGATTGATCGATGTTAGAACTTGAGCTGGTGAAGCCGGTGGAGCGTCCTTGTCATTGATTGTAACCACTGGTTCGAGTGATAGATCTTTAGCCGGTTCAGGTGGTGGAAGTGCGGTTGTTAGAGCAGGTTTGGGTGGTGGAAGTGCGGTTGCATGTGTAGGTGCTGACATCGGAGGAATGGTTGATGTGTCTTCTTTGGATGTCGGTATACATGGACTCGGCTTCCTCTTTCTCATCATTAAGCTTATAAGACTCGGTATCTGAGGGTTTGTCATTTAAGAACTGATCACCAAATGAGAAGTCAGCATCAAGATTCTTCAATGAAGATAGAGAACCTGTAGACATGTTTGTTTCTTCCATGTACCTGTGTTCATCATATCTTAACTCTGGGATCTCCTGTGAGTCTTTCAGCAATTCGTTTTCATCATTTTTATCTGATTGGGTATCACTTGATGCAAGTGTCTCTTCCTGTGTTTCAGATACCTCCTTTTCCATTCCAGTTTGTTCTTGAGCTGAAGATGACTCAATGCTTCTTTTCTTCAGCTCAAATTGGTTGGTAGTTCTTGACGGTGAAGAATAGATGGTCAGAAGCATGTGAGCGGCTTGTTCAGCTTCTGCACCAATAATCCCTTTCCCTTTGTCTTGTGTGATTGAAGTTGTTTGACGTGGCATTGGCTCAGGTTCTCTTATCACAACACCTCCAATTGGTGATCTCATGTTGAGGCTTTCCAGGCTTTGTTTAATCCCTTGTTGCAAAGCAGCATCGTCTTCATCAATCAATCGTCTGTCACCCTTTGGAGCCTCGGTTCCTCCAACATTCTCCTTTTCAACATCATTCTTTCTCTTTTTCTGCTTCTGTAATGAAGTGTCGGTAGATTCCGATCTATCACGTCTCTTCTTGGGAAGGGCGGCATATGAGGTTTTAGAGGATGATTTAGTGTTGGAGGTAGACTTTGTAGACTTGGGCCGTGAGGGATTGGGAGCGTCATCAACATTGGATCTGGAAACCCTTTTCTTGTATAATCTGAAGTAGTCAGTCTTCTTAATATCATCTGTGAGAAGTGCATCAGGAATTGGCATTCCAAAGATCTCTTTATTAACACCTCTGGCAACATACTTGAGGTTACCGAGTACAAATTCATCCCTAGCATTATGGAGGACTGACTCACTCCATGGATTAATATGATTAGTTTGTTGCAAGAACTGAATGATAAGCTTCGAGAATCTTATGCTAGGAATTACAAGTTTGTGTACTTTCTTCCTTCCTTGGGCTTGATTCTGAACATTTGTTCTGTCAGCGATGAAAGTGTGCATAGACAATGAGAATTTTTCCCAAATACGTTCCCAGACATCAATGTTCACCCCTTTGATGAGACCCCATAAGATTTTCAGAATGGGTATCCTCACTTTATCGAACCCTGAGGTTTTGCCAGATAAGCATAAGTTGAGAATAGTAGTAATGGCTCTCCAAGGTTGATACAGTGGGTGGAGCAGAAGTAGCAGGGTTCTCAGATGAGGTTGTGTTTGCCATTGAGAATCTAAAGACACACACATACAACAACAGTGTTTGAGAGCATGTTAGATTAGACATGGTTAGCTAAACAACTTTAATGCAACCTCATGACTAAAACACAACGAGTAGCATACATGACAGATTGTTTTGAGTCAAAATAAACAGATTGAAATGCTTAGGAAATAGATTAAGTAGCTTTAGTAATTTTCAAAGTAACAAATCATTTTGACAAAGTTTTCAAGAGACAAGTTGTTTTGAGTCAAAATTGTTAAAAACAAAGTTGCTATAATAGGATTTCATGAGACAAGTTGCTATTATGGAAGTGTTATAGCAAGTTGCTAAAAAAAGTTGTCAAATCAAGTCGCTACAAGAGAAACCAGATACAAATTGCTTAAACCAAAAATGTTATAGCAAGTCTCTATGAGTAATTTGTCAAGACAAATCGCTACAAGTAAACCTGAACCAAGTCGCTAGCATGAAATTATTATAGCAAGTCGCTTTAAACAATTTGACAAAATAAGTCGCCACAAGAAAAAATAGTGATAAGTCGCCATTGTGAACATGATATAGCAAGTCGCTAACTTGTCAAAACAAGTCGCTATAAGAAAAAATACTTAACAAGTCGCCTTTATGAAAAAGTTTAAACAGGTCGCTAACTTGTCAATACAAGTCTCTATAAAAAATTACAAGGCTAAGTCGCTACTATTTGTATCACCCAGTTACAAAGCAAGTCGCTAGCAAGAATGTATTAAGATTTCACAACTCGCCATGAGGAATATGTGAACCAACTCGCTACCAAGAACACTTTGCTATCAGGTAAGTCGCTACCAAGAACATGACTTGACATACGCATGAAACAACAATCCAATCAACAGATATAACCATGACAACGACACAACCAAATCGCTTTAATGAACTAATACAAACAAACCACAAGCACAAATATAATCAGAACATCACAACGCAACAAACTCATACAAAAATTACAACTATACGCGCAAGGACAACCTTTTAAACATACACTTGCACCATCAAATCTATCCTAGTGAACCCAAACTACAACCAATTTAATATCAATAATTCCTAATAAACATATCCATTAACAGACCTAAGCGAGGGATCAATTGTCGAAGATAAAAACTCAGTGGAATTTGTTAAAATGAGATGCGTTAGGGGAGGTATGAGATATACATGATTTGAAACAAAAGGTTGAGATTAACTTACCACAAACAAGTCGCTAGAAAAAATGGTCACAAGAGAAAGAAAGCTTGTGAGTTTTTGAAATTTTGTAACTTGTGACAAGTCGCTAGGGGTTAAGTATGGTTTTCAAGTTTAACAAGTTCACACTTTCAGCCCCTGTATTTGAACAACTTGAGACAACTCGCTAGCTAGAATTAAGAGACAAGTCGCTACCCTTTTAATATGACCAAATCGCTACCCATGATCTAAGCAAGTCGCTACTGTTAGGAACCATTCCAAATTTTCAACAAATGACATATTTGCTCCTTGTTATTATGATAAATGGAGACAAGTCGCTACCTATCTTAGTATCACACATAAATTTGTACTATTGACACTTTCAGTCCTTGTACTTATCAGATTGCATGCAGATACGGTGGATAAGAAGCATTCATGTAGAATAATATGACAAGTACCAAATATGACATAACATGGATAACATGTAGCAGCAAACAAGTAGGCACATCACATATATCAGACAATGATGCAGAGATATATTGAAAGATTATCCCCCTCAATCAATGTCACCAATTAAGAGTGAACATTGATTGAATTTCAACCTCCCGTAAATAAGTAGAATATATCTTTTGTTCGAACTTCATCTATGGACCCGTATCATTATTGAATGACATTTCTAGGACCGTAGATGTTATCGATAACAAGAGATACATCTTTTATCAGATTATGGGTAAAGATTAAAATAATTAAAAAATTGATTTAAATAAAATCAAAAAAAATTGATTTGAATTTTTTTTTTTTTAAATACAAGTGAAAGTAAATTAGTACACTGATTCATGAGAACGAGTCCTGAATCAAGTCAAACGGGAGTCAAAGTACGAGGTACATCAATTCTGACAGGCTACAATTCCTGAGTGAGCAATCTTCATTTCTGATGGAAACCAGGTCATGATGTTCATGATTGAATTGAGCATTGTACCTGAAAAAGACTGAGGACACTTTGCACTAATAGCACATGTAGTATTGCAAATAGATGAGTTAGTGGCATGAGTATCCTCACTATTGGATGTTGCACAGTATGGTCTAGGAGTGTCATTAATAGAAATCCCTTTAGGTTCAATATTCTTGAAGACTTTTCCTGTAGGCATCCACTTAAGGCAAGATCTAGGTGTCTATGTCCGTTTGGATCCTGAAAACTTAAATAATCTACCAGTAGGAATCCATTTGAAAAAACTGCTAGTAGATTTGGATGTAGCCACTGCCCTATTTTTAACATTTGTCCTTTTGTAATTAGTTTGTTTCTTAGGGGATTGATCAGCCATTTGATGCTTCTTATAAGAACTAGATGAACTCTTAATATTCCTGATCTTAGGGCTTCGAACATTAAGCTGGGGATTGTTATTCATCATATCGGAATGAATTAGTGAAGTGACTGGTTTTGTCAAAACTGTATTCGCATCAACTTGGGAGGCAAGCTTAGATGTCGATGGTTTAAATCTTTCTGTTCTAAAAGCATTGGGCTGCCTAACTACAGTACGTTCTGAGTTGTTCAGTATAATTGGCTTTCCCAAAGCTGATGGTTTTGCAAACTTAGTGTTCACCCTATTTCTAATAGATTTCCTAAGCTCATTTTTTAAGGCAACAATGGTGAAGCTCTTATCCTGAATTTGGGCTTTGAGGGCATCAATGTCTGCCAACAAGGAGTTAGTTTGATCTATCAACTTGGAATTGTTCTCTAATAAGTTCTTTCTTAAGGACTCATTTTCCCTTAATAGGTTGGACACACACAGAGCCAATTCATCATTCCTAGATTTAAGTGTACCACTCACCTCATGGTTAGGATTGTTCATCCCTATATTACATTTCTTATGCAGATATGAGAGTTGAAATTTCAGATTGCATATGGTTGAATCTTTGTCCTGAATCTGGGTTTTTAAGTGGTTAATTTCAAAAAGTTCTCAAAATTCTGGGAATTCCGGATTTATGCAAGGTTTTGTAGCAAGAAAACTTTCTTCTCTTTGTTGTATTGCAATTTCCAAGGAAATACAATGTTTTTCAAGAATTGAGTATTTGTTTGAAAGTTCATCATAAACCCCTTTTTCAACCAAGTCATTTGTTTTAAAGATTTTAGATTCAGGCTCAACCAAGAAACATTTATCAATATCATGTTCAGAGTTAGAATCATATTGATCAGGTACATTAGCAAATGCATTATGTTGATCACTTAAGGGTACCTCATCACATGACACCTGTTCATTTCTTTGGTATGGCATCTGTATTCACCTCATGCATAACAGGAGTTACTGAAATGCAAGTTGTTTCAAGCTTTTCTGACTCTGAGCCTTTGTATTCAGTACAGCTGGTTTCATCATCCTTTGTTGTATCTGATATTCTGCATTCAGCATCATCCGTTCTTTCAACTGATCCATTTCCTGACATATCACAACTTTCACTTAATTTTTTTTGACACCCATTCAACACATTCAAATTATCATTCTCTTGAGCAGCTTCCTTAATGTACATTTTCACATTATCCATAAGTTGGATAAATGTGTTGATGAACTCATGAATTTCTATTCCAGTATGTTTCTTGAATGAAATTCCAGTCACGTGTTGATCAAAGTCTGAGGAATATTCCCCATTGATAAATGGCTGAAATTGGTTGTAGATTACTTGAAGTGCAGCATTAGAATCACCCATTAATACCTTCTTTTTGGTAATTTGAAGCTTTAGTTGTTCTAAGTTCAGCAACAGGGTTCTTGTCAATGTGGGTAAGTCCTGACGGAATAGAGCACTGCATGTTCGATCCCTAGTTGTGGATAACAGTTGTGTGAGGTGCTGATGAAGTAGTTGAAAGGGCTCAATGTTGCATTCCATTTGCCTTGCATCATGTGTCATTAACAAGTGTGATTCATTGATACTTGGCTCAGAATGTGAAGTGTTTTGATCATAATTTGTTGAATCAATCAAGGTTAAACATTCTGAATAGCAAACAGTTTCTTTGTTCTGTGAGGTATCATAGAGTTCAAGCACTTTGGAGATTAAAGGGTCAGTGGTGTAAGACATTGTGTTGATGGATATTAGGCACAGGTAACTTGAATCAATTCACCAAATTTCTAAATACCTTGAAGACAAGTCGCTACTTACCCAAGTCGCTAGGTACTCAAGTTGCTATAAACCTTAGGAACAAGTCGCTAAGTAACAACTCGCTAAAGACTCAAGTCACTGTGAATCAAGTCGCTAAACACAAGTCGCTAACACAACAAATCGCTAAGCTGACAAGTTGCTAAAGAACAACTCACTGAGAGATTAAGTCGCTAAAGGGTAACTCGCTAGTAACAACAAAGACAAGTCGCTAGAAATAATAAAGACAAGTCGCTATGTCAACCAAGTCGCTAGCCGAAGTGGTGTCTCCACTACTTTGTACTGTTTGTCATCTTGTCTAAATAGACAAGTCGCTAGGACTCAAATCGCTACCACTTCAACTACAAGTCGCTACCAAATAACGAAGCAAGTCGCTACGAAGAAAATTTATTCGAGAACCAAGTCGCTAGGAAGAAAAACTTAAACACAACCCTTTTTAATCCAAAACAAGCTCAATCACAGTGATTCAAGCTTTCCAAATCAAAAACCAAGCACTTACATTGATTCTAAACACAAAAGTACACTCAAAATTCAAACTTTAACACAAGAAATGATCCAAATGATGCAAAAACCACTAGACTTTTTCAAACCCAAAAACCATATAAAACCACTAGAAATCCAAGGATATGTAAGAGATATGATCAAACCATGGCTCTTGATACCATTTGTAACATATTGGATTTCACAAACACACAAACAATCACAAATATGGGCGTATATATAATTTTAGGGAGAGAAAGTGGGATATTCTAGTGAGAGAAACACATGGAAGGTTAGATTCCAAATGAACATCCAACCCTCTCCCTTGTGGGGAGAGGTCTATTTATACAAAGAAGCACGCCCTCCTTCGGGTTGTGGATCAGGCATACAATGGGTAAAGACCCGTCCTTCCTCCACGGTGTTGCACAAGACTAAACTATGCTAATAACTAACTAACAAATAACGTAATAAAAGATATGTCTACGAGCTAACTTAAGCAAGATAATATTTGGGGTGACCGATGCTTTACAATAGAATTTCCAATACCTAACAAGATGAATCTGTGAACTTCAAAAGAGCTGCCTAAGAACTTTTAAACCGATAACATAAAACCTATGACATTGAGTGTTATGATAATTTGTATTCAAATCTGAATGTAAGTGTTATGTTGCTATAGTGTTTTTCAATGTCGTTGCAAATTGTCATGTTGGCATGAAAAGAGCCATTAAAACAGCAAAAGGAAAAGCTACAATTTTCAACTGCCCACTTGATGAGATACAAAACACGGAAGAGAACCAAAAGCTTTATGACTGCTGAAAAAATTATTTTTCCGATGAGAGTAAATTGGGCTAAATTTAAAAAAGAAAAGACTAATATTCCTTATGATAAGCCAATAAGGTAAAGAATGAGAAGACTGTCAATTCTGGAAGCAAGCCTCACGTATCAAATTGAATTTAGGGTTACCTATATTTAAGGAAAAGATATGTATACGGTTGGTTGCATAGGTTTATAGATTTGAAGTTGCAATATATAATCAAAAAAATGTGTTAGTCTAGTGGTTGTTAAGTTTATTAATGTTGCTAACACCCCATGTTCAGTCCCCTCCAATGTCATTTTTGGATTTAATAAAACCGAATTTTATACATTTAAAATTATAAATACACTATAACATATCCGAAATTTATAAATTAAAAAAACACAAAAATCAAATCAAATTTTTTTAAAAAATGCCACATGTATTAAAAAAAATGCCATGATGACATGGATTAATGACATGGCATTATGGGATGACACGTGGAATAATATGTGACATGCCTCCTCTTATATATAATGTATAGATTTATATATATATATATATATATATATATATATATATATAGGTTCTGATTCCATTGAGAAGGAAATTGAGAAAGCTTCGTTTGAGCAATTGGTTTATGATTTTTGATTTGATTCACTAATATGCATCAATTAAAAGTGAATTGAATCTATAAATCACAAATTTGATTCACAAATCTTTATAAAAATCGAGTTATGATAATGATTCACGAAGTACGTACATATGATTCACAATTGTACATATATCGCTAAATCGTGAAATTTTCAACATTGATTGAATTATTTTTTACACATTATGGATTTGAATCATATTAAAATCCTACATTTGAAAAACTTGAATCGGAGTTAAAAATCTAGCGTTTTTGAGTCTTCTGAATTTCCTTCTCAATATAAAGCATTCTCAATGGATCCAGTTCTCTCTCTCTCTCTCTCTCTCTCTCTCTATATATATATATATATATATATACATGTATATATATATATATATATTGGTATTCATAACGCAATACAATCAAAAAATAATCACAAGTCATACATATTCTCATCACAACGAACATCAAACTAAACCATAAATCCATTCACAGATATTTCAAATTCGTCAAAATCATCTAAATTTGGTAAAAAAAAATCGGCTGGAAGCACCAATATACAATAAGTAAATAAACATAATTAACAAAAACAAAATAATAATAATAAAGGTTAATAATATTATCAAATGTAAAAAGTGTTCGTGATTAATATTGTTTAGAACAAAATGTTAGAAAGTAGTTACCTCCTTTTAACCATTTTATGGATTAAGGTAACATCAATTATAATTCTTAACCGTTTAATTTAACTTTTAATAACTTTTTACTATATATTTGTTCTACTAAATCCTAAAAATAAAAACCACAAATCAAAGTACTTAACCTGATTTTAGCCATTTTATGGATTATGGTAACATCAATTATAGTTCTTAACCGTTTCATTTAACTTTTAGTTACTTTTTAGTATATAATTGTTCTACTAAATCCTAAAAATAAAAACCACAAGTCATACCCGTCTATCGGACGGGTTTTGCCACTAGTATATATATATATATATATATATATATATATATATATATATATATATATATATATATATATATATATATATATATATATGTATAGGGGTTAACGTAAAATAGTGTATTAAAATAGGAAGCGTAGGAAGGCGTGAGAGCAAGACATGTGTCATATAACACTTGAAATTGTGGAGTGATATTTTTGTAAATAAATAATATCAAGAGGGTATTTTGGTCTATGCTATTATTACTATTTTAACTCTTCATTAATGATGGGGATGAATTGCTGAACCTTTTTTCCGTCGACAAATACGTTTCTTTTGCTTCTACTTTCATACAATTGTTAATGATACCTACACGAATGAATTTGAAACACAATATAAAATTGATACATCATAATATTACATTATCCATAATTTGAATAATAATCTTAACCAAATACATGATGTTTCTGATCTAACCATAACAAAGATATACATACATAAACAATTGTGATACACGGTTTCCAAATAGAATTATACACTCAATCTAAAAAATATGTATTAGTGATGCAGAAACAAGGAAACTAATACAATACTATTATCCCTTGATATGTATACAAATCGAGAAGCTACAAAAAAAATATATAAATATTGCGATACACATCAAATTGTAAAACTGTCAACAAACTCTTGGTGAAGAAAAATGCTGGAATATCGTAAAAGATTGTCAGAATATTCTGTATATGTATCACCATATATATCGGAGGCCGAGGGTCATGGGCGCATCTAAACGTCGCCTACAGTTATAGCAGCGATGGTCAAGTCAGAATAGTCGGTCATTGAGAAAGCATAATGTAGTCTACAATGAAGCAGAAGCAGATCTTGTGAATCGAACATGGGGATGGAGATTGAGAGTTGTTATAAAAAGAAGAAAGAGGATCGGTGATTTTGATAGTGAAAAAAAGGATCCCTGGAATATTTAGGTAGTGGAAGAGAAAAAGGAAGTCAATTTTCAAATATGCCCTTATAATTATTTAATAGTTTATTTTTAAATAAAGTTAAGAATTCCACTTGTCAAACTTTTATGGCTTCCTATACTAGCTTATTTTAAAAACTATCTTATATGAACCTCATTCTATATATATATATATATATATATATATATATATATATATATATATATATATATATATATATATACATAACAGGAGGCATTTGGCATTAATGCCACCTCAATGCCACCTCAATGCCAAATAATCAAATTTCATGCCACATAATCATTTGTTGTCAAACTAAGCAATTTTTTATCCACCTAAGCAATAATATTTGTTTTTCTGATTTTATGTATTAATTTTCGAAATTCTTAAAGCAATTATTTCTAAAATTCGAATTTAATAAAAAATGACGATGGTGAGATTCGAACTTGGGTCGTTTGTAGTATTAGTATAAATAACTTGTGTGTTTACCACTTAGGCAACAAGTTATTTTGATAATTATGTTGCATACTATAATATATAAATGACTATAATTTTATTGGAATTGTAGGAGAACCCCTACAATTTAGCTAACCCTAATAAACATACGTAAAACAAATCCTAATTCTCCAAACCTTAATTTTACAGTCTTTTTTCCCTCAATTTTCTCAGGCTAATCTTCTTTTTGTGTGTGCAGGTTTGAGAAACTAACGTGATTCCTCTTTGTTCCTATATCTATGATCATACCAGGTTCGTATATGCCACTAATCATAAAATAAATTAGGTATATGCCACTGTTTATGATATATGTAGCATGAAGTCTATGACTTGAACACGCAGGTACACAATTGTATCAACTGGAGGGATGACAGCCGCTCTAGAAAAAGCTGGAATTATGTAACAATAGTCGAAGAGCTTACCAATTTTCCTGAGATGGTAACGATTCACTAATAAAGCATGATAATTGCATCTTTCATTGGTTTTTGTATGATTTTTATTTGATGATGGAATGGAGACCATCAACATTGGCGGCCTTACAATGATCATATCAGAGATGCAGCAAAGGTTGTTATTATAACTCAACGTAACCATTGTATGAGTTTTTATTCATGTTGCACGACTGTAATACAAAAAACATACAGCTTAGATTTGAAAAAAAACTGCAATAATATCAACTTATCAAGATTAATATGACTTATTATAACAGTTTGCTTTTTTGATAATGTTTTTATAAAGAAATCTCATATCCTCCTAAATTTGTTTCAACAAATCCCTCTAACGGATACATGACAAAGATTCTGTAATGTTATTTATTTTTTATTTGTGTGTGTATGTGTGTGTGTGTGTGTGAATCTTTGTTTAGGAAGACAATGTAGGACTAGGTTTAAAAGGATATAGCAAGGATGAAGGTATTTGATCTCAACCATGTTTGTTATAAATGGCTTGACTCGAGATGTGTTTATATTTGGCTTATTCGCTCGTGAACACCAGGAGAGACAAAACCAGGTCACTGATCCTACTTAATTCTTTTTAACATTCTATATGTACACACTCTTTTATGTAGAATGGATCAAAAGAACAATGGAGATGAAACATGTGAAGAACAATGGAGATCCACCAGGGTATGTGATTTGTGCTAAAACACATATCATTTCTTTACAAATATAGACCCAAAATAACCAAGAAAGAGCCGTTTATTGCTAATATTTAATGGTTTCTTGAGTTTATGCATGTGCAGGTACGGATATGTCAAAACACACAAAATATAGCCAAATCAGACAAAAACCCGAGCACGAGAGACAAAGAGTGCTAAAACTGTGCCGGAAGGTCAGAATTGAGCATCTGTGAAAATTTCTATGCTAAGAGGATGATTTATGAAAGATATGATCAAGTTTAAATAATTGGCAAAATCAGTCCTTCAACTTTCAGAAATTGGCAGAAACTACCCTTGAGATTCAGAAATGGCAAAAGTGGCCCTTGGATTATTAGAGATTGTCAAGAATGGTCCTTTGAAGATATTTTCAGAATTTACATGAATGGTCCCTTGAATTTCAGAAGTTACATGTTTGGTCCTTGTGATAATACATGAATTTCATGTTAAGTCCAAATCCATTACCATTTACACTAAGGCCCAATAATACCAAAAGCCCATTATCCATATAAGCCTGGTCAAACTGAATTATCCACCCGGTCAACTAATATCAAAATTGAACCTTTATCTCTATTTTGAACCAATCACAACCAAAGTGAACCTTCTCTATTATTACCGATCAAAAGTTAATCCAGTTAACAAAATAATTAAAAAAAACTTTACCCGCCACCCTTTTCCCCAAATATTACCCCAAACCCAGATATTCACATGAACCCTAAATACCAATTTTACCCCCCAGCTTCAATTGGAAAAATTAACCCAATATTTAAGGGTACTTTCGTACATTCTGACACATCCTGACACGTTGGAGAATGCCAGGTTGGCAATCCACAACCTCTCCTGCTCTCGGATTGGCCAATGCAACGTAGGAGATGTGATCTGATGGCTTGGATTGAAGGATAATTGATGGGATTGATTTAACGACTGAGATGACTCAAGAGAAAGCACAAGATGGGACTTCTGGATCCTTCCAAGAGTTTAAGGCCACCTATATAAAGCCCCTGATTTCCACAGATAAAATGTGTAGAGTAGGAGTAGTGTAGGAGTAGTTTTGAGTAGCTTATTTTTAATTGCTTTAATGTTTAAATTCTGTATTTGAATCTCTTGTACTCAAGTTTCATTAATAAAGAAATTTTCAGCTTAATATTTCATTTGTTAAATTTCTGCTTTAAATCCAGTTTTTAATTAATGATTTACAAGGATTTATGAGTTTTATAATAAATTAGCTCTCACTACTCAGAAAATACTCTTAATTCTTACTCAGTCAAACAAAAGTCAGAAGCTGCTGATATGATGGTTCTGGATTACTGGTTTGGTTATGGATTTGGGTTGTGATCAGGTTTAGAATGAATGGTTTTTCGTTAATAATAGCAAGCCACAGTGGTTGGACTCTTGTAAGTGTTTATCAACTGTTTTCATGTCTTTGTTTTGTAACAATTCGCATTTTCGGGTCACTATTCATTTTTACTATTCACCGTTACTATTCACTTTTTAGTATTCACTCCCGAAATTTTTATTTCACATTCTCGTAAGATAAATTATTTTAGTAATGACCTGAGAGTTCGACAATCGTTAGATCATTTTCGCAAAAGTTATTAAGAAAACATCGTTTTAAAGTTTCGTTTTGGACGGTACACCATTTAAACATCACGCGCATAACGAAAGTCAACCCTGACAATTTTCCTCACATCAAATTAATTTTTAGATCACTCATGATTAATTTAAGAAATTTTAAGATTTATTTTTATGTTACCAAATAAACCCTGCGCTGAACGAAACTAAAATTACGTTATAAACAATTCTACTTACATCCAGGCTTAACGATTCCTGCACTGTGTTTCTAATATGTTTTTGAAACTTTTACATTTTTTGGATAAGTCAAACATATTTCCCTCCTCCTTTGACCATAAAGAAATTAACCTTGTACGTTCTACATTTTTCTTAAATCGCGTAACTTTTAGACTTCACGTATAACTGTTAAGTTATCCCACGTACGACGAAAACCACATTTTGACATCTCATATCACTTTTATACTAATTTTAGTCTACTCTAAATAAATTCACGGTCATTTCTCTGAAATTTCGTTCTTTTCTGATAAACTCCGAATTACACGTTTTTGACCCGTATTTCCAGGTTTAGGCAGCGTTTTTGCACCCAATAAGACTTATCACTCATTTTATATTTTTAGATGGAGTATAATGATGAGTTTAATAATTCCTTCAAGTTTCGTATTTTTACGACACCCGGTTTTACGTTTCATGAATTAAATACTTACCGTTAGCGATTTTCGGAACCAAACTACACTCCGTAAAATCAAGATAATATCAAGAAATTCCAATCTTATCCACCACCTCACCATATGAACGTGTATATACACATGTATGGATTATATTTGATCATTTCTTAGATAATTACATGTGTAAACTTAACCATGGTTAGTTTTTAACCCAATATATAGTTAACTCCTAAAATTTCCCTATAAATACCAAGCTAAAACCTTCATAATTTCTTGCACCACACCTTCTTAACATCTAAAGTCCTAAACCTAAGGCATTTCTTATAAATCTTGTAAGAACATTCATGTGTTCTTGAAGAAAAACTGGCGTTTGATCTTCGTTCTAGGAAGTTTTCAAGGAAAAGTCGTTATAATCTTCTTTTCTTCTTCGGGTTCTCAAGAAGGCGTTGTTATAATCTTCTAATAGCCTTGGGTTTTCAAAGATTGCAAATTCTACGTCGAAGCTCTGCTAATATTTTATTTTTCCATAATACTCAAGCATTCTATTTTAAGGTAAGTATTTATAAAACTCAAACTTATTTAAATACTTATAAACTTTGTTAGTTTATTTATTGTATTTATAAACTCTTCATATATCATATAATCAAGTAATTAAAATACATGTTTTACGTATTAAGCACTACAACACTAGAGAACTTCATGTGAGGGGTTCATTTGGGTAAACGGATCGACGAGTTGCTGGATTTACGAATTAAAGTGTCCTAGCTCCTCGAACGTTCTTGCATGACCTCTGAATTATAATGGCCCGAACGGTAGTACGAGATATACAAACTAAAACCATTTCTATAAAAAAAACATACAAATACTACATCATGATCAATACAAGGACGTATATAGGCATGTTTTTACTTTCGCGTCGTTATTCCGAACTTAAGAGTTGACATCATATTCTAGGTTATACGTAGAGACTTCCAGGCTTATCCATCTATTCCGTTATACGTTGTGATATCATTTATTAAAGTGAGTTTCATAGCCCCTACTTTTATACGTTTTGAAATACTTTTGGGGGAGATACATGCTCAACTATTTTCATTTACTTTCACAAGTACTCTAAACTTTTAAGGATTACCGTGAGTCATAGCCCCTACACTTTTAATACTTGTTTTACAAACTCTTTGGGGGAGATACATGCTCTACTACTTGCTTTTACTTGTATAAGTACTCAAAACATTATACTTGATTGCATTATACATGATTGCATTATACATGATTGCATTATACTTGATTGCATTATACTTGATTACGTTATACTTGATTTCGTTATACATGCTTGGAAATACTTTACTCGCTTAAATACATGAATTGTATTTACAAACGTGCCAATACTCTATGTTGTCGGAGAGGTATTGATAGTACTATAAGTCGGGTATCCCCCGCCCTTGTGTACCCGATTCATGACCTTGGGATTAATATAGTACTATTTGGGAAGATGCCCCCGCCCATGGTACCCGATTCATGACCCTGGGTGAATATAATCCGGTGTATTGTGCAAACTATATTTTGGCAGTGGGTTGTGAACACATAGGTTGCAAGTTTTGTATGGACGGAACTTGGAACTGAGTGGATTTACAATGCCTTTGCTGAATAAATATTCTTTCAAGGTTTTTCAACTTATTCAAAACAAACTCTATGAACTCACCAACCATTGTGTTGACACTTTAGCATGTTTATCTCAGGTCAATAAGGCGATAGCTATTGCATGGAACTTAGAGTCGCACGACATATTTTGAAGACTTTGTGCATTCGTATTTACCATTCGAAACATTTTGTAAACAATTATATATTATACTTTGGGACCTCATTGTTTGTAACTCTGATTTCATTAACCGAATGGTAACTTTTCAAAACGTCTCATTTAGAGGTCGTTTTCTATAACTTGTACTTTGTATTATGAAGTAGCACCCCAATGACACAATCTTCCGCTGCGATATTTTGGGGATTCTGATTGGTATCGAGCATTGGTTATAGAGAATTAGGTTGCATTTAAGAGCCTAGACTATAACTGCTTTATACGTTAAGACTCTCCACTATAATTGCCTTACACACACTTCGTGCGCGTATGCTTCTTGTTAGCTGTTTGTTTAGATCCACGTTGTTGGATGATATGACTTTAGTAATAATAAGGAAACCCCATAATTTAATCGAGTCATTAAAAATATGGAGCTCAGTAATAACTAATTATTTAACTTGATCTTGTGACAGTTCTTGTTTGATGAGACATAAGATTTGAGTTAAATAATATTATTACTTAACTTTAAGGATTTGATGACTTGGTTATCTTATTATCTGCAAGCAAATTTTGTGTTGGGAAATCTTAAGTAGGATGATTTAAAATCTCCTTATTTGAATGGATTGGGACGCCTCTTTATTCAAATAAAGAAGTTATAAACCACCGAACCATAAGTTTATAATCCATTAATTACATAAATTTGGACGCTTCTTTATGTAAGTAATGAATTATAAATAAGTGGGCTTATTTGCATCCGATACGATTCCCTAACCACATTATGGGTGTATTACAACGTAACCCATACACTATTCCTGTTAAATAAGAGAGAACCCCACTGTTTTAGAGACCACACTTTTCTTAGACAAACTATAAGTAGTTAACATCAACAGAACTTCGGGACGAAGTTCCTTTTAAGGGGTAGAGACTGTAACAATTCGCATTTTCGGGTCACTATTCATTTTTACTATTCATCATTACTATTCACTTTTTACTATTCACTCCTGAAATTTTTATTTCACATTCTCGTAAGATAAATTATTTTAGTAATGACCTAAGAGTTCGACAATCGTTAGATCATTTTCGCAAAAGTTATTAAGAAAACATCGTTTTAAAGTTTCGTTTTGGGCGGTACACCATTTAAACATCACGCGCATAACGAAAGTCAACCCTGACAATTTTCCTCACATCAGATTAATTTTTAGATCACTCATGATTAATTTGAGAAATTTTAAGATTTATTTTTATGTTACCAAATAAACCCTGCGCTGAACGAAACTAAAATTACGTTTTAAACAATTCTACTTACATCCAGGCTTAACGATTCCTGCACTGTGTTTCTAATATGTTTTTGAAACTTTTACATTTTTTGGATAAGTCAAACATATTTCCCTCATCCTTTGACCATAAAGAAATTAACCTTGTACGTTCTACATTTTTCTTAAATCGCGTAACTTTTAGACTTCACGTATAACTGTTAAGTTATCCCACGTACGACGAAAACCACATTTTGACATCTCATATCACTTTTATACTAATTTTAGTCTAATCTAAATAAATTCACGGTCATTTCTCTGAAATTTCGTTCTTTTCTGATAAACTCCGAATTACACGTTTTTTACCCGTATTTCCAGGTTTAGGCAGCGTTTTTGCACCCAATAAGACTTATCACTCATTTTATATTTTTAGATGGAGTATAATGATGAGTTTAATAATTTCTTCAAGTTTCGTATTTTTACGACACCCGGTTTTACGTTTCATGAATTAAATACTTACCGTTAGCGATTTTCGGAACCAAACTACACTCCGTAAAATCAAGATAATATCAAGAAATTCCAATCTTATCTACCACCTCACCATATGAACGTGTATATACACATGTAGGGATTATATTTGATCATTTCTTAGATCATTACATGTGTAAACTTAACCATGGTTGGTTTTTAACCCAATATATAGTTAACTCCTAAAATTTCCCTATAAATACCAAGCTAAAACCTTCATAATTTCTTGCACCACACCTTCTTAACATCTAAAGTCCTAAACCTAAGGCATTTCTTATAAATCTTGTAAGAACATTCATGTGTTCTTGAAGAAAAACTAGCGTTTGATCTTCGTTCTAGGAAGTTTTCAAGGAAAAGTCGTTATAATCTTCTTTTCTTCTTCGGGTTCTCAAGAAGGCGTTGTTATAATCTTCTAATAGCCTTGGGTTTTCAAAGATTGCAAATTCTACGTCGAAGCTCCGCTAATATTTTATTTTTCCATAATACTCAAGCATTCTATTTTAAGGTAAGTATTTATAAAACTCAAACTTATTTAAATACTTATAAACTTTGTTAGTTTATTTATTGTATTTATAAACTCTTCATATATCATATAATCAAGTAATTAAAATACATGTTTTACGTATTAAGCACTACAACACTAGAGAACTTCATGTGAGGGGTTCATTTGGGTAAACGGATCGACGAGTTGCTGGATTTACGAATTAAAGTGTCCTAGCTCCTCGAACGTTTACTGCATGACCTCTGAATTATGATGGCCCGAACGGTAGTACGAGATATACAAACTAAAACCATTTCTATAAAAAAAAACATACAAATACTACATCATGATCAATACAAGGACGTATATAGGCATGTTTATACTTTCGCGTCGTTATTCCGAACCTAAGAGTTGACATCATATTCTAGGTTATACGTAGAGACTTCCAGGCTTATCCATCGATTCCGTTATACGTTGTGATATCATTTATTAAGGTGAGTTTCATAGCCCCTACTTTTATACGTTTTGAAATACTTTTGGGGGAGATACATGCTCAACTATTTTCATTTACTTTCACAAGTACTCTAAACTTTTAAGGATTACCGTGAGTCATAGCCCCTACTCTTTTAATACTTGTTTTACAAACTCTTTGGGGGAGATACATGCTCAACTACTTGCTTTTACTTGTATAAGTACTCAAAACATTATACTTGATTGCATTATACATGATTGCATTATACTTGATTGCATTATACTTGATTACGTTATACTTGATTTCGTTATACATGCTTGGAAATACTTTACTCGCTTAAATACATGAATTGTATTTACAAACGTGCCAATACTCTATGATGTCGGAGAGGTATTGATAGTACTATAAGTCGGGTAGCCCCCGCCCTTGTGTACCCGATTCATGACCTTGGGATTAATATAGAACTATTTGGGAAGATGCCCCCGCCCATGGTACCCGATTCATGACCCTGGGTGAATATAATCCGGTGTATTGTGCAAACTATATTTTGGCAGTGGGTTGTGAACACACAGGTTGCAAGTTTTGTATGGACGGAACTTGGAACTGAGTGGATTTACAATGCCTTTGCTGAATAAATATTCTTTCAAGGCTTTTCAACTTATTCAAAACAAACTCTATGAACTCACCAACCATTGTGTTGACTCTTTAGCATGTTTATCTCAGGTCAATAAGGCGATAGCTATTGCACGGAACTTAGAGTCGCACGACATATTTTGAAGACTTTGTGCATTCGTATTTACCATTCGAAACATTTTGTAAACAATTATATATTATACTTTGGGACCTCATTGTTTGTAACTCTGATTTCATTAACCGAATGGTAACTTTTCAAAACGTCTCATTTAGAGGTCGTTTTCTATAACTTGTACTTTGTATTATGAAGTAGCACCCCAATGACACAATCTTCCGTTGCGATATTTTGGGGGTGTTACATGTTTCATTGCTGTCCTTCTGCATAATTAGTGTAGCCTGAATCTGTTAGTTTTAATTGTTATCATTGCATTATTTAGTTCTTATCTTGTTATTAGACATTAGTTTATTGCTGTCATGGATTAGTATTAAGGATTTGATAGATTAGATTGCATTTCAGTTTTTTTTTTAAAGGACGTTTGGTATAAGCAGTTAAACTGAGTTAGAGGATTGATCATTGGTTAAGATTTGATTCATTAGTCACTCTTAGGTTATATATAGTCATTTCAGCTTATGTTTTGCATCCATTCATAGTAAAAGTCAAAATTACATTTTATCCATTTCAATTTTCTTATCTGTTAAATTCAGTAGCTCAATTCATGCATTTAGGTTCATAAGTAGTTAATAAAGCTTGCATTAGGTTTATTTCATCATAAAACATCATTTCCAATCTATTTTGCAAGATCAAATGTCATTTTAGTCAAAATTCTCAAATCTGTCAAAAAGTCAAAATCTCAATTAAACTCTCAAACTGCAGTTACTTTTGCAATTTGAATTTCCTCATTTTTAATCCAAATCTGTTGAAATTCTGGAGATAAGTACTCTTGTTGGTTGTGCTCAACATGGTATTTTTATTTTATTTTTAGGATTTTTCTAAATAAGCTGAATTGGAGCTTAAAGTGGCTGCAGTAGGGCCGTTTGGATTTTAGAGCTAGAATCTGATTGAGAGCTTAAACACCTCTAGCTTGTGCTTTTATGGTTGAAATCAGTTGCAGTAGGCTTATTTCAGATAGTATAGGTTAGTTTTAGGCTGTGGTAGCTTATAGTAGCTTTTAGGGGCTTATTGCTTATTTAACTAGTGCTTATTACATCAGTTAGCTGCCCAAATCATATCTCCTATGATCCTAAGTAGTGTTTTTTATTTTTCCCTACTTCTCAGTATTATTTTATAGTTTTCTGGAAGTTTTCATAATTTTCTATTACTGTTTGTTATTTTTCTCAATTAAATCTAGTTTTTAACACTTTTTAATTAGCTTTTATTGCAAATAATTCAGAAAAGGTTCCAAAAAATATTTTTTTATTTTTCTCAGATTAAGAAAAATATAAAAAGCCAAAAAAATATTTTTCCCTATTTTTCTTACTTCAAATTATAATTTTTAGCAAATTATATAGTTTTAAATAGTTTTTAAATCATAGAAATTAAAAATTAATTCTGAAAAATACAAATTTAATTTTTAAAAGTCTTTTTAGTTATTTTAGATTTTTTAAAAATAGTTTCATAATTTTCCCACTTTTTTCATAATTTTTAGATATTTAGTTCTATTTTTAAAGTTAAAAAATAGTTTTTAATTCAAATAAATTCAAGAAAAATCCTAAAAGTTAGTTTTAATTCTTAAATAATTTTCAAATATCATTTTTAGCTGTAGAGTAATTTTAGATCATTGTTAGGACTTAGTTTAGACTTAGCTGCATTTTATTCGCGTTTCATTTTAATCGTATTAGTTTTGCGTAATTAGGTTTCCCGTAGATTTTATCCCCTTTTATGTGCTTCCCTTTATTTTCCCTTATTACTTGCTTTGTAGTTTAGAAAACATCAAATTATCTTTTTTTTCCCATTCAAATCCCGATAATCGCGACGTGAGTTGAAAATTCCATTCAACCCTCGTTCGGAACGATCTCGGTGCTCAAACCTAACACGTTTGAGTTACCCAAATACTACAAACTTCTATTATTGATCTCTTTCCAGAGCAATCAATTTTTGGCGCCGCTGCCGGGGAGGGCTTGTAGTGAATTTTCGTATTTCTGTCTCGAATCGCGTGAATTTGAAGATCCTTCCCCGAGTGAAGTTACCGTCGTTTTTGTAAATATATATTTTTCAAAAACCCAAAAACATCTAAAAACACCAAAACATTCTTCCTAGAGTGTTTACAAAACCATAAAAAGTAAAAAACCAACAAAACAAACCCGAACGTCAATTGTTACATCGGCTCACCTCAGAAGTACAACCTATACACGGGGTAAACGGAAGTATTGACATTAAATTGTAGACAGAAGAAAGATCCACTCTTCTTTCCCGCTCCGCTGCGTGTACTTTTGGGAGCTACAGAGCACCGGTTGACGCGAAGGTTACAAAAAGATTGTGTTTTCAAAGATTTCTTAAATATAAAAACCCAAAAAGATTTTCCTTTTCAAAATATATTTTCTGAAAACTCAAAAATATTCTTCTTTACCCTCTGATTTGATAATTCTTTCCTCTTATCCCTCTTTTATGATTAATTCTCATGGAGTTTCAAAATTTCTTTCAACCCTATTGCTTTAGTTGTAGAGATGTGTTAAAAAATGATTCCCGTTGTGAACGTTGTTTTTGCAAAGGGTGTGGATTTTATCGCGAATCTTGTATGTGTTGCCCTTTGGAAGAACCCACCGGGGGTATCGAGGACGTTTCCATTGATTTTGAAGAAATATTTGAGCAACATCAAAACAACCTTGAAAGTATGTGTAGAACTCTCTTAAGTCTGATTCAAGCTCGTCAATGTGTTAATGAAGAACCCATCCAAGTTACGGAAGTCAATCACACTATTCCAGAGCTACCCGAAGAACCCACCGAGGGTTACATAGACGATTTCTTTGAACGTCGTGCTTTTATTAACAAAATTGAAAAACTTGAAGCCTTGTCGAAACTTTTGAAACATAAGATGGATGAACCCTCAATTCCTACTCCCTCTCCGGTGAGGGAGATGGAACATATTTCTGAGCCCGAGGTGATCCCCGTTTGTACTCTCGACTATAATCTGAAGAATTCTAGAATCGATCCTTATCTTTCACGATTCGCTGTTACGAGTTCGTCAAGTTACAACAAAACGGAACGAAATTATGAGCTTAAAATGATTTTTAAACAGAAAGAACAGGAGACCACAACGGAAGTGGTGGAAATTGCTAGCTCTCAGAGCACACCACTTGTCCCACCTCCGGAATCTTCAAAATATAATCCCTCTTTCATTTCTGAGCCTTTCATTTCCGACCCTTCCCCTTCACTCACGCCGGTTGAGAGAAGTGACGTCGTTTTGGAAGAGGTCGATGATCATATTTCTACGAACATTGTGGAACCCGTTGACTCTCTCATAATAGGGGATGAGCATCTTAGTACCATTCCGGAAACAGAATCGTCTAATGTCGAGATCCTTATCCCAATCACAAGAGAGTCCGAGGTTATTGATGATATTTGTGAGGAGCCTTCTCTTGATATTTCGAGCGATCATGTTGAGATGTTCTCCGATTCCGATGATGATTCTTATGGAGACATTGATTTCATCGACGATTTACCTTCTGAGCCCCGTTCATATAGAAGAAGTAAATGATTTTGAGCTAGAAGATGAAGAGATTGAGCCCAATGATATTCAGATCGAGGATGAAGCACTACGTGAAACATTGTTGAATGTTCATCTTCTCATTTCTAAGATTGAAGCCCTTAACGATAATTTGAGTTCGCATCCTATCTCCGTTAAAGATAGTGATTTCTTGCCCGAGCTTGAGACTTTCCGATTTGATGAAGAGATTAGTGTCAATCCCACTATTGCCGATGTTTATCCTCCGATTCTTGAGCGATTCTACTTCGATGTTGATGAGAGCAAAGTTTTGAACAAGATTTCCGATACTCCGACGAATGACCCGATCATTGAGGATGCTATTAATGACCCAATACCACCGGGTATTGAGGATGCCGTTAATGACCCCGAGGGGGATATGGTTGTTCTTCATGGTTTTCTTGACTCTCCTCTCTCTCATGAGTCCACCATCCTTTATCCCAATGAGCCCGTATGTGAAGACAAAATCTTTAAACCCAGGATATTCATTGATGAGTTCTTTGTTATAACTGTTGTTCGAGATAAGGATCCTCCGTTGGATGCCTTCAGTATTGAGCCTACACCTCTTATCCTTTCCCATGAGCTCCCGTCTTTCTTGGAGTTTTCTTATTTTGATCCTTCATCCCTTCTTCCACCCGCTAAACCACCGGATGATGGATCATTCTTTCTTGATATACCTTTTGTGAGTTTGGGAGGAGTTATCCCTTCTGTGCTTGAGCCCGACATTTTCTTTCCCTCCCAACTCACCCATTCTCTTTCCCTCCGGAGTGAGGATACCATCTTTGATCCGGGTATCCTTTCCACTTGTTTCCCCAAGGACAAATGAATTTGGGGACGAGTCAGGCTAGCGACTCTGTGAAGAAAAATAGTAGCGCTTCGTGGGAGGCACCCCATGCTTATCTCTATCTTCTTTCTATTTTTTAATAAGTGACGTGAAGGGGTTAGCCTCTTCGATTTCTCGTGTTTGGTTGTTTGTGATGTTTTGTCTATGATTTTCCCGATATGAAGACTCTCGTGCTCGAAGTTTGTCTTTTCTCCACTCGAGTTTCATGATCGATGCTGATGGAAATCCGATATCCTAATCTTATCGACTAACGTTTATCTTCTAGCATACTTAATAAACGGCTTTTAGATTTTCATGATACCCTTACTTTTAAACATTGAGGACAATGTTTCGTTTTAGTCTGGGGTGGGTAATCTTCGATTTGATTTGACCGCACTTGCTTGTTTTTTGTCGTATACTCTCGTAACCCCGTTTTTCCTTAGAAAATGAAAAAATTGTGCAAAAATGTGAAAAATTTAAAATTTTTGTAAGCTTTTGTTAGTTTTATGATTGAAAAGTCTTTGCGAGTTTCTTAGAAGTTACCTTAAATATGCGTATTCTTGAAAAAGCCTTTGCTAATTGCTTAGACAAGAGGCTATAAAATGCGATTCTAGCTCACAAGGCTAAGAATTTGCAAGTCTCCCTAAGTGATTTTAAATATGCGAAGCTTAAACAAGAATTGCTAGTTTCTAATAAGTGACTTTAAAAATGCGAGACTTGAAATCATTTTACGAAGCATTTGCTAAGATAATATATGTTTTGACACCTTGTTGACTTTCCGCTGGTGAGAGTAGGAATGGAATTCTGACTTGACCGGGCGTGTTGAGCCCTAGCTTATTCCCTTAACCATAGATAATCTAAAATTATCGGCTAAGCATCCGCGGATCTCATTATTTGGGATTTTAAATTTGCGGAGATTGAGGAATGATAGAGTTACTTATGAGTTTAGATGCTAAGCGTGGAGTAGATGGTTCTCTTTAGATCCCATCGAATGTAATTATGGCTTTTTGTTCCCACAAGATTGTTTCACCCCATATCTGTGAATAAATAATTAGAGATGTTCAGTTTTTGACGATAGTTAGTTCTTTATCTTCTTTAGAGAATCCTTGCCCATGAGAGTTGGGTACACATCGAGGTACTGTCAGTGTTATGGTGTAAAAAACCGTAGGATTTAGAGTTTGGCACAAAAATTAACATGAAATAAAGCCCAAATGTATTAAAGTTGAAAAATCCAAAGCCATAAAAGTTTTCTATGTCCGACGGTACCCCCGTTGTCATGGACTTCTAAAAAGGTTGAGTAAAATCCAAAGTCATAATAAGACTTCTGATAAAACGGTAATCCCGTTAAGTTAGTGGTTGAAAAGACCAAGGCCCTAAATAGCAAAAATGCAAATGTGCTGAAATAAGTGTTAAGCCAAACTTTGAATCCGGGAGATGTCTAAATAAAGCCTCTGTCTCTGGACTCGTAGATGAGTTGTCTCGGTCGCCATAAAAAGGATATTCTCCCTAAATCGTGTGAAATTAGGACCTTGATGTGGACCTCATTCTTGTGTGCAACGGTTTTCAAGGGAAGATGGATAACTAATTATCGACTTAGCTTCATATCTTTATCGGAATAATTCTTATCGAAACGAGAAATTTGAAGAAATTCATGTCTCACAAAAATAAAATAAATAGAGGGAAAATAGGAAAATGGGAGCAAAGGGTAATTACACAAGTAACTTCCATATGTAGTGTTAGCATCTAGAGTCATACTTAACAATGATTTTGATTTTACGCTTAGTTTGGGGACTTGTGAAAAATCAGGGACGATGTATTCTATCTGTATGGTCACTTCACGCTGTGTTGTGTTTCCTACTCCGTGATCCTAAAATGTCTTTTGAAAAATGTTGGAGTTATTGATCGACATGAAAGAGATTGAAATCCTTGGTTTTAAAAGCGTGAGTTGATTGCATTGCGTGAGGACACGACAATCGTCTAGTTTGGGGTATTTTGATTTGTTCTAAAACACATATCATTTCTTTACAAATATAGACCCAAAATAACCAAGAAAGAGCCGTTTATTGCTAATATTTAATGGTTTCTTGAGTTTATGCATGTGCAGGTACGGATATGTCAAAACACACAAAAGATAGCCAAATCAGACAAAAACCCGAGCACGAGAGACAAAGAGTGCTAAAGCTGTCTTAGGAAGGTCAGAATTGAGCATCTGTGAAGATTTCTATGCTAAGAGGATGATTTATGACCGATATGATCAAGTTTAAAGAATTGGCAAAATCAGTCCTTCAACTTTCAGAAATTGGCAGAAACTACCCTTGAGATTCAGAAATGGCAAAAGTGGCCCTTGGATTATTAGAGATTGTCAAGAATGGTCCTTTGAAGATATTTTCAGAATTTACATGAATGGTCCCTTGAATTTCAGAAGTTACATGTTTGGTCCTTGTAATAATACATGAATTTCATGTTAAGTCCAAATCCATTACCATTTACACTAAGGCCCAATAATACCAAAAGCCCATTATCCATATAAGCCTGGTCAAACTGAATTATCCACCCGGTCAACTAATATCAAAAATTGAACCTTTATCTCTATTTTGAACCAATCACAACCAAAGTGAACCTTCTCTATTATTACCGGTCAAAAGTCAATCCAGTTAAAAAAATAATTAAAGAAACTTTACCCACCACCCTTTTCCCCAAATATTACCCCAAACCCAGATATTCACATGAACCCTAAATACCAATTGTACCCCCCAGCTTCAATTGGCAAAATTAACCCAATTAAGGGTACTTTCGTACATTCTGACACATCCTGACACGTTGGAGAATGCCAGGTTGGCAATCCACAACCTCTCCTGCTCTCTGATTGGCCAATGCAACGTGGGAGATGTGATCTGATGGCTTGGATTGAAGGATAATTGATGGGATTGATTTAACGACTGAGATGACTCAAGAGAAAGCACAAGATGGGACTTCTGGATCCTTCCAAGAGTTTAAGGCCACCTATATAAAGCCCCTGATTTCCACAGATAAAATGTGTAGAGTAGGAGTAGTGTAGGAGTAGTTTTGAGTAGCTTATTTTTAATTGCTTTAATGTTTAAATTTTGTATTTGAATCTCTTGTACTCAAGTTTCATTAATAAAGAAATTTTCAGCTTAATATTTCATTTGTTAAATTTCAGCTTTAAATCCAGTTGTTAATTAATGATTTACAAGGTTTTATGAGTTTTATAATAAATTAGCTCTCACTACTCAGAAAATACTCTTAATTCTTACTTAGTCAAACAAAAGTCAGAAGCTGCTGATATGATGGTTCTGGATTACTGGTTTGGTTATGGATTTGGGTTGTGATCAGGTTTAGAATGAATGGTTTTTGGTTAATAATAGCAAGCCACAGTGGCTGGACTCTTGTAAGTGTTTATAAACTGTTTTCATGTCTTTGTTTCATTGCTGTCCTTCTGCATAATTAGTGTAGCCTGAATCTGTTAGTTTTAATTGTTATCATTGCATTATTTAGTTCTTATCTTGTTATTAGACATTAGTTTATTCTTTGTCATGGATTAGTATTAAGGATTTGATAGATTAGATTGCATTTCAGTTTTTTTTAAAGGACGTTTGGTATAAGCAGTTAAACTGAGTTAGAGGATTGATCATTGGTTAAGCTTTGATTCATTAGTCACTCTTAGGTTATAGATAGTCATTTCAGCTTCTATTTTGCATCCATTCATAGTAAAAGTCAAAATTACATTTTATCCATTTCATTTTTCTTATCTGTTAAATTCAGTAACTCAATTCATGCATTTAGGTTCATAAGTAGTTAATAAAGCTTGCATTAGGTTTATTTCATCATAAAACATCATTTCCAATCTATTTTGCAAGATCAAATGTCATTTTAGTCAAAATTCTCAAATCTGTCAAAAAGTCAAAATCTCTATTAAACTCTCAAACTGCAGTTACTTTTGCAATTTTAATTTCCTCATTTTTAATCCAAATCTGTTGAAATTCTGGAGATAAGTACTCTTGTTGGTTGTGCTCAACATGGTATTTTTATTTTATTTTTAGGATTTTTCTAAATAAGCTGAATTGGAGCTTAAAGTGGTGCAGTAGGTAGTTTGGATTTTAGAGCTAGAATCTGATTTAGAGCTTAAACGCCTCTAGCTTGTGCTTTTATGGTTGAAATCAGTTGCAGTAGGCTTAGTTCAGATAGTATAGGTTAGTTTTAGGCTGTGGTAGCTTATAGTAGCTTTTAGGGGCTTATTGCTTATTTAACTAGTGCTTACTACATCAGTTAGCTGCCCAAATCATATCTCCTGTGATCCTAAGTAGTGTTTGTTATTTTTCCCTACTTCTCAGTATTATTTTATAGTTTTCTCGTAGTTTTCATAATTTTCTATTACTGTTTGCTATTTTTGTCAATTAAATCTAGTTTTTAACACTTTTTAATTAGCTTTTATTGCAAATAATTCAGAAAAGGTTCCAAAAAATATTTTTTCATTTTTCTCAGATTAAGAAAAATATAAAAAGCCAAAAAAATATTTTTCCCTATTTTTCTTACTTCAAATTATAATTTTTAGCAAATTATATAGTTTTAAATAGTTTTTAAATCATAGAAATTAAAAATTAATTCTGAAAAATACAAATTTAATTTTTAAAAGTCTTTTTAGTTATTTTAGATTTTTTAAAAATAGTTTAATAATTTTCCCACTTGTTTTCATAATTTTTAGATATTTAGTTCTATTTTTAAAGTTAAAAAATAGTTTTTAATTCAAATAAATTCAAGAAAAATCCTAAAAATTAGTTTTAATTCTTAAATAACTTTCAAATATCATTTTTAGCTGTAGAGTAATTTTAGATCATTGTTAGGACTTAGTTTAGACTTAGCTGCATTTTATTCGCGTTTCATTTTAATCGTATTAGTTTTGCGTAATTAGGTTTCCCGTAGATTTTATCCCCTTTTATGTGCTTCCCTTTATTTTCCCTTATTACTTGCTTTGTAGTTTAGAAAACATCAAATTATCTTATTTTTCACATTCAAATCCCGATAATCGCGACGTGAGTTGAAAATTCCATTCAACCCTCGTTCGGAACGATCTCGGTGCTCAAACCTACACGTTTGAGTTACCCAAATACTACAAACTTCTATTATTGATCTCTTTCCGGAGCAATCAGTATGTGAACTGACGACTTAGATGGTTGGGTCCATTGCTGACATTTGGAAACAAGGGGCTAACTTCTGATGCGCTCGGCATACCATGGTCATCATCTAGTAAATAATCGATAATATCAAGATGAGGGAATTCATCAGCTAATGTACCATGAACCTGACGATGCTTAGCAGATGAGGGAATTCATCAGCTAATGTACCATGAACCTGACGATGCTTAGCAGGAAACTCGTAGTTACTCAAGTGATCATGGGATCTTGGCTTGCGCTAATCAATGTTTTGAATGTCATTAAGCAAAGAATGATCATTGTGTAAGCCTCTGTTGCTGCTACTAATACCCATCCACTGGGATCCATTTTGAAATAGATCGCGATTTGCCATTCCATATGAGAACCCATTTCTGGCTGAAATGCTAGAATCAGAGCTGTGTGGTAGAAACATGGGTGCTGCTGATATGATAGGAGAATGAGGTGGCTGTGAATATGTCAAATTTGGAGAATGGGGTTGACTAAAAGTAGTTGAAGATGAAGTTACAGGATTCCCCATAATAGCATTGCGATATGACTGAGGAACAACACTCTGGGTTGCAAGCAGAAGCATCAGGACCCAGTCGTCCTGCCGGACTCACTGAACGAGGTAGAAATGGTGCTGCATTCACCATTGATACAACAGGCAGGTTGGCTGGAGAGGTAAACCTCAGTTCTTGGTTTTCAAATTTAGATAGATGGAAAAAAGACATGGAACCAGCTGGTAGATTAACATGGCTTGAGCTTGAGGGCCTTCTGCAATTGCCTGGGATGCTGACAATTTTCAAAAGATAAGATATAAATTTGGGACTGTCCTTGAAATAGATAACATGGATGTCAATGGGGCGTTAAAGAATTCTGTGAGCATTCGAATCCTCACTAACACAATGGACGAAATTTCTAAATGTGTGCCTATTAATTTTAATCAATGTTTATGTATGATAAGAGTTGTGGAGGATCATAACTGATCTTTCCTTCTCAAACTTCCTACTGAATCTGAATATGGTGCTTCGCATGATTGGCCATTAAATGGTGATGAAGACTCGGATACCGATCTTGGCCAGAGAGATGAAAGGAAATGTTTCAGTGATTATTCTCAGGAAGTGGAATGGGATGGGACGTTTGGCACTTCTCCCCATCTTGATTATCATGTTCCTGAGAAGATGGCTTCTAAAAGTAATGGTTCATTTAAAAAAATGTAACTTCCCCAATATCAAGAAAGGTAACGCCTGACCTCCATGATGCACTCTTCTGCCCAATAATAAATAAGATAACTATCTGCGATGGGCCAGTGGGACATTTTAGTAAGAGTACTAATGCCCAACAATATTTACATATGAATGAGTCGGAGCCTAACTTGGAAAACTTAGATACTTATGAAAGTGCGTTTCCACATCCGTTTAGGGGTCACTTGAAAACTGGAAAGAACAAGTTGCAATCATCTCAATCTTCTGAACATTTGTTTTGTAGATGAATTACCATAACATCAGAAACATTCATAGTTCCATTGATCCTAATTGTTCTCCAATGCTATCATATATTCCATTTGTGATTTACCCGTGTGAGGAACGTGTTTTCCCAATGATAAACCAACCCAGGCCCTGTTCCAGCTGTGACATGGTAAGCTTAAGTTGTTTCATCTTTGTGATCTTTTGTAGGTATGCCGTTTTGGTAATTATAGATACCAACCCAGGCCTTGATAAACTTATCTATGTACTGCACCCACTCACATCGTTCCCTTGAGTCTTGACTATGGCCTAAAGGTTGTATGTGAATGAATTCTCTAAAAGCTTTAGTTCAATCCCTGATACCATGATAGATAGATAGTAAATAATATACTCAAAACATCACCGTTGTGCTATTTATGTATCTTGCAACTACTTCCCTTTTCATTGTATTCTAAACGGGTCGCCAATACAAGTTCCTACTGTTGATGGGTCCTACTCAACTTCTACTACTATTATGCTTGCCCGTTTTAACCAACATCAAAAATTGTGCGCTTTAATATGTTACCCATAACTGGCTATTTGCCCACCTCTAATGACAACCAATATTTGGATGCGTCATAAACTGAAGCTTAGATATTGTACGGAGATACTTATTAATTTCATATGAATGGTGACATGGATGTTTTAACTTTTAACAGATCTACAAACCTCGATCAGCTTTGTTGAGAGTTCATCAAGCAGCTCGATTCGACTCTTTGTCTTCTCTAGAGTTTGCATAGTCTTCTTCTTTTGATATAGAAGATCTCTGGCATCATTTTCTTTACCAGATTGAACGCAAATGGCTGCCTGTCGTTGAAGCTTTTCTGCTGCTTCAGATAACCGCAACAACCGCTGTCTTGCTTTATTAGCTGAGATAACCATACTTACATGCTTATTTTCACAAAAGGTTTAATGTATTACCTGCATTAGCGTTTCTGTTGTGTCTAACATATTCGCACATAAGGATGAATTCATTTAGGGGGTGTTTGGCATTGCGTTTTAAGAGTGATTCTGTGATATTAAATGATGAGCCAGATAATCAACAATAAAAGATCATGCTAAATGAAATTGTGTTTGGATGTGCTTTTGATGTTTAACAGCTTCTTCGAATTCTGACTATTTTAAGGATTTATATGTAAAATAAACGGGTTAACGGAGAGGGTGAGTCTGACTGGTCACCAACGACTAAACTACGAATACTTTTCTACAAACTCAAAAAAACAATAATCCTAAAATCACTTACAAACGCAATGCCAAATGCCATAACTATATTTTATCGAAAGGGGGTGTATTTATGGGGGCTAATGAGTTTATGTGTTTTCGACTTCATTTTTGTTGGCTTATTATGAGACTTATATATGTTTTTTATTATGTGGAGCTTATGAGATTATATTATCTAATCTGAATAATAAATGGGTAGTTATAATAATGGTATTTTCAGAGGTGTCGCACCTGCAAGCACAAGATATTTCCAAACTATCCTCACGCACACTGCATGACAGGCAGCTCAGATACTTCTGACGACTATAGGTACGATCAACAATCTCATAACTACAATGAAACTATGCCTATTGTCTTAACCTTGGGGAAACTACTTAGACATACCTGAACCACCAAATGATATTTCTTTTGCAGTTATTCCTTTAAAGCGTCAATTTCTGACGGCACCGGAACGATAACGTTAATCTGCTTCAGTGATGAGGCACACTGCTTTGTGACAGAATGCAATAAAATGGTTCAAGAAGAGCATCACACATATCCATATACTCCACCACTTGTCCTAGAAGCACTCGAAGGTACTACACACTCCGTCCATGGCATTTGAGAGACTAAGGGAAAACACCTGTTTTACCTCAAACGAGTCCGTTTAAGACAAGACCAAGTTCTGATAGGCCATCCCATGGAGTGCACTTTAAAGAGCCGAAACCCAAAGTAAAAACTTCTCTTCCATTAGCAAAACCCAAAGACGAGCCCGTTACAGATGACACATCACAGCCGGAGGTGCCTCTTTCGGTTACTGGGCCAGGTAATGTGTTTATTCTATAAGTTTTATGTTATGAGTTAGAGGTGGTAAAATTGGTGGTTTGGGTGGTGGGTCGAAATGTGTTTTTTCTTGCTTGTCTTTGTTCATTTTTCTCATCTTTGTTTGCCATATAAGGAAACAGGCCAGGTTGCAAGGGACCTTATTTGAGAGCTCATTTGATGTTAAGGTAAAATTTGTTTATGAGAATATTATGTAGATATGGATCATTTATAGTTTTTTATTATGTCTATACATCATGTTTAATTGATTTACAGCCTGGATATGTCGGTCGATTTTCGCATCTCTAATGGTTAGTTGCCTCTTTACTGTCGAAATTTGATAATTGATTGATATGCGCTATACATAAATGAAGCTGAAAAAAGTCAGCATATCATGAGAGTTACGTACAAATCAGATTTCACCACAAATATAGAGATACAAAAAGATTTAGAGTAAGTTTTTAGTGTGGGTAACTTGACCCTAGAACAGGAGAGTGCAAACAGCAAGAGGTGAAAGCAAAAATTCTATCTGCAATTATGGTCCGGCAAATTGGTCACTCAGAACATGCAAGTAAACAGGATTTACACACTGCAAAAGATGGTAAATAATGCCCATAAAACAGTTAGATTTTAACTTGAACAGATTTGGCTAAGAATTAATAAAAGAGCTTAAAGATTTGAATCAACTTACAACAAAAATGTCAACAAGGAAGAAGCGTTGTTGTAGTTGGTGACCCGAAACATACTTTACATACATGGGAATTTGCATCACTATTCACATTTTAACTTAGCTCTTTCTTCTTCATCTTTTGCATTCGTGCCTGAAGCCACACTGGTTATGAGCCATGAAAAAGATACTAAAGGATCAATGCTAACTATTAAGTTAGAGGAGGTGGCAACTTCGGCCACTGACTTACGAATGGGTCAATTTGGTTTATTTATAATCTGAAGTGTGTTACATTATAGAATTACTAAGAACTAATGTATTAGAAAGAGGCCAAAGTATAGTTGTCATGCATACTTGCATATAAACTCCTAAATAACTTTATTCACAGATACTATTACTTAGTAACAGTTTGTTTTGTGATATTATTTATTACATTAGGTATTTACTAAACGTAGAATCAAAATTGTATTCTTTTTGGTGATTTTTGCTATAAAAAAATAAGGGTATGTTATGTTTGGTCTCTTACAAAAAATGAGAGCATCCTATTTATGCAGCATTTGATACAAAACGGGACGAGTTAGGCTGACTCACATACTTTTTCTTCATACCTTAATTCAAAAATCAAAATAGCGTGCTAATTCAACGTGTTTGGATAGAGTTAAAGCTGAAAGGGTGTTTGGGATTCCTAATCTTCTGCTTATAACCATAACCAGTAAAGCGAACAAGCAATGAGGAAATAGTGTTACAATTAGTTTATTTTACGTTTCTCTTAAATCATTTGTTAAGAAGTAGAGAGATATGAATGTAAAAGCCTAAGAGGGCTGCATCATATATTCCTTATATAGTTTTTAGGTTATATTTAAGGGTAAAAAGCTAATTCGATACCAAAATAAGTAGATGGGGAGAAGCAGTTTAGAATATCCAAACACTAAAAAAAGAATATGCAATCCCAATTCCTAACACACTAATTTTGATTACTTGATTAGTTAGGGGTCAGATGATTAGTTTAGAGTTTGTTGCAATAAAGTTGGTTCTCACTGTTAGAATTATCATAAGTTTATTAAACATCTTTAGTGGAATATGATTCCTGGAAGAGGGTCTCAAAAGGACTATTAAAGCCTACTCGGATCTTGGGACTGAGCTTTTGCCTAGAAAGGAAGGGCTATTTAAACCTAGGAAAATGATTTAGGGACCTAATTGGTATGCCTAAAAAGAGGCCTAACAAGAGGATGAAGACAAGTGGAAAAATGGAGGGTGAAGATGAGGAAAGATAAAATGTAAAGAAGTGGGTCCCTCTGATGTCACCAATAAGAGGATGCCACCTCGGTTTAGGCATGTTTTTAGGTCTATGAATTAGGCACCCCAATCATCACTCTTAAACCTATTGTACATCTTGGAAATGATTGTGTATGAATAAAAAAGTATCTTAGTTCAATCTCGTGTGCAAAGTTCAGTTCATTGAAAATTTGGTTTCAAATAACTCTGATAGTATATTACATCGATAGTTGAATATTATTTAGTTGACTTACTGATTTTATACTATATTGCAGTCTGTGTAGTCAATTTCGGTGGTATACCAGTGGTATTTCGGATTTCGGTCCTCCAGTGGTATACCAGTCCAGAATTTTGGTCCAAATTTCGGTCCCGAGATTTTCGGTGAAATTTACCGAAATCTCACCGAAATTGGTCCAAATTTCAGTCCAAATTTCGGTGGTATACCGATTTTCCAGGTTTTCTTAATTTAAAAAAAAAAAAAGTTTTGTCCAAACTTAAACTCAACATAATAAACACTAATTTTTGCAAGTATTAACACTAATCTATCAAATATTGACACTTTTAAGCTTGAATTTTGTATTTTGATTAAGTACTAAGTATTAATTATTATATAGATATAGATATTGCATAATATTAAAATTACCGAAATACCACTGAAATCCCACCGAAATACCAAAAAATTCGTATCTCGGTCCTTGACCGAAACACCGAAATTTTGGTCATTAACTACACAGATTGCAGTCACAAACATACTTCTTTGGAGAGCCAACATGCTACATTCACTACAAAGGTCAAGTTCCTCATGTGATCATCAATCTTATAAACAATATTAAAATTATAATAATATAAATCAATCTTATAATCTTATTCGTAATCCTATACGAGATTATAAATGTTAAAATAAAGCACACATTATTGTGATATGCAAATTAACACGAATCGTATGAATATCAACAACTTATATAAATCATTGTGTAGTTTACCATTTGAAATTCTAATTTATTTTTAGAAAAAACATGCAAGCGAATCCAGTGACAAGACTATGATACAAATATTTTAAATGCATGTGAATTGACATTATAGGAATATGTTATGACAGTGATTGAAAAAACACTCTTTTTAAGGTGTCGGATCAACAACAACAACAACAATAATATTTATCCTTTGTTGTTTGAATTATGTAGGTTCAGTTAGAACCTGAACCTGCAATGCTTCAAGTTCGAGACACCATGCAACAAATGGTTTGTTTTGTTTTCATTACATTACAAACATTATGACAAAATACATGGTCTGAGATTAAGTGTATGATTGTTAGTTATATGTCTAAAATACCACTCAGTAACATCATAACAAGAAATTTTTGTAGACTGAATCCATAGTGCCTTGCTTACGATGAAAAGGACAAACAAGTAATTTTTGAATATAATATAGTTTGTTTAATACAAAAAAAAGATGTAGGATATTGTATGGATAAAAAGTATTGCTTTTGATGACTTATGACTCATTTGGCCGGTTTTATTTAAACTATTTATTATTATTATTATTATTATTATTATTATTATTATTATTATTATTATTATTATTACTATTATTATTATTATTAAATTGTAACTGTTAGAGATAAAAACATAAATTGACACATTTTTTATGTAAGGGTGTATAGTGTCGAAATAAAATGCAAGTTCTGTGTTTGAATTAGCTATGATTTTCAGTCTGTATTTCTCATTGATAGGAAAACATGAGCTCGAATGGAATAACTCTACATGGCTATTACGGTAACCAAAAGAATGTAAGGGCTGGTATGATACTTTATAATATTTCCAAGTAAATATCTGAACTGAAAATATTGATATTTTCTTACTTGACAATTGTTTTTTGAACAACTAAAATTAACTCCTTTTTTATGCAGCTGCAGTTAAACTTGATGGAACCGTCACATGGATACTATGTTAATCAGCAAAGCATGCAAGGACCGGTATGCAAACTCTATTAATTTATCTAAAGACTTATGCCAATACTTATGGATTTCTTTTGTAGTGCCATCTAAACTCATTGGCACAAACACATGATAGTTTTTTTTATAAGCAATGAGTCTATCTCTACTAGATATGCATATAGTTTCATGTCCTGTATATAAGCATCATCCTTTTATAATTTTTGCAGGGACCTGCTCGAACCAGTTCCACCTCACCAAATTTGGATGAGCAGAAACGGGCTCAGGTATACATTTGTTCTTTGATTCAAACATGTTTGATAATGTGGTACTCATCCTTCTATGTTGACAAACGACACCTGTATAATTATGGCATTCATTATTCACCATGTATTGAAATAGTTTTCTCTATCACCTAGATAGGTAAATTGAATAATGAACCTAAGGTGAATGACCATAAGAAACCACATTTTTTGTTTTATTTTAAGATCGATTCCCAACTCAATATTGCTTAATAAGTTGTATGTTTGGCATTCAATTTTTAAAAGACTCTAATGGCGTATAAAGTTAAATTTTAGCTTTAATTATTGAAGAGAGTATGTGAAGCATCCTATTAGTATTAGTTATGTTTTATTGGGTTGTATGATCATGAGAGTATAAAACTTTCAACAAAGGATTACGTACATATACTTATTAAGCAATTCTAGATGATATTTAACTTTGCAAAGTAGTTTTAAAGTTTATTGGCTTATTAGTTCTAAGACAGGTGTTGCCACACGGCATGAAGTAGAGTGATTCAAAAGCCTTGGGGCACTTTTGTTTTGATCAAAATGGGTTAGCCTTAAATCAATTGATCTAAAAGAAATATCTTAACTATCTTTTAGCTCTTAAGTGATAGATCTCAGTTTATGTATTATGTAAATCTTGATGGTATAAAACACTTACGAAAACATAATTGTTCCTTCATTAGATATCCATTTCTCAAATCGAAAACATAAATTCACACAATTATTTTAATATAATAAGCAAACTCAAGCAGAAAATGCTCCTGAATTTCAGTTTGATAGACGTGAACCGGATGCTCCTTCCCCATACCTGTTTCTAATTTGGACACTTGGTTAGTAGGATATATAGACTGAATATTAGAAACCAACTACATATATATATATATGTTTTGATTGCAAGTATATAACTGATTTTGCAAATATTGATTACCTCATTCGGTGTTTGTTGTTCTTATATACACGGGAGGCAAATTCAAAAACTATTCGTGGGATACTCGAGTTGGTATTTATATATCAATTTTTTAACTATATATTTATGCCTTGACTTTTGCAGAAACATATTTTAGAAAATGTTACAACTTTTATTTATATATGATGACGGGGCTACACACATCTTTGTGAAGCTATAAGATGAAATTCCATATTCCTGAAGGCTTGCAACCATGATAATATTACCTTACATTTATCAAATCCATCGTAATGAGATGTAAATTCATGACAAGAAACTGTTTGTGATGAAAATGCATAATCTAATATTTTTTTAATGTTGTTATATTATGTAGTATCTTTTGTATCCTGTAAGGAATCCGTGTTTATTTGAAAGGGATGATGGTGACCCTGAACGTTTTGAATCAATTCCTCTGGTGTTCAATTATATGATCTCTGAGAATAGTTACATTAGCTCACGCACGTCTGGCTGGACAACATTAGACAATGAAGTAGATGCTATGGAGGAAGATAATAAAGCTTCTTCTTCTAACCTGTGTCTCATCGGATTTGGTATTCAGTTTTGCATCTTGAAGATCAATATTTATTTTTAGCAAAATCCCAAAGAAATTATGCGTTATCAGTTTATGCTACTAAAAATAGATATGTATAAACATGACAAAACCTTTAAGATATATAGTGAGATCATTAAAAGGATACTACATGTAAACATTACTCTTTACTTTTTGCATGGTATTTAAATGTTTGACAATATGAATTGCGGCTTTAACATATATACAAGTTCTGAATAGGGCAGAAGTGCAAGCTTCAAGAACCAAAGACAGGCTCACTATGATGAATTCCTTCAAGTAAGAGAACTTTAGCGAAAGGCAACTTTACATGAATCTTCCAATGATGATAATGGCCCTAACCATACAAACCGGGCCATGCCCTTTTATCCTATAATATTTTTAAAGAAAACATTATACATATATATACCTATTCGTTAAGTATTTGGATTTAGCACAACATTATACATATATAATTATGTAGATATGTTTATTCAACAATTTGGATAGGCTTAAAAAAACGGCTAACAACAATCATCGGTAAAAAAAATTGTGTAGATATGTTTATTCAACAATTTGTTTAGAGTTTCAAACAAAAAACAGCAATAACAACACTCATCAGTCAAAAAGTAACAATTATTAAATTGCTTATAATATTTATTGTGTTGTAATGCTTTGATACTTTTTTCTTGCGTACCACTTTGAAACTTTTTTTTCTCTCATATTCGATAACCATTTATTTCTTTTCATTCTTAATGCATTCAATAAAAAATTTAGTACATGTTTATCTTATTTTTCGTTAACTTATTTTTTCAAAACGATAATTTCGCTATAGTAAATTATGTTTCAAACTTATTTGTATCTGTCACACGTCCTAAATTATAAGTGACTAAATAATCAAAAAAAATTACCAGTTACCTCTAGTCACATAAATATTCAAATATGTGACAATGAAATTCCGAAATGGTCACACAAGTTGGATCAATTGTGGTGGTTTATTTTATTCTGTTACATTTAGTCACAAAAATATCTAACAGTGTGGCCGTTCAAAAAACAACATGTGTGAATGAAATCCCAAATTTGTACTAGTGCTAGTTAGCTGATTTATTTACGAAAGCCCTTTTGAAGAAAAGTTTTGAATACTTGTGCTACCTGACGCCATCACTTTGTAAGTGTGACGCCTTCAGGAAGACCTAACAGATTTTTTTCGTTTTGTTTTCTGAAAAATTAACTTTTAAAACCTGTATTTCCTGCAAAATTTATCTTGACTCTACACAAGCATTTGACTAAAACAAACACACAAACAAGATAGAATGTATGGTAATTATAAATTGTAAACTTTTTTATGGTCGAATTTCGTTCTTTGAAACAAAAAGCATTTCCATACACTTATTTTTTTTGTAAAATGCCTTTATATGCAATTAAGACTAAGGTAAAAACAAAATAAATAATTTTCACAAATTATACGAGGCATGAAAAATTAAATAACTATAAACAAACATATATATGACACAAAATAAAAAATAAATAAATAACTAAACAAACAAATATGGGTTGCCTCTCACGGAGCGCTTTTTTTTGTTTACGAGTCTTGCAACCTGATTCAAAGTCTATCCTATTATCCTTCATACATATGATCCATATCTAGAACTTCTTTCGGATGATATATGTCAGATAGTTTCCTAATAATGGGGGTTGTTTAGTAGGACCTCGCAATTTTTTCTCTATCTAGATCTATTATTTTAATCATAATATACCATAACTTATCTCCATGAATTGGTGGTGTTTTCCAATTCCATCCATTACTTGATATCTTCGTATCCCACATATTTTCCTTTAAATTAATTGATATTACCTCAAGAAATCAGTCATCTTCCTTAACACCAATGCATCTCTGAAAGGGTTGTTGATCCCAGTAACACTAGATCTCCTTCTTTAGATTTTCTAAAGAACTAGTTATATTAGACAAATCTATAACAATTAATGATAGAAACTGTGCTTGAATGTATTAAAGATTATGCGAAATCTAATCTTTAATCTTTAGAAGAATTCTTTAATGAAACAGTAAACACAATGAACACAAATCAACAAACAAGCATCAATATTATTAATGATAATAATACATACTCTCACAGTATTAGGGTTACAAAAACCTTGAAGCGAGTCGACCTTGTGTTTCTGTATATATTTTGTACATCTAACACAATGCCCTAGGACCACCTTTTATACACCAAGGAGTCCTAACCGTCTTACAATACTTTCCTAAGTTTATCAAATCTTTTCTATATTTATCTATTACAAAACTTGTATCAAAAGTTATCTTATACATAAGCAGTACTAAAAACATCTAACAGAACTAACTTAAACTTAACAGTGGTAACATAGACTCCAACAATAATAACTTCATCAGCAGTAGTAACTTTGTTCTAGCAGTAGTAACTTTGCTCTGGCAGTCTTAACCATTATATCAACAATTGTAAAACACTTAGAATATTTTCCTTGAAGTTCTTGAGATGCAGTATCTTTACTGGAGTAGCAGTAACATTAACCTGAGTAGCAGTAATACAAAAGGTAGTAAGATGTCTTTGAATCCCAACAAGGGTTAAGTTCCGAATCCCTAGCATAATCACAATCTCGAGGAGAGTGCTTATCTACAAATTCAGTCTCTAGGTAAAAAGGACGTGGGGACCTATGATATGCCTTGTATGAGGACCATAAGATTGCCTCCTTGCTTGAGTTGTCCAAGACAGTTCATCCTTGTCTCCATATTTGTGCTTTTTCACCCCAAAGCTTGACCTAGTGCATCGTTCACCTATCGCTATTTTAGATTTCCTACAATCGATAATGGCGCTTACAGTTGCTCAAAATCCTCTTCCCAAAAGCAATTAATATCGAGTACATAAAAATATGCCAAGATAGTTAATTTCTCTATATGTACCTCAACATGTTTCAAAATTCATGTTGGATAAACTATGCTCCTATCGGCTGACGCTACCCTTATTTCAGTGTCTTATAGTTTCTCAAGACTACGGCTTTTATATAGAGGTAGTGGAAGAAAATTCAATCATGATCCTAAATCAACTAGTGTATCCATAGGTTTGGAATTTCCTATCCGACAAGGTAAAACAAATAATCTCGAATCCTCTAATTTTTCGAGGCAACTTATTTTGAACAAATGCGGAAACATTTTTTCCTAACTCAATACTCTTCGCATATTTATCCAATAGGACGTTATAATAAGGAGCATGAGGTAAAACATAAAAAATCATACTTTCGAGGTGAAGATATTTGAATTCATCATTAAGAGTTGTTTCGGGTTTTGGTTTTCCGGTGTTTTATTGACATGTTTGTCACACCTCCAAATTACCTGTTTTACAGCGGAATGGAATACCTGGGGGGATGACTGTCATAGCATCAAAGTTACAGTTATATCGAACGACCTAAAGTGTTGTTTTGAAAATATCGTTTGATTAAGTAAAATAATCAGAGTTTACAAAACATAGGTCCCAAAAGATTTCCAGTGTACTAAAAATGAGTTTGTTACAATCAAACGGTAGTTAAGTGCATAAAATATATATGAGACGCGTCATCACCGCGACTCTATGATAAGTCCACATGCATGCCATGAAGTGAATGCCTTAGATACCTGAGATAAAACATGCTAAAAGTGTCAACACAATGGTTGAGTGAGTTCATAGAGTTTGTTTAACATGTAAAGCTTTTAATGAACGTTCATGCAGCAAAGGCAAAGATCCTGGTCATTTAGAATAGTCCACAAAGCAAAGGCATTGTAAATCCACTCAGTTCCAAGTTCCGCCCATACAAAACTTGCAATCTGTGTGTTCACAACCCACTGCCAAAACTAGTATGTCTAATATTCAAGCATACGTTATCATAATAGTTCACCATATAGCACCACGTATATAATAATGTATGCCAGGCAAAGCCCCTAGAATAAATAATATGCATCCCGTAACATAGTGAACGAGAGGTTGGCCGACCTCTAATAGCGTTATCCATACTACCTACTAGTAGGAGACTAACAATGCGAATGTACGAACGGTACATCATACAACTATTATATACAATTAAGATCACTCCGAACATGGGAGAATTTGCACGCCCCACCAATAAGGCGAGACTTGGTATTGCTCCATTCACATAGGGCGACTTTGCACACTCCACCAATAAGGCGAGAATTGGTATTGCTCCGTTCACATAGGGAGACTTTTAGGTCATAGCACGTACGGTTCAATAAGTTCAAACAAGTCATAAGTTCGTAACTAAGTTCAAGAGTTTAAGTCGAGTTCAAAAGTTCAAAACAGTCAAAGAGCTCAAAACATATCAAAAGGTTCAAAATAGTCAAAGGGTTCAATATTATGTCAAACAAGTTCAAAATAGTCAAAAGGTTCAATATAAAGTCAAACAAGTTCAAAATAGTCAAAAGGTTCAATATTAAGTTAAAAGAGATTAATTATATGTCAAAATGTTTTAAATCAAGTTAAAATAGATTAATTATATGTCAAAATGTTTTAAATCAAGTTAAAATAGATTAATTATATGTCAAAATGTTTTAAATCAAGTTAAAAGAGATTAATTATATGTCAAAAGAATTAAATCAAGTTAAAAGAGATTAATTATATGTCAAAAGAATTAAATCAAGTTAGAAGCGATTAATTATATGTCAAAAGAATTAAATCAAGTTAGAAGCGATTTAATTATATGTCAAAAGAATTAAATCAAGTTAAAGTGTTCAAGTCTATGCCAAAAGGTTCCTATCAAGTTAAAAGAGTTCAAATATATATGTCGAAGGGCTCAAAATCAAAGAAAGTGGTTCAAATAATAGTGTTCATAACATAGTGATCAATTTAGTTCGGACATAATCTACTTACTAGCATAAGTAGTGAAACAACAGTTATATAAGTTCATATAAATGTAAAGTAAAAGCAAGTAGTTGAGCATGTATCTCCCCCGAAGAGTTTATAAAACAATTAAACGAGTAAAAGTGGGGCTACGAACTCACGTGATGCAATGATTATGATGACAAAAGTAGATACAATGAAATGAGGTGCGATCTCTATCTGCAACCTAATATGAATGATGTGTTCTAATGTAAGCCATGAAACAATGTCGTGCATGCAAACTCATATGATATCCATACCACTTGTGCGTTTTGAAAATGAAGTTTACTGTCGAAATATACATTTATGACAACTCGTCATGTTACAAAATACTTTACAAGTACTTACGTTGAAACGATATCCTACAATAGTCATTTAGTGATTTATTAAGAAATTATAGTTTTTCGTCGCAAAATTATACACTTTGACAATTCATGAAAATGACCAATTTTGGAGTGATCGTAAATTATTCATTATACCTTCGCTTGACAAACGGTTGAACATTTTGGAAAATAGAATAGGCGAACTCAATTTTACTAGAAGACATCGTTTCTCAAAAGTATTCTATCGATATGAAAAATGGCTCCAAACACGGCCACTTGCGATAACCATTTTGGTTTAGTAAAAATATGTAAGTGTTATTGGTTAGGGTGTGTTGTGTGGATGAAATAGTATAATAATATCAATATCAAAATGTATATAACTTAGTCGTTATAAGTCCGTTTTCTACGTTTTATATATCTTTAGTTTCGTGTTAAAGTATACTAATATATTTTTGACAAATCGACTAATTAAGATTATGTTTAAAACTCGTTTTTACCCCTTAAATTACTCTTGACAGCTTGCAAATTTTCAGAAAATTAGTTTTCGTCGTTAAACTTGAAAATAACGTAACTTCTTCGTTATAAATCCGTTTTAACCCGTTCAAGCGACCACGGTTTCGTTTTAAAGTATATTTTCTGAATATCTAGCCCAAAATAATTCATGACCTGTCGAAATTTCCAGATTTTGTAAAAACGATCAGACCCAAATCTAGTGTTGTCGAAAATGGTTTTTCTTGTGTAATACTTGTTTCAATCACTTCAAATCAACACCAAATCTATTCTAAACCTACCATACACCTTCTTAGGGTGTCATGGGTTCCTAAACATCATCAACAATGATATATTTCAAGGGATTAATTATAGGATGATTATAACTCATAATAAGTAATAAAAACAATTAAAATTGGTATGAATCACATAATACTTGCATGTTTTCTACTAAAATGATAAAAATAACTCAAGTAAGATTATGAAAGATTAGTAAAGATCATGAAAAGCTTACTAGTTATATGATGAGGTTTAAGTAACTAGGTTTCCTAAATACTCCTAGGTTTTTATTGCAAAACCTTAAAAGAAGTATACTAGTGTTAATATAAGCACTTGATTCTTGAAAAAATTTATATTCTTGATTGGTTCTTGATCTTGGCCGACTATGTAGATGAGATAGGAGAGGGTTTTCTTTCTTTTTCACCTTATGGTATGTGCTTGTATGTGTATTAGATGATAATATCTAGCATATTACAAATATCTTCTTAATATGTGTAGGTGTACATTGGCAAAGATCTTTACAAAAAAAATGGTGAGTCATGGGGGGAAGGTCGGATAAGGGGTGTTTATGGGGAGGGTTTGTGTATTTTGATGAGTTAAAGGTATTTAAGTGTAAGTATAATGTGTATTTTGTACATAAAATTAATTATTAAGTGTAGCGTTAACTAAAAATCGATTTTTACGGAACAAAATAAAATATATCTAAGTCATAAAAATTATAAAAATACATTTCTCACAAGTATTGAGTGAATAAATAATTATTGATTAGAATTTACGAAAACCGTCGTAAATATTTATATATAACAATTTATGTACAAAAGAAATTTAAAACATCGGGTAAACTAATAATATAATTTTTATAGTCTTAAAATGAGTATAAGAATATATCAGGACAATTTTCGGAAATGTCGGATCAATTTTTCCAAAATATGGGATCGTGCGATAGCGTTTATTTAATAAATAAATATACGTTAAGAAAATATGCAAACACATGCATGAACTAATATGAAAATGATGTTAATGATGATATGTAGACTAACTCTAGTCTATATGTAGTATTCTCAATGATGTTCCATGAATACGCAGCTAAGCCCTTACGGTTACGTGAATTTGATACTCGTAAACCTAGTTTACGAAAAAATGATGAATAAAAATCATGAATATTAATTTTTCTCCGGAATGAATAGTGTTTTGTGAATAGTAAAATTTTTAAATAACCTCTTAAAATATCAAATCGACTTAAAAAATGATGAATAGTAAAATGATGAATAGTAACCGATGAATAGTAAATTCCCAAGATGAATAGTAAAAAATTTTAAAGTTTGCAAAAAGACCGGAAATTGAGAATTGTGACAATGTTTGACTGACACTTCACTTGGTGAATTTTTGGTGTGATTTTGGTCCTTTGAAAAATTTTGATTTTGTTTGATACACGTTTTGATGGGCATGGAGATGCACCTTCCTTTTGAGAACAAGAACGAGTAGACGAAAACGATAAAATGGACTTAACATTTAGTTTTGGGTTGTTGACTGTGTAACACCCCCAAAATCAATACAAAGGAAGCATACATGTAATGATGTGATACTAAATTAGTATCACAAAAAAAAGTATAGAATAATGGATTTACATTAAGTAATATCATAATCAAAGGTATTAAGTTTACATCTTTCAAAAATAGTACGGATATAAAGGCTTATAAAAATAAAGAGGTCCCAAATATACATTAGAGTAATCTAAAAAGTCAGCATAAAGGATGAGTGAATTCATAGGTTTAGTAGTAAAATAGTTGATCACAAGATTTCAAGTTTAAGAGACAGTGGGCCACATTGTTGCACCCATAAATCTAGTAGTTACTATTGCACTAAGCGCATGAAACTCAAAGAGTTAATAGTGGGTATCAAATTAATGATATTAGAAAGTTGCCCTCGTAGGTATTGTAACACCCCCAATTTCGTGATACGCAGCGGAATTCGAACTGGGTGTTACTTCATGGCACAACAGTCATAACAATAGAAAACGAACTCTAATGGAGTCGTTTTAAAAGATTTATCACTCGATTTATATAAATATCAGAGTTTACAAAAATGAGGTCCCAGTTGGTTTCACGGTTTACAAAATACATTAAATAGGTTTTCGAATGATAATTAAATTTATAGCCTTCTTGAGTATCCGTGCTCCTCGGTGCCAGCCTCGTACAATATGGACCTGAAATACATGCTTAAAACTGTCAACACAAAGGTTGAGTGAAATTCATAGAGTTTGTTTGATGGTTGAACACATTATGTTGGTAGTGTGAGCTATAGACTCACACCAATAGTTTAAAAGCAAAACAGATATTATTGCACTAAGCTCATGATACCGAAACGTTAACGGTGTCATATAATAGTAATCGATGCCCTAATAGGTAATTTGCCATTAAACCTATGGATCTTCAAATAGAGTGCGTTTGTTTGCCGGACCTGGTCAACACAAACGGGATTTGTCATTCTCGATAGATCTATCCACATTATTCGCGTTCACTCGCAAGTGATTAATGGTTCATGATAATAGGGACTTTGGCAATACTGTACTTAGTGCAACTAATATATTCAAGTATAATTTGAAAGCAGTGTGTTCGATTTAAAATAAAGCATGTATCTCCCCCAAGGGTTTGTAAAACAATTAAGTAATAGAAAGTGGGGCTATGAACTCACCAAGAGTTGATGATGTTAATTACTAATGGATGTGATGGATAAGTCGGAAGACTTCTACGTGCAACCTAAAAATGAAATGGTGCGACTTAAGTTTGGAACAATGTTTAGGAAAACATAAACCATTCTATATATATTTCTATGTTGATCATGATGTAGTCAATTATCATTTGATGTTTATAGAAAGATCTTTAATATGTGAAAACATATTTAGTTTATAGATATTGTACTACCTTTCGGACCATCATAATTCAGAGCTCATGCAGTAAACGTTCGAGTAGCTAGGACACTTTAAATCGTAAATCCAGCAACTCGTCGATACGTTTTACTCAAATGAAACCCCTCACATGAAGCTCCCTACTATTGTAGCACTTAGTAGATACAATATATATTTTTAGTGAAGATTGTTATATAAATAAGTTTATCATGTTTTTACAAGTTCTCGTCGTTTCATATATATGATCACCTTAGTTAACGGTCTTGGGAAAATAAGCCTTGAGGCTTTAGCCATGGCCATGCCGTGACTTTGGTCTTGACTACCATGGTCTTGAGACTCAGCCTTGACCTTAGCCGTAGCCGTGGTCTTGGCTTATGGCCGTTAGGCTTCTTGGTTTGCTTTTAGTTGCGACAAAAGTATAGTTTGTGAGACTAAATATAGGGCAGTTTCTGTTTTTGAAAGATAATGGTCTGTTTAAGCGTTTTCAAGGTCCGAGCTTCTTTGCTAGTGAAGGAAAACGTCGTTCCGGACAACTTTCGTGTTTTAACTTTTTGATGATTCGGACCAGAAGTACTACTTTTAAAACGGCAGAACCAAAACAGTTTCAATATGGCAGTTTTGGCGTTTAGATTTCGCTAACTTCTTTTGCCTATAACTTTTGACTCGTTTGTCCGTTTCGGGTGATTCAAGTTGCTTTGTTTACCTTTTTATCTTGTCTACCATATTATGTAAGTTAGAAAGTCCATAGGTTACTGATTTTAATGGTCTCAAATGTGTAGAATATGACTAGTTTACTAGTTTGTTACTTTTATGACAATATGTAAATTAAAACATGTGATTGAATATATGTACATCATGAATCAACATAGTAACTATATATATAGCATGAAATAGTTTAAGATTATGAATAATAAAGATGAGATGATGGTGGTGATAAGTTGCTGACAACTTTTGGCTTTTACCTAAGAAAGGAGTAACTTAGTAAGGATAGGATTTGATTGATCGCTTAAGACTTTAGATTGAGCTAGATTTCCACACCTCGGCACCCTTGAAAACTTGAAGAGCTGGTGATGAAGTACTAAGTGACTTGAGTGGATCTAAACTCAAGAAGATCACTTAAACTTGCTAGAGATTTGATGTAGTAACTTACTACTTGAAACTTCTTTGCATAAACTTGGAGTTTATAGATCAAATTATGGAAATATGATTGATTTATGCTATGAAAGACCCAAATCATTGTTTGAGGGTGTTTAGGATGTATTTCACTTGCTATTTATAGGAGGGTAAGTTTGGTTAACCATATATTGGGTTAAATGTTAACCATGGTTAAGTTAGGACACATGTAATGATCTAAATGAACCATGGTTAGGATCAAGCCACCAAGATGATGACTCCCCCCCCTTAAGTCGGCCATAACATGCATATGTGGCTTAGATGATAAGTCTTGGTCTTATCTTGAGTTTAGAGCATGATTTGGTTCCATTAAATGCCAACCGTAAGTTGTTAAGCAAAAAAACGTAAAACCGTGTATCGTAAAAATATGAAACTTGTAGAAATGATGAAACTCATCATTATACTCAATCTAAAAATATAAAATGAGTGATAAGTTTCATTGGGTGCAAAAACGCTGCCTAAAGCTGGAAACACGGGTCAAAAACGCGTAATTCGAAATTTATCAGAAAAGAACGAAATTTCAGGGAAATGACCGTGAATTTATTTAAAGTAGACTAAAATTAGTCTATAAGTGATATGAGATGTAAAAATGTGATTTTCGTTATACATGGGATAACTTAACAGTTATACGTGAAGTTTAAAAGTTACGCGATTTAAGCAAACATGTAGAACGTACAAGGTTAACTTCTTTATGGTCAAAGGAGGAGGGAAATATGTTTGACTTTTCCAAAAATGTAAAAGTGTCAAAACATCTTAGAAAACACAGTGCATAAATGGTTAAGTCTGGGTCTACGTAGAATTGTTTAAAACGTAAGTTTAGTCTCGTACGGCTTAGGGTTTATTTGGTAACATTTTTTTAAAATGAAATCTTAAAAATTATCAAATTGATTATGAGTGATCTAAAAATTAATCTGATGTGAGGAAAATTGTCAGAGTTGATTTTCGTTATGCGCGTGATGTTTAAATGGTGTTCCGACCAAAACGAAACTTTAAAACAATGTTTTCTTAATAACTTTTGCGAAAATGATCTAACGATTGTCAAACTCTCAGGATATTACTAAAATAATTTATCTTACGAGAATGTGAAATAAAAATTTTACGGGATGAATAGTAAAAGTGAATAGTAATTTCTCGAGATGAATAGTAAAAATTTGAGAATGGAAAGAAATCCTGAAAATGTGAATTGTTATAGTCTCACCACCTTAATGGGAATTCCGTCCCGGAATTCAATGTTTGTTATCCGATGTTGAAGTGTCTAGAAAAATGTGGATGTATGCGCCGAATTCTAATCTTTACGTTCTCAAGTTTCTGGTCATAGAATATATTATGTACCATGTGGCTTAAGTTGATAACCTAAAGGGTTTTGTTAATATCTTATAGAGTCCAATATAACTAAAGTTTGGATTTTCCCGATTCTCAAAACGAATCATATCTTATTGTATCGAGGCTATAAATAAAACCTTAATTTCAAACATGGAATTTTTGGTGATAGTGTGCGGCATGGAGCCTAATTTATATTTGTATGGTTTCCTTAGTTGTTTAGTGGGTGATCTTTGAACACCTTAGTTCAGCAAATGGTTAACTAACACATTCGTCTATATAGTGCCTCAAAATGGAATAGTTTTGTTGTTGTTAGGGTAACTATTGTTAATCAAAGGTGTAAGATATTGTTGATGTGAAATGGTTTATAATGATGTGATAACTGTCGTTGTAGGGAAAGTCTTGCTAGTGGCAAGTGGTTATCCAAACCATTTCCAAAGTTGATCATGTCTTAGGAGGTTTCGAGATGAAGGCTATATCGTATAGTGTTTATGCCTACTAGTGTTTGATAGAAACGTGGTATTATGAAGTTTTAAATATTGAATTTCAATGGGGTTCAGATAATAATGTGATATGTTGATGATTAGAAGAGTGTAGCGTACGCTTACCATTATTCTTAGGTAGAGATGTCAAGTTTGCTTTAAAATCAAAAATGAATTTTAAAGGATTATGGCGGAATGATATCCTTAAAACCTAATCAGGCTAGTACTTCTAAGAAATGACGAGAAGATTTGATGACTATCCCAAGATAGTAGTTCGGATTATCTCATGTATGAAAATTTCAAGAATGAAATTAGGTAGTATAAATAAGATGTTAAGATTTTGCTGAGTGGTAAGACACTATCGTGTCTCTAGATCTTTTTAATGAATTCTGGTGGTTTATCGAGTTTAAGGAGGAAATTAACCTGAATATAACACTTGTATAACTATTTTAAGTGTTTGAAAAATTTAAGTCGAACATAGTTAGTCAGACTATGTTCCACTATCCCTAGCTTAAATATAGCTGACTAGACTATATTTAGCCGAGGTTTAATAAATTTTCCAAATACCTAAATTAGGTACACTTGTGATATGTCCATATCTTTTGAGAAATTGTCCACTAAGCAAAGGCGATATCAAACCATCCAGTTGCAAGTCCTGGCCATAAAAGACTTGCAACCTATGTTTTCACATTCCATTGCATAGAAGATAGTATGGGTAGATACGTGTGGAAAGGAAATCTTTAGTAATTCTAAAATAGTCTATACTTGGCTAGAATCACGAACCTTTAACAATGAAGGTTTCAGAAGAGAATTTTGATGAATGTAGAGAAAGTTGCTGAACTTCAGCTTTTGTAGATGATGAGTCAGTTTATCTTTTAGAAATCCTATTTCTTGTATTTCCATTAGGGAAATTGATAGACTGTGACGGGTTTCATGTAAAACGATTTCATATAATGTTTATAAGATAATTTTTAGAGACTATTGTATAACTTACAATATCTGAGGAGTAGTTGAGACCATTGTGCAACTCACAATGTCTGAGAAATAGTTGAGACCATTGTGTAATTCACAATGTCTAGGAAATAATAGAGACCATTGTGCAACTCACAATGTCTAAGAAATGATGGAGAGATCATTGTGTAACCCACAATGTCTTGAGAAATGATAGAGAGATCATTGTGTAACCTACAATGTCTTGAGAAATGATGAAGAAACCATTGTGAAACTCACAATGTCTTGAGAAATGATAGAGAGACCATTGTGTAACCCACAATGTCTTGGGAAATAAATGAGACCACTGTAGGATTTACAGTGTCTAAGAATGTGATAGAGACCACTGTAGGATTTACAAAGTTCCGAATGTAATAGAGACCACTGTGAGGATTTACAAAGGTTCGAGAATGTAATAGAGACTACCGTATCTCACAGTGTCTTGAAAAATGAATGAGACCATTGTATCTCACAATGTCTGGGAAGTAGGAAAGACCATTGTAGTCAGTTACAATGTCTTGGATAAAGTTTCGTAATCCTAAAAAGCACGAGTAGATGCATGATTGGGAGATTAGGAAAATATGATTGTGTCGTAATGCCTTAGAATAGGCATACGTAGATATGTTAAGTACTTTGTTTATGATTGAAATTATATCAAGTGTATATATCAATATACTAGTATGTTTGTATAGCTTAAAATGCCTAAAAGTCACATAATCGTCTAGAGGATGGAAGGCACGGAGAACGGAAGGCTATAAAATGTTTTTGTTTGTAAAAGTAGTTATAGTTTAAGTCTCAATTAGACCCGTTTCTCTATAACTGTGGCTCTAATACCAATCTGTAACACCCCCAATTTCGTGATACGCAGCGGAATTCAAACTGGGTGTTACTTCATGGCACAACAGTCATAACAATAGAAAACGAACTTTAATGGGGTCGTTTTAAAAGATTTATCATTCGATTTATATAAATATCAGAGTTTACAAAAATGAGGTCCCAGTTGGTTTCACGGTTTACAAAATACATTAAATAGGTTTTCGAATGATAATAAAATTTATAGCCTTCTTGAGTATCCGTGCTCCTCCGTGCCAGCCTCGTACAATATGGACCTGAAATACATGCTTAAAACTATCAACACAAAGGTTGAGTGAAATTCATAGAGTTTGTTTGATGGTTGAACACATTATGTTGGTAGTTTGAGCTATAGACTCACACCAATAGTTTGAAAGCAAAATAGATATTATTGCACTAAGCTCATGATATCGAAACGTTAACAGCTGTCATATAATAGTAACCGATGCCCTAATAGGTAATTTGCCATTAAACCTATGGATCTTCAAATAGAGTGCGTTTGTTTGCCGGACCTGGTCAACACAAACGGGATTTGTCATTCTCGATAGATCTATCCACATTATTCGCGTTCACTCGCAAGTGATTAATGGTTCATGATAATAGGGACTTTGGCAATAGTGTACTTAGTGTAACTAATATATTCAAGTATAATTTGAAAGCAATGTGTTCGATTTAAATTAAGCATGTATCTCCCCAAGGGTTGTAAAACAATTAAGTAATAGAAAGTGGGGCTATGAACTCACCAAGAGTTGATGATGTTAAGTACTAACAGATGTGATGGATAAGTCGGAAGACTTCTACATGCAACCTAAAAATGAAATGTTGCGACTTAAGTTTGGAACAATGTTTAGGAAAACATAAACCATTCTATATATATTTCTATGTTGATCATGATGTAGTCAATTATCATTTGATGTTTATAGAAAGATCTTTAATATGTGAAAACGTATTTAGTTTATAGATATTGTACTACCGTTCGGACCATCATAATTCAGAGGTCATGCAGTAAACGTTCGGGGAGCTAGGACACTTTAAATCGTAAATCCAGCAACTCTTCGATACGTTTTACTCAAATGAAACCCCTCACATGAAGCTCCCTACTATTGTAGCACTTAGTAGATACAATATATATTTTGAGTGAAGATTGTTATATAAATAAGTTTATCATGTTTTTACAAGTTCTCGTCGTTTCATATATATGATCACCTTAGTTAACGGTCTTGGGAAAATAAGCCTTGAGGCTATAGCCATGGCCTTTCCGTGACTTTGGTCTTGACTACCATGGTCTTGAGACTCAGCCTTGACCTTATCCGTAGCCTTGGTCTTGGCTTATGGCCGTTAGGCCTCTTGGTTTGCTTTTAGTTGCGACAAAAGTATAGTTTGTGAGACTAAATATAGGGCAGTTTCTGTTTTTGAAAGATAATGGCCTGTTTAAGCGTTTTCAAGGTCCGAGCTTTTTCACTAGTGAAGGAAAATGTCGTTCCGGACAACTTTCGTGTTTTAACTTTTTGTTGATTCGGACCAGAAGTACTACTTTTAAAACGGCAGAACCAAAACAGTTTCAATATGGCAGTTTTGGCGTTTAGGTTTCGCTAACTTCTTTTGCCTATAACTTTTGACTTGTTTGTCCATTTTGGGTGACTCAAGTTGCTATGTTTACCTTTTTATCTTGTCTACCATATTATGTAAGTTAGAAATTCCATAGGTTACTGATTTTAATGGTCTCAAATGTGTAGAATATGACTAGTTTACTAGTTTGTTACTTTTATGACAATATGTAAATTAAAACATGTGGTTGAATATATGTACATCATGAATCAACATAGTAACTATATATATAGCATGAAATAGTTTAAGATTATGAATAATAAAGATGAGACGATGGTGGTGATAAGTTGCTTACAACTTTTGGCTTTCACTTAAGAAAGGAGTAACTTAGTAAGGATAGGACTTTGATTGATCGCTTAAGACTTTGGATTGAGCTGGCTTTCCACACCTTGGTACCCTTGCAAACTTGAAGAGTTGGTGATGAAGTACTAAGTGACTTGAGTGGATCTAAACTCAAGAAGATCACTTAAACTTGCTAGAGATTTGATGTAGTAACTTACTACTTGAAACTTCTTTGCATAAACTTGGAGTTTATAGATCAAATTATGGAAGATATGAATGATTTATGCTATGAAAGACCCAAATCAGTGTTTGAGGGTGTTTAGGATGTATTTCACTTGCTATTTATAGGAGGGTAAGTTTGGTTAACCATATATTGGGTTAAATGTTAACCATGGTTAAGTTAGGACACATGTAATGATCTAAATGAACCATGGTTAGGATCAAGCCACCAAGATGATGACTCCCTCCCCCCTAAGTCGGCCATAACATGCATAGGTGGCTTAGATGATAAGTCTTGGTCTTATCTTGAGTTTAGAGCATGATTTGGTTCCATTAAATGCCAACCGTAAGTTGTTAAGCCATAAAACGTAAAACCGGGTATCGTAAAAATACGAAACTTGTAGGAATGATGAAACTCATCATTATACTCAATCTAAAAATATAAAATGAGTGATAAGTCTCATTGGGTGCAAAAACGCTGCCTAAAGCTGGAAACACGGGTCAAAAACGCGTAATTCGCAATTTATCAGAAAAGAACAAAATTTCAGGGAAATGATCGTGAATTTATTTAAAGTAGACTAAAATTAGTCTATAAGTTATATGAGATGTCAAAATGTGATTTTCGTTATACGTGGGATAAATTAACAGTTATACGTGAAGTTTAAAAGTTATGCGATTTAAGCAAAAATGTAGAACGTACAAGGTTAATTTCTTTATGGTCAAAGGAGGAGGGAAATATGTTTGAATTTTCCAAAAATTTAAAAGTGTCAAAACATCTTAGAAAACACAGTGCAGAAATGGTTAAGTCTGGGTCTACGTAGAATTGTTTAAAACGTAAGTTTAGTCTCGTACGACTCAGGGATTATTTGGTAACATTTTTTTAAAATGAAATCTTAAAAATTCTCAAGTTGATTATGATTGATCTAAAAATTAATATGATGTGAGGAAAATTTTCAGAGTTGATTTTTGTTATGCGCGTGATGTTTAAATGGTGTTCCGACCAAAACGAAACTTTAAAACAATGTTTTCTTAATAACTTTTACGAAAATGATCTAATGATTGTTAAACTCTCAGGGTATTACTAAAATAATTTATCTTACGGGAATGTGAAATAAAATTTTAAGGGATAAATAGTGAAAGTGAATAGTAATTTCTCGAGATGAATAGTAAAAATTTGAGAATGGAAAGAAATCTTGAAAATGCGAATTGTTATAGGTATTTTGCCGAATACCTAGGAAACTCAAATATAGTACATTTTTTTGCCTATCCGGTCAACACAAACGGGATTCGTGAAATCCTATAGGCTTATATACCTATATTCGCGCTCACTCGCAAGTCATTCTTCATGATTTAGGGACTTAAGTTTGGCAATAGTGGTACTTAGTGTCAATAACACTTTCAGTTCAAAATACAGTTTGCAAGCAATTGTGATCATAGAAAAAGTAAAATGTATCTCACCCCAAGGAGTTTTGAAAACAATTAAATGTGAAAAAGTGGGGCTTTGAATTCACCTTAGCATAAGATGGACAAGGTATGGCAACAGTAATCAAGTAGTAGAGCACAGTGGTACAAACTCGGCATAACCTAGTAATTATATTATTCGTTTTCAGAAAAGTATCACGTAAAAGTTTCCATAATAACATAAGTTTAGAAAAAGATAGTTTTCGTGAAATACTCGTATTGATATTTATAAAAAGTCTTGTTTCAATGTTTAAAGAAAGTTTAGTATTAACGTCTCGTGTGGTGATAAGAAGGTATAGACTCAAAGTGTAACTCACGCCAAAATGATAAGAAGTTGTAAAAGTAACAAATAAACAACGAGAAAGAAAGGGAAAAAAATAAATAATAGAGTGAAGAAAATGAATAGTCAATGAGAAGTTTCGGTGTTTACCCCGTAGACCCAAATAGTTAGAAAACCCATTTTTGTTTTGAAAAAGAGTTATACGTTTTATGAAGAAAAGCCATATAGGTTTTATTAGAAAACACAATAATAATTACGAGTTTATAACCATATAAGTTTGGAAAAGTTTTATAAATTTCAGCATGACGCGTCCGTTTATATTACATTCCCAAGTCATCGTGACTTTAAATAAAACGAATTTGTAATTACAATGCTTATAATTTTTATGTTTCATTATCATTCACGTAATTCTTATTTTAGGTTTATTGAATATTTTGGGTACGTTCCGTGTCTAATATATTAAATTCATTTCGAGTCTAATATATACCGTCTCAAGTCCCAAAATGTCCAATAAGTCCAATGTCCAATATCGTAAATCCGATAACGATCAAATTGTCCAAGTGATATCAATCCGGTATATGTCAAACAATTATAGTCTCAATCCCATAATATAATCTGTTATGTATTATCTGAGTCCAAAATACAAGTTTCAAGTATCAAGTCCAATTTTACATTGACAATCCCAAAAGTAACCGAAACTTCCCAATGAGTACACATGTCAAAATAATTATGTTAGTCCGTTAATTAAATCAAACCGCAAGAAAAACAGTCTAACAAATTCATAAATGAGCTTCGGCCCATGATCTAAATAAACACACCATTAGTTGACACGGTGGGCTAGAGGCCCAATACAAACCCAATCCAAACGCACCCTATATTGAGATGGTGGACCCAATCAACTCCAACACAAACACCAACACAATTACAAGTGCAAAGATATCACCAATGTAAACACAAAACATAAATACCAACAACAATACAAACGCTCCTATTGCGTTTTTGCTTGTCAAACCATATCAAGTGAAACACCCTTCGTGGGTGTATTTCTCGTTGAACCGAAAACCAACACCGCCTTTGTGGTGTTTTCTCGTTGAACCGACTGCATCAAACACACGAACGAGCACCACTTTAGTGTCTCGTTATTCCAACTGAAAAAGCAAGCACCACATTTGTGGTGTTCTTGTCGGACCAAACATGAAAACATACATACAGGCAATCCTTGTGCCTTGCTAATTTTAGCTTAGACAAGCATCACCATGCTTGTGGTGACCTCGTCAGACCAAACTTACAATTACACTAACGGTTTTAATGAAATCAAACAAGCAAGATGCAAACAGAAATCCTAAATCGGACATAACAACGAATCAAATACTTTCAATCTAATAACGAAACCAAATCCAAACCACAAGTATGTCAATATCAATACTCAAGTCAAGACTAATCCGTGACCTTTATGGGTCACGGCTCAACCCTAAACGGGTTATAACCAAGCCACTGCTACAACAACAATTATGAACTCATCGCCAAAGTAATAGTACGAAGTCAAAACCATGACTCATAATGAGTCACGACTCAAACTGTAACACTCCAACCCGACAAGGGTCCGAATGTCACATTATGGAGTCATATCAGAACATACTAATAAAATACAAGCGGAAGTCTTATAAAATAAAGGGAAAATGACACAAATAGACCGCGCGCCCCGGTGCATATCACTTTCTGGACCACTTTTATTTATAATTTGAAAACGGACCAAAGGCAACCGCTGTTATTGGGCAACTCAACCACATTGCGAAAAGTGTCCCTATGTGTAAGGTATTATTTTTTGGGCAACCAAAAAGCGGTGGGCAACCGTATTTTTTAGAAAAGGTTTTTTTGGTCATTTTACATGATACTTGTAAGGTCAAGTAGAGATCCTTTTACATAAATAAAATATTCTGTGTTCTTATTTTTCATAAGACTGCTACTTCTCATTAAACTGCTGCTGCTTCTTCTTCTCAATACAGATTCAAACACACACACGACTCCATCAATCCCCCAACCCTAGAAAATTCTAAACACCCATTATCCAAAAAACAGACACCCACACACATGACTCCACCGAATGTTATTTTTCATAAAAACTAAAAACTAACAGATTTCCATTGCTTAGTTGGAGGATTCGGAACTCGTTTGAGACCATTAACTCTCAGCGTCCCCAAGCCAATTAATGGATGTTTAGTTTCAGATATCATGTGTAATATTGGAGTTTTGCCAAGGGTTCAACAAGTGTTTGATGAAATGTCTGAAAGAAAGAGGTATAATTGTTTAAATCTTTGTTTGTCATTTGATAGAATTGCTGCTTGTTTGCACCTGTAAAGTTTGGATACTTGACCTTCTTGTAACTTGAAAGGAACCCCTCAAACTTACCACCAGCTACACTATTGTTCTTACTTTTTCTAATTATATCAACTGCATAGCATCCCTCTACTAATAAAAAGTACTTTTTATGGTTGAAGATTACCATTATCGTGGCTGCCAGAGGCGTTCATAAGCTGTCGCCCATCAATAGTAGTGCTCAATTGAAGGAAGCGTTGCAAAAGCTAGCTTCTATCCCTTCAAGCAGAATCATGGTAAGACCTATATGCGCTGGTTTAGTACCATTTACCTATAAATGTGTGAATTTGGGTAATGCAGCATCTTTAACAGGTCAAATAAGTCGAATGTGTATAAAACCGACTAAATGGCCTTGTTTAGTATGCTAAATTATTTTGTGATCATGATTAACAATCTATTAAATTTAATAAACATGGATAAGAAAGTGTGTATGGGCTGACTGCTGACCAACTTGGCCCGACCCATATGTACCCATGGGTCTCCCAGTCACTCCTCTCCCCCCATTTTCCTGTTCTGTTGCTAATGAACTAGATGGTCCTTTTACAGGCAGTCGAGGTGTTATGGACCTCACAAAATGAAAATGATTCTCTTACAGAGCGAGAATTGCTCGAAGATTATTCCCTGTTACAGCCTCTGTAGGTAATCTGTTGTAATACTTTGTACATAATATATAGGCGACGAATGATGCAGAAAACTGTATCCCTTCACAATTTTCGACATGGTATTATACGAGCGTTTAAGATGCAACACAGGTTCTTCAGAGACTATCTTAAGCTGGTGGATACAGATGCAAGTAATTTCATTTTCTCAAATGCATCCTTAGAATGGTTGATTTTGAGAACAAAAGCGTTTACGAATCTGACCCTAATCACAGCTGGTTTTCTACTGGTTTTTATACCACACGGCTTTGTATCTCCAGGTATTTATATTGACAACTCCTTGTTTTCACTATAGCTCATTTGAAATCATTGTGATGTAACCAAGCCGATGATATAATAAAATAAACGATAAAGGAGAGGTATGATCAATTATATGTTGTGTCACATGTTTGAATTTTATTCTTTTGTGTTGTTCTTTCTAGTTTAATAACGGATATTTATCATGCAGCGCGTATACATGGCTTTCAGTCATATGAGATGTCACATACCCCGCATCAGGTTCTTGTTAGAATACATTATTTTTATAAGGCACGTTATGTTGTGAAATATGCATAGAAAATTAAACCATTAACCGAGCATTAAATTTGTAGGGTGATATTCAAAGAGACACACTCTCGTTCAATATAACTCCTACACAGCCTGCTCCACATGTACTGGTTGCTTCTCGTTCAAGAACAAATGAAGCTGAACAATGCCAGAGTAATGAACCTCTCGATATAGAAATTGAAAGAATCCGAAAAGAGCGAGAACAAGTCACAAAATTACACAAAGAAAAGGTCTCTTTTTTTTCTAAACAAACACGTTTATGTATACTGTTCTCTTAGTTGCTGCATAACACATGATTATGTTAATATGTAGAAATTCATGCTTATTACCGAATTTCAAAAAGAGATTACGGAGATACAAAAAAAATATGATGCAATAATCCATGAATCAGAGATGAGTTTAACAGATCAACTTAAGATATTTAAAGACTACCACCAGCTTGTTAATGCCAATAAACTATTGGCTGAGTTTATTATACATCATTGTGGCGACACTCTTAATCTACATGGACCCGAGAAAGGTATCTACGCATCATTTATAAATACGTAAATTATCGAAACAAAGTTTCATTGTGTATATTTCTTTTGTTTTACAGATACTAGCTCGATTGCAGTTCCTCAAGTACCTGCATCTGCAACTGTTAGACCAGCAAACCAATGTTCAACGAGCGTTAGACCAGCAAACCCATGTTCGACAAGCGTTAGACCAGCGAACCTATGTTCGACGAGCGTTCTTACCCCTCGTTTCTCAGGTCAGAATTTTGGGATGAGAGGACTACGTGCCCCGACCCCACATTTAAGGTCTCCCTCATTGTTTTCATCAGTTCATAATCGCCCAGCCACACGTGAACCACTTCTTGAGCCATTACCCACTATCTCAACTCTTGAAACCCTGCCTCATATACAAACAGCACCGAACACTGGGGTTCAACAAGTAGATTTAAAAAATATTCCTAAGCTGCCTATGGAATTTTACAAATATTATGGCATAGGCGGTCCTAGTTTTCCGATATTGAGCTCAAATCACAATACTTCTTGATTTTGTAAGTTGGCCCGTGCATTTTGAAGGGGTCTATGCTAGCATTTTTTTGTCACTGTTCATATCTAGTAGTTGAAGAGTGTATAGAAGCTTACTAAGTATATCGTCACACAGGAATCAACTTGGTTAATCTTACATAGTTCAATATACATGTTATCCACGACACAACGTCTTTAGAAGAGATACATTTGCTTACAAATTCACGGAGAATATTCCAAATTTTCGTGTTATTTTTTTCTTAGGCATGTGTCTGCTTTATGCTATACAGTATTCATTTTCCACATGAGTTACAATTTGCAGTTATATGCTTTTGGTTATCTTTTGGTTGCAAGTGATAACATTCGGCGTTTGCTTAATTTTCATCAGACACGACTGTGTTAGTATGTTTTTCATGTTGAGAGAATAAAGAACAATTTCTAAAGATGGCTAGGAAGATAACGGTCCATGCTTTTGGTCTGTTTTATCAATATTTGTGTTTTGAAGTCACATATTTATAGGTTCATTGTAATCCTGTGCCAAGAACATGTCTAAGTGATGGAAAAGTATATCCTGTTTTTGTGAGAATTCACCGGCACTTTCATTTTAGCTTTTGAAGTCACATTTTTATGGGGATCTTGTTTCTTGGAGATGCACTTTATTTACGAAGTTTAGCATTAGTAACAGTTTGAGATTCGGACTCAGTGACCACATTCGTTGGTGGAAGCCAGTCCTGGTCATTATCTTCAGACTGCATACGGTCAGAGTTAGACGATTCTACAGGGTTAACCATTTTCTTTCCTCGTTTTCCCTTCGTTTGCTTTAGGACATTCGATGTTTCGTCCCATGAACTCTCAGAAGACATTTTACTTCTTAAGGAATTACTGTTAGCAGCAGATGAGTATCTTGAACGTTAACATAGTGAATAATATAATTGCAGATATGATATAGCTTTTGACATAAACACGGGAGGGCCTAGTCGTCTTATGAGCTTTGCTAAAAAGTGCAAAAAACTCAACCTATTCCTTCAAGTTTCTACAGGTAAAATATTCCAAAGCGATATTTTTTATAAAATATTTATTACAGAAAGCCTGTATATATTTTGACCATTTCTCTTTTCTTTGTAGCATATGTCAACGGACAAAGACTAGCAAGAATCATGGAAAAGCCGTTTAACATAGGGGACAGTATAGCACGGGAGAGACTCATGTATGGGAACCACATGCCGAAGTTGAACGTAGAAGACGAAATAAAAATGGTTTTGGAATCAAAGAACTATTTGGGAGAAAATGAAATGGTCCAAAAACTGAAAGAGCTTGGATTAGAGAGGTAACATATATTTTCATACCATAGTTGATTTTATTGACTCAGTTCTAAGTTATTGTGAATCACGGAGACTTGGTTTTTATCAGGGCAAAACTACATGGGTGGCAAGATACATATGTTTTTACAAAGGCAATGGGCGAAATGATGATTGATAAAATGGGAGGAGACATACCGGTTGTCATAATCCGGCCTAGTGTCATTGAAAGCACTTACAAAGAACCTCTTCCAGGATGGATGGAAGGGAATAGGTACACTTTATCTTATTTTACTAGAGGTGGCAAAGGATGGGTCCGATGGGGCATTAACGGGTCAAATCTGGAAATTTTTGTTACGGTTCAAAACCGGGTCCGATCGGGTTGGATAGACCTGAAACACCTCGTCTACCATAAACCACTCCTATAAATCATTTTTTAACTTGGAGTATTTTCTTTTCTTCTCTCATTTGAAGGATGATGGATCCAATTGTGCTCTACTACGGAAAGGGACAACTTAGTGGATTTCTTGTTGACCCAAATGGAGTTCTTGATGTGGTAAGTGTTTTTATCTTAATAATGTCCATGTATTCATGTCTTGAAATCTATAATATTGTGTCATGTTTTCGTTCTTAACCGGCCCCACATGACCGTTGCAGGTTCCAGCTGATACGGTGGTGAATGCCACCTTGGCAGCCATGGCAAAACACTTGATAGGTGGAAATACAGAAGACAATCACATATACCAGATAGCTTCATCGTAGTATAATCCTCTTCATCTATGTTACATAGTAGATTCTCCTTTCGCACTTAGAATATATGAGGGTCAATGGTTCATTGGTTTGTTATCGCATCTGCATAGTAGGTTAACTTCCTTTCCCAAAAACAAATAGGCCCGTTGTACAATATCACATCTACATAGTAGCCTTTATCGTCTGGCACATAGCTGAAAGGAAGTTGATCGTAGGATATACCAGGGGTCTTAACTGTAGAGGATCATGTCTCTTTTTTTATATATCTGAAAATCCTCTTTTGTTACTGGGACAATGGTTGGAATGCATTCTAGAAAAATGCTTGAACAATGCAAGTAAATGTCAGTTTTCTTTCTTCTATGTTATTAAGTTTTTCAACTTTGGCACTTTAACCAGCTAATTAACATCACTTATCTAAGCATGTATTCTTTATATTCTCAAGTAGCGTGATTGGTAATTCTAGAATAGGTGTTGCTTGTGGATGATATACCCTGCTATAGCCACGTTCTTTTTCTGCCTTCTTAAATAAAGTGGATAAACACATTAGTGATCTTATCGATTCAAATTATAATTTTGTAGAGGATGATACGTGGACTTTCAGCTCTTGTATCCAGAGCTCAGCAGGTGTGCCATTATTTGCAGTTTAGTAAATAAAGTTAATATTATTACAAAAGTTCCTAGGTACATTGGAAAAAAGATAACACAAAAAGAGACGTGCAGTGCAATTTTTGATGTATTTATCCATGTGATGCATGAATATACAATTCATATACATTGTTATTTTTTTTATAATGCGCAGAGTAACATTGAGAAATTGTTGGAAAATCCTTACCTTCAGATGCGTGGGCTACTTGAATTGTCGAGTGAAGGTTTATGGAACTAGCTTGTACTACTTTTTTCTTCTTTCAAGAGAGTCCTTTTTTGATGACTCGAAGATGAGTTAACCGTTGAAGTCACAAAGTCAAAGATGATTATCAGTCCGGTCCAAATACTCAGGAGCTTTATCTAGCCAGAACCGTGGGCTTCATGGAAAGATCTCTGAAGCTCACCAAATTGAGTTAGTTCAATACTTTTCTGTACAAATGTTCGTTTATCTAGCCAGAACCGGGCCATCACGACATTCCATGGTGGGTCGGATGCTCTTTTACTAATACTGTGTGGGTGATCAATATTTACAAATGAGTAGGGAAATATTGAGCAACCATTAACTTAATGACTACCCTGATCGGTCTTATGGATCTAAAGGATTCGAGCCGTATAATTCAGTTGCTACTCCTAAAATGGTGAAGTCACTTTATTGATGTACACATATTATGATCTACCTGTTGAAGGGTTGATAATAATTATACTAGCACCATTTACAACATTCAAATATTGAATAAACGTACTTGCTTAATTCTAAATCATTGCTCCCTTGCTTTGTGATTATTTGTAAGTGTCCAATGTAAAAAAACTTTGAGGTGGCAAATTTGGTGGGTTGGGCAGGTTGGACAACGGGTCAAAAAGGGTCAGACTGGACCGAACTACGAACACAATGACTCTGCCTTTTTTTAATTTCATCTAATGATGCTTCTCAAATGATTTTAAAAGCCTTTGTTGATACAATGACAATGATAATTGAAAATAATAAATAAACCAATTTAGGAGGTTTTATGCAAATACGTAACAGATGATAGTCGAAATCTCACAAGGAGATACATGAAACACATATACACACGAGACAAATACGGAGGTAGTGCTAACGGTAGGAAAAATTTTATCAACTCAAACCAGATTCTGAACGGATCAGAGAACTTGCTAATCATCAGAGAAGCACATACTGAATTATCAAACATATCAAGAGTTTCATTAAGAGATGGGTAACATATTCGTACTGACGATCAATTGAGCACATATCGGAATATCAAAACGTATCAGAATGTGAAATTGAATGGGTAGGATACCCGCACAGTTGAGAATAACGTAAAAGCTGACAAATCACTGATATAATTCTAATTCATCAAACGTACTAAACTCAGGCACTTCTTAAGACATCGTATGATCCTAATAAATTCAAGTTATATGATCTCGGTATTATCACGTTGATCAGGCGTCATAATACTTGCATCATATAAAAATGCCGTTATTGCCATCATATTCTATTCTGAGTCGTGATAAAATAATCTACCAAATCAAATTGGATTCACATACTGGTGAGAATCAGTTCATCCAATCAAACTCCAGAAAAATTTTTAGAAGACTAAACGAAAACTTACCAAACCATGGAAAGAATGAAGGTGGCTGCCTTACTTGAGAAGGTTCCTCATGACTAATTTATGACGATCCAAAATAGTCTCAAGCTCACAAACAATGCCAAAATACCACAAATTTGATATGGCTGATACGGATCACATAAACAAAACAGATGATAATCGAAATATCTCAATGAGATACGAGATATGATACGAAGCTGAAGTATTACTGAAAATGCCAAATCATAAAAATTCACAATTCAAACCGAGTTCTGAACAAATCTAAGAAAAGTAATACTTATCAAAATCACATAACGAAATATCAAACTGCCTCAAAACGCGTGACAAAATAAATGAGATGGACGACGAATCGCGGTAGCTAAATCTTCTACCATTCTCAAGATAATCATGGCCCCGATGGCTCAACAAAACAAACGAAGTGGATGAAATCTTCTCAGCATCTCTTCTCTGATACGATGACCTAGTAGTACGGCTGAACTGCTGACCATCAATACGCCCAAACTCCTGGTAGTAGTTTCTCTACCTATCTGTAATACGTTGGTCATAGTTCTTCTGCTCGTACGCCTTCTGTGTACCCCGCTTGTTGAGTTTCATCTCCGTCTTTACTCCTCTTGTTGTTCTGTCCAGCTCTATCCTGCATCATCTTGATGTTTCCTGCAGCGTTGCAATACTCCAATGATCTTCTTGACACAAGAAACCCTGTCTTCAACTTAGCTGGAGTGGAAGTTGTACTAAACGGATGTGGCTTCTTCACAAATCTCTCTATCTCAGCAACTATTGTAGCAAACTCCAGATTTGAATCACCATCTTCGATTCTACGAGTACTCACAATCTAAATGATCGACAAACTAATTCCGCGAAGACAAATAGACAAAAATCAAATGTGGAAAGAGGAAGATCAAATCAGCGAAGATAAACGAATATCAGAATCAAATCTGAACGAAAAGGTCCAACCAAACAGAATAAGTCAAAACAAACGGAAGCCTAATGTCTACCCAAATCCTCATAGATCATAGCCTAAGTTCTAAGGGTTGTAAAACCTGGACTCTAATACCATAAGTGTAACACCCCAACCCGACAAGGGTCCGAATGTCACATTATGGAGTCATATCAGAACATACTAATAGAAATCCAAGCGAAAGTCTTATAAAATAAAATACCAAGTCACATAAACGAATGACTTACAAAGAAAAAATACATAATTCAATATGCCTAAAAGATACGGAATATCAAAACAAATACTCTTCCAAAAGAGTCCAAAATAATAAGGGAAACTAGGGTCGGTTCACTCAAAGGAGACTGATAACAAAGTCGTAACAAACGACGCAAGTAGTCTATGAGTCAATTAGGAACCTACATAACACAATATTAACAGATATCCATAAGGAATAGAAATCAAAGAAGACCAAAGCAAAGCAAAGCAGCAAATCATTGAAAAATTTTAAGCACATATAAATAACCAAACATACAAGTATCGAAACATAATCATATAGGAGTTGATGAACAATATTATAATCAAAACAAGTAACCAAACAGTGAATAAGCATATCAACCAGCGGATCAGCTACACATAAATATGGAGAAAACAACAAATCAGATAATCAGATATATACATAAGCTAAACGGAATTTATAAGAAGGCAGAAGCAACTGCATAGAATGTAAGCATGGCAATCACACAAGTCAGATAATCAACAATTAATAAACAGAACAAATATCATAACAAGCGGAAATACTCACAGAAATATAAGCATATCAGTCGCACGTATCAGATAGGGATACTGAACGAACATCATAATTAAAATGAAGTAACTAACAAGAATATAGCATGGCAAACTAAACAAGTCAACTAAACATATAACATAAGTTGAACCATCTTCCATCATCAAACAGTAGCATGAACAAAAGTGTAAACATGGCAGATCAACAAGACAGGTAAACACCAATTACTATGTCGAGCCAATTAACATAAGCATCAGCAAATACCAAACAGAAGTACAACATGGTAGTCACAAATTGCAGGTAAGATTACTAAATGATAATCATAGCCCACGGATATAACTACACGAGGGTATAACATGATAAATGGATAATTCAAATGATTACATACTAGCATGGCAACCAAACGAATCAAATAGTCACATAATAGCATGGTAAGCGGATAATCAGATATTAGCATGAAATAGATGAATCGGATAATCACATATTAACATAGTAAGCGGATGTTAGTTTTATCTAATTAAACTAAAATGTAATAAAATTAAATGAAAAAATAAATAAATTGGTGGTGAACTTCTTATATGAGGAAAAACGTATTTACCTAGAATCTTATTACTCCCTAGTTATCTTTTATTGTGTTGTCGAATTGTCATGTCTTTGCCTAATGGAATGTGAAGTAGTCCTAATTACCTGTTGCAATATGGTCAGTCCCACATCTATAGACTAGCCTAAGTGAACGACGCCTATTTGATTTGTCGAGCTCACCCAACAACTAAATTACGCAATAAATACTCGCACGATCAATTAACCTAAGACATACGTAATCAACTAGTCACATTTTAGTGGACATTCAAGATAGTCTAATTTTCCCCATCCGGTTTTTCAACTCCTAATGCGCACACCATTAAACAAGAGACGATAATAAAACAATCAATGACTAGGTTTCATGCAATCCTAAGTAAATACTACATCAATTTAGCTGAGCATAGTAATATAAAGTGAAACAATTAAATAAATTAAACAATAATACATACACATGATTGAATGATTGATTAAAATAACTTATCTTATCAATACGTTAGTTGTTCAATGGCTAAAAAGGCTTAAAAAGCTGCTAAAAACCAACAAGGGTTTAGTGATATAAGTTCCTCCAAAGTTTCAGACAAAATGATGAAAACAAAACGTTTATATTTATAGATCTCAAGATGTGATGGCGTCACATTGTAGTTGTGACACTGTTAGCTCGCCACCCGTTAGGGATTCGTTCATGCAGCAACTTAGTTGTGACGGCGTCACTTAGGAGTTGTGACATCGTCAGCCTTGACTTGATGCCGTCCTGATAAACAATCTCCAGCCATTGTTTGGTCAGCACCCTCAAGTGACGACGCCACATTGTAACTAGTGACGCCATCAAAAGGCCTTGTTGTGATGTCTTTTTTGTTTTCTTCTTTTTTCCATACGGTCGAGGCCAAAGTGCATGTTTTTTCCAGCAATTCTATCCCAAGTACCTAAAACTCAAATAGAAATGGTTTAGGATAATAAATGATCAAATATGTAAGAGTTTAGAGTTTAAATGACCTCTTAAAAGCGTAAGAAATTACATCGCGTTACATGCTTAATTTTTTAAGTTAAAAGTCATTACAATTTATTCACAGTAGTTGAAGAAAATATATGATTATTTATATTTAAACTCGTTTGATATATCACATGTGATATAACACTAATTTTGTAGATTCGAAGTCTGAAAATGTCGTAAAAGGGATATACGTATTGTTAGTGTTATATCACATGTGATATATCAACCAAGTTTAAGTATCAACTTTTTATATTTTCTCCAACTTCTATGAATAAACCGTATTGATTTAGAGGTTTAAATATAATGTGTCATAGATGGATGGAAAGCTAAGGATGTGTATTTTTCAATGCAAAAATAGTGAATCCTTTGGAGTTCTATACAACTACTTATGCTGATTTTAAGGTTAGTTTTATATCACATGTGATACATCAAACGAGTTTGACTATAAAAAAGTTCTTTTATATTCTCTAAATTCAATAAATAAACTATATTTATTTGTAAGTAGTATGTGTATTTTTTTAATTCCAAAAATGATGAATCATTTGGAGTATACACAAATAAGTATGCTCATTTTATGACAACATTTGATTGTTTGAACTTACAAACTAAATCATATAACATGTGATACATTAAGCGAGTTTGACTTTAAAAAAAATCTTCTTTTTTCTCCAACTTCCATGAATAAGCCGTATTGATTTGAAGGTTCAAAAATTATGTGCGATATATGATTGGCAAACTATGGATGTGTATTTTTAAATACCAAAATGAATCATTTGGAGTTCAACATAAATAGTTATGCTCATTTTACAACAACATGTTGAGTGTTCGAACTTACAATCAGTGTTGTATCACATGTGATATATCAAACAAAATATTGTACCTCAAAACCCCAAAAAAATCCCTCAAAAAGTTTGTCGAAAGTATATGAAAGTGTCATTGTTGGAATCACTCCTAAACCTTATTCAAGTGTTAGTTACTCATATGTAATAGTTAGCTTATTATGGCCTTTATGTTTGTTATTAGCCTTAAGCTTATGTAGAAGGCCCATGAGCTTAGGCCCAAGCCCATAGGTGAAAGGGAAGGAGTAGGAGTGTTGCCCTAGCTCCTTGCCTATAAATACTTTGTAATAACCCTCACTTGAGGGTTGGTTGTTCAAGTTATTTCTTTCACTATCACCTACGCGTAACCGTCTCAATATTATCGTGTGTGTGTGTTTGATTTCTTGTTCAATCGCCTCTCTATCTTTCATATAAGCTTGTGTGGTAAACCTTGTGACCTAACAGTGGTATCAATCGCCAAATAGTTGGGTGAACAAGTTTGTTTTTGAAGTTTTTTTTGTTTCGGTCTTACGCGTAGAAGTAACGAGAGCTTTGGCTCGCTTAAAAACTCGTTTTTTTCACTTTTCAATCCAAGATTCTTGTACTTTCAACGTTTTAAGGTGTTAAAATACGTGTTTTTGGCAAAAAGTTTGGAACTTTATTCGTGGATCGTTTTTTTTAAACTTGTTTTTATACGAGGGTTAAGTCCTACGCATAACTGTTTTAAGAGCTTTGGATCATCAAGTTTCACACTTTTGTGTCTTTTGGTGTTATTGAAGCTATTTCATCACACAAAAACTGGTTTAGAAACAACTTTGAGCAAAATCAAATTTACGTGTAAACCTACGCGTAGTAAAACCCTAAAACTACGCGTAAGTATTTCCTTGGTTTGATCTTCATTTTCGTGGTTTATTCCGTGTTTTCTTACTTGGATAAGTCTGAAAATACGTCGACTTTGGATATCTTTTGCACTGTGAAGTGTAAAATATCACTTGGGATAAAACCCTAAACTTACGCATAAGCATAAAGCTTACGCGTAGAAATCCTACGCTTAAGATTTATCTTACGCCTAAGCCTCGTCTTACGCATAAGATAATCCTACGCCTAACTTTCTACGCATAACTTTGTGTCTACGCATAACTTTAGCGTCTTTTCTCTACTTACGCGTAAGCTAAATCTACGCGTAACTCTTGATTGTTACGCGTAACTTTGGTGTTTTTACGCATAAGTGTTACTTGGCTATTGTGATTTCTACGCCTAAGGATACTTCATCAACAAAGGTTCATTCGACTACAAAGATCCATTTTTACCAACACAAGTTTATCAACATGTCACAACCACCATACTCTAACTATTTCCCTTACACTTATCCTCATCCTCAACGTCAACAACAACTAACTCCCCAACATCAACAATGGAATCAACAACAAGCAATTTATCAACAACAATTTAACCAACAACATACTCCACAACTTGCTGCAATTTCCCAACCTCAAATGGTTCAAACACCATCAAGTCTTCAAGTTCAACCGTACACAAATGACTTCAATCAACATCCATCAAGGACCATTATGAAGGAACCCACTTGGTTTGAAAAGATGTTTGAAGCTTTAAGCAGCCAACAATCAATTCATGAGGCTGGATCACTTGATAGACCTCCAATGCTCACTCCAGGAAACTACGATCAATGGGTGATAAGGTTCTTTAGGTTTTGTGATCTAAAGAAGCCACATGGAAAGTTCTTAAAGCAGGTTATCTTGGAAGGTCCATTTGAGATGCCTACTGTCATTGTACCCGGAGATCCAAATGCCATTCCACCAAGAGATGAACAAACGAACATTGCTACATTTGCAGATTTGAATCCACAAGAACTTCTACACTATGAAGCAGATGAGCTTGCAATGGAATATATCCTCTTAGGATTACCAAACCCAATTCTTCGTAGTGTTGATGCTCAAAAGACTGCAAAGAAAATGTGGGATCATATTCGCCTTCTTATGGAAGGATCTGTACTCAATCAGGAAGATTTGGAATCCAAAATTTACTTGGCTTATGAACACTTCATGATTGAACCTGGAGAGACACTAGAGTCCTATCATCACCGTTTTTCAGACATCATCAATGATTTGGATAAACACAACATCATCATGCCAAGAATTGCAGTGAATACTAAGTTCCTGAGTAGTCTTGGTCCTGAATGGGAGAAGTATGTCATTTTTCTCCGTCAAGCGAAAAACATGCATCAGTCTACATATGGATTATTGTACGATTACTTGAAGCCTCATGAAAAGGAAGTTGATAGGGAAAGGATTCTCCGTACTCAAATTGCTCCACCGACACATCCGGAAAATCAACAACTTGCCTTATATGCTCAAAACAGTTATTCACCTCAACCAGCAACTCAACCAACTGCTACAATCACACCACATAATCCTTCACAGCCTCAATCTCAACAAACTCAATTGGTTCCATACAACAACAACAATGCTCAAGCCCCTGTCAGTGATGCTAATGAGGAATCTGATCCGTTTGAAGCACTGCAACAAGGATTTGCTATGATTGCTAATGCCTTTAGCCGTTATACCAACAAATCCAACAACCGTATTCGTTCCTCATCTAATACAAGGACTCAAGCTGTTGTGAACAATGGACGAGTTGAAGTTCAGAATCGTGGTTATGGTCGTCAGATGGGCGGTGGTCAAGGGTTTAATGCTATGGGTAGGAATAACAACAGAGCTCAAGTGGTGGAACAGGGAAATGCTCAGAATGGGTTGAATGGTCTTCGATGCTACAACTGCAATGAGAAGGGACACTGGCTAATGCATGCCCAAAGCCAAGGACTAGGGGCAGTGCTTATTTCAAAGAGGCTCTTCTTTTGGCTCTTAAGGATGAAGCTGGTGGAACTCTCACAGACAAAGAACAGAGCTTTATGGCAAATGCTGACTCAGATGATGATATGGAGGACTTGCAGGCCAATGCAGCTGTTATGCTGATGGCTAATATACATGAGTTACACATGAGTGACACAAGCCCAGTGTATGACACTGATGGCTTGTCTCATGTACCCGAACAAACCATATTTATCTCTGATCTCATATCTATGCCAACATCTGAATCCGGCAAGGCTCAGAATGTTCAAAATGCGCCATCCACATCTTATTCTGACGATTTTCAACTAGACCCCGTAGTTATATTTGACGATCAAGATGAACAACCGGTTTCCCTTGATAATCAAATTGACTCCGTGGTTATACTTGAGGATCTCAGTAATGATCATGTTGAGACTCACGTTGAACACGCCGAACTTTTGCCTCATCCAGATTTTGCTTGTTTAATACAAGACCAACAGACCATAGTGGAAAAATGTCATGCCATTAATCAGGACTTGAAATGCGAAAATGCACTGTTAACCAAGGATTTTGAATGTCTACAAAAGCAACTCAACTTTTTCAAAACTCAAGAAAAACGTGAAAACGGTTTTGAAGCAGCCTTTGCCAAATCTTATCAACACGAAAAATATTTAGAAAGACAGATGCGTGATCTAGCCGCTTCGAAAAATGCTTTGTTGTCTGAAATAGAACAACTGAAACATGAACATAAAAAGCAAATTAACGCTCTCACCTTGGAAAATCAAAAAGCTAAGGCTGAGTTGTTAACTTGTCAAAAACAGTTCTCTGCATACAAAAAGCATTCAACGAAACGAATAGATGATCATCTTGAAGAAATCATCGGCTTGCAAAACAAACTTAAAGAGTTTAAAACTGTTGTTTACAAACATGGCGAGTCGGTCACAGTCATTAAAAAGTTTACTTTAAAACCCAATCCAAATGGATATGGACCGAATCTTGCTGATTACAAACCTAAGCTTTCAACAAAAGCATTCAAACCAAATCCGGAAGTTTCCAGTGCAGAATATAAAGTTGATAATTCTGTTATGAGTGTTGTTGAATATCATCGTCAAGAGGAATTAGATGCAGAAGACGAGAGTCGATCAAAATTAGAAAAAGTTGTTTACAACAAACCTTTTAACTATTCAAAAGCAGTCACTTTCGTCACACCAACGGATTCTTCTAACACACCAAGGGTAATCATAAAAACACCTGAGTCTTCTAATGTTAATCCCCAACCAGATTATGCACAAACTTATGGTCCTTTACCTTCCATCAGTGAAGTAAACTCAAAACCTGAAAATCGCAAAATTCTTCGATATTTTGACCTTTTCATGGCTGACCTCAAAACTTTACAACATGAGATAGAATATCATTCTGAAATCAAAGTTCAACACTTTCAATCGCCTCTAGCGCGAGAACAAAGAGACATTTTTCAGAAAAATCTTTTACCAAATGTTAAAAATTTGAAAAGTTGTGCATTGTCTTGGGAAATGGACTTTCATAAGGAACTTGGATTAATGAAGGTCATTTTCGAGAAAACAGAAACATCTATTTCTAACACTAAACGTAAAAAGAAACTGTTAAGAAAAGATGTTGATCGACTCTTGGAAGATGTCATCTGTGCTGATGTCCATAATGTTGTGTTATTGAATTCTTTGTCATATGCATTTGATCATACCTCTGCTGATACTGTTGATTCTGTGATAAATGTTGAGGACACTGATAATGTGCTTCAGATCGAGTTCTTAAAAGTTGAAAACAAACGATTGTCAAACGAACTTTCAAATGCAATACGTCGTCTTAATTGGTGTCAAAAAGATATTCACGATCAACAACTTGCTTTTCAACACAAAATCGCCCAGTTGCGTGCAAAATCTTCTGATCCTAAAATTGAGCAACTGGATGATCAAAACGTGTCTTTTAAGTATCAAATCTCAAAATATGAACAAGAACTTGTAAAAGTTAAAAAGGAATATGGTGTCATATTTGATTTACTCAAAAAGACTCGTGATGAAGCATCAAATGAACTTGATCATTATCTTGCACACACTAAAGAAGTTATGCATTTTGCTGGAATGTTCGGTGTGAAAATCAAGATCTGATTCACACTATCTTCAAGTTAAGAGAAATGTTAGGAAAGTATGAACAACTTCCGCCAACCATCATTAAGAGATTAGCCCCAGTAACACTTAGTACTCATGAACCTAGAATCCCTACTGCCAAATCACAAGTTGCTAACGTGCCTCCTTCTACTGAAACAGAATAGTTGCATCTTTTCCAAATGTCCGCACTTCACAGCCTAGGAGCACTACATCGAAGAATAGGAAGCTGCGACCTAAGAAAAGATCAATCAGGAATGCTAAAGTAGAAGAACACCCTAGGACTATGAATAAGACTCACGTTGCCTCCACTATAGATATTGCGTCCGGAAAATGTAATTGAAATAGTGATGTAACGAATGCTAAACCGTTATGTACTTTTGATATTCAGTCTGATGCACCTTGTGTTATTTGTCGTAAAAGTATGAATTCTGATTGTCATGATAAATGTGTTGCTAAAGCTATCATCTCTCGTTTAGAGAATCCTAAAAACCGGAATACCTCTAGGCCAACTAATCTTTCTAAGTCTGTGCTTGGTAGACCGCCCTCTTTAGATTCTACGAAACGCATTGTTATCCCTGTAGCTCCAGTTTCACCTCCTAGGAATGTAGTACCACCTAGTGCATTCACTAAGACTAAAGCAAACACCAGTTGGAGATGGCAGAAATGGATATATAACACACTAGGATTTAAGTGGATACCTAAAGCTATTGATGTGTGTATATCTACTATACCTGCTACGGAACCCTCTAACATTTCGGGTTCCACATCTACTTCTATTCCATATGTGTCGTCTGTGTGTAATGCAGGTGATACAGATCATTCTCTGGATTGTTGATAGCGGATGTTCCCGACACATGACAAGCAATCTTAAACTGTTGTCAAACTTTATTGCAAAGTTCATTGGCACTGTCATGTTCGGGAATGATCACTTCGCAGCTATCATGGGCTACTGATGAGTGTGTAAATACTCATCATTTTTTGTCAAATCTGAACTGCAAAACGTTTAAAAATGCTCAGAAATGCATCAAAATACTGAAAATATCTCAAAATTGCATTTTATATGTTTCAGATGCAAAATGTTTAAAATCAGATGAAAAATGAGCTAAGTTTGCATAATTGGCAGTTTCAGTCCCCCAAGTTTTAAAAGTTGTCAGAAATAGTCCCTGAGCACTTAATTTCAAAAGAAAAGTCACCAAAGGTCCTTTTAAAATCATTACTTGTCATAATTAGTCCTTTGGTGAAAAATGTCAAAAGTTTTGAGAAATTACAAGTTTGGTCCTCCAAGTTTAAAAATTGGCAAAAATGGCCCTTGGAAAATTGAAAATGTCAAGTTTGGTCCTTGTACTATTGGAGCTTGTCACTTTTAGTCCCTTGGAACAACTTTGCAGAATTGGCAGCCTAGGTCCCTTGATTTTCAAAAATTACAAAAGAGGTCCTTGTTATTAATAACCCTTGGCCCTATCAAAACCCTTTTGACCCTGCCATCCCAATTGGACCCCTGTCAATATCAATTTGGACTCCCTTCATATATTAGGTGCCCAAGTCAAATGCCTGGTCAACCACCCTACGCACCTTTTTCCTGTCTTCCCCAACATCTAGCCCTGCAACACTCAACACCCATCCCCCCTCCTCACTATCACTCCTCCATGTCCCCTTATCCTCAACAACCTTCCAAATAGCATTTAATGCCCCTCCTCCTTTTGCACTCAACCCCAACTGTCAAAAGACATTTTCCCACCAAAATGCAATCAAGGGCCAAGATGACCTCTAGTCATCCAATGGTCTCAAAAAGAAGTGGGAACTGCTCAGTTTGGAGAGAGAAACTTGTTGGTGTATAAATGGAAGCATGAGATAAAGAGAAGAGGGAGTAGTTAGTTTAATAGTTTTCCTTTATGTCGTTTTTCAAATAAATGTCTTAGTTTAATTCACAATGTTGTAATTTCAGTTTCTATGTATCACTTTTAAGTTAAAACATCTTTGTAATGTGTTTTTGAATATCAATCCAAGTCTTTTATCTAAGTTCCAAGTTTCATGTTTACTGTTGCACTTTTCAGTTTCAAATTCTTATGAACAAGTTCTTAGAAGTTTATTTTTAAGCTCAATCAAGCTTATGTAAGCTTATCATAGCTGTGAGAAAGCTAACAACTCATTTTCAAACAAATTTGGTCCTTGGTCAACGAAAGTCAAACAGTGAGGCATATTTGGTTAAGCAGGCATGGAAGCTGATAATGGTTGATGCAGACCTGGATTTGGGTTGGTATTGAGTTGTTTATTGGTTTAGAATAGATAAGTGGGTCCTTTGTTCTTTGGCAATCCACTGTGGATAGGACCAAATGTAAGTGCATTTCAAGCATATTGCATAATCTGTTCTTTTGGTCTAGATTAGTTTTTATTTGTTAATTAAGTTGTATTTAGGATAGATAGACTCAGTTTGATCAATAGCTAGAGCTAGTTTAATAGTTTGTTAGTTTTAAATTGCATATCAGTGTTTAAAGGGTTGTTTGGATCTGCTGAATTAACTGTCTTAGAGGTTTGCTCAGTGGTTGAAACTTGTTGTTGTAGGCTTGTGTAGTTCTTTTGTACTCATTTCTGTCTCAAAATTGCACTTACATTAGTCCAAAGTCAAAATCCCGTGTACCTGTCTTAACTGCCTACCTGTTGGATTTTTAAAGAATCAAAAGCTAGTTTTGTGTTAAGAATTCATAGACATTGCTTGCTTTGAGTTCATTTCATCATATTACATCATAATTAATCCACAAATTGATTGCAAAGTTCAAATAAGTCAACATTTCACTGTTACTTCAAAAGTCAAAAACATGAAAATCAGTTTTGTGCCCAACTGAGATGATTTATCATTGAATCATTTCTGAGCCAAATCAAGTGGAACTTGGGATTTTAAAAACTTCTCTTGGTCTATTTTCTTATTGTGAATTTTATAGATTTTTGTCAAATTTTTATAAGACCCAAAATTGCTTGTCAACATGGGCTCATTTGCCCTGTGCACTGACTCAGTTGATACTGAGTCTGCACAGGGGTCTTGCAGGGCTTGCACAAAGCTCATTTGAGCTCACCAAGGTCTGGTTTTTGGCTTATAAGCACTTGGCCAGGTCTTCTTTAGGTGCTTTCTTTTGGTTTTGATTTCTAGCTTATTTGAGTGCTTATTTTCAGGCTGCAAAGTAGGCCTCAAAACCTGTTTTTAGCTCATAATCAAATCATCATAATCTTAGCAATTTTAATTCCAGAGGTTTAGAGCAGTTAATACTTGTTGCATTTTGGTTCTTTTAGCATAATATAGCTTCTGTATCAGTTTGTTGTTTGTTGGTAGTTTATTGCTTATTCTAAGTGCTTATTTTTAAGCACTTTACATTGCAGTTGCATTTTCTTACAAACAACCACCTGTTTTTCCATTTTTCCTAGATTCTCTATATTATTTTAAGCTTATCTTGAAATTTTCATATTTTTCTAGTACTGTTTGGTATTTTTCTCCATTTAAATTAGTTTTTAAGTCTTTTTAATTAGCTTTTATTACAATTAATTAAGAAAAGTTTCAAAAAAATAAGTTTTAATTTTTTTTTAAGTTAAGATAAATATAAAAAGTCAAAAAAATATTTTTCTAGATTTTTCTTAGTTAAAATTGTATTTTTAAGCAATTTAAGTAGTTTTAAATAGTTTTTAATTCATAGAAAATAGAAAAATAATCAGAAAAATACAAAAATAGTTTTGAAAATTCTCTTTTGTTATTTTAGATTTTTCCAAGTCATAATTTCATTTTTCTAGCTTTATTTCATATTTTCTTGTATTTTAGGTTATTATTAAATAGTTAAAAATAGTTTTTAATTAATAATAATTAGATAAATAGTTATAAAAATAATTTTCTTTTTCTAAAAATTTTATTTTATTATTAGGTTTGTAAAAATATCATTTTCATATTTTTAGGATTTATATTGTTTAAATTTTACATTTTCTTTTGTACGTCGCGTAGTTTTTAAATTAAGTTTTATAAAAGAAAAATCAAAAACATCATTTTAAAAAATAGTGATAGCGTTTATTTAATATTTTTTATCTTTTTAATTTCCTTTAATTTGCATTTAAGCCTTTGTGATTATAGGCTATTTCTGTAGTTATAATAATTCAATCCCTTTTTCCGTTCAAATCTCTCGATCACTATTCGTTTGGTGATTCTTCGCATAGCTCGCTGGGACATAACGACCCGGGGAAACACTATACTCTCCTGATCTTCATTGCATTTGTTTCTGAACCGTTTTAAGTTCCTTACGGTCGGCCATTCACAAGTGGCCGGTTTGTGTGAGAAAACTTGACGGTTTGGAACGGATCAAATTTTGGCGCCGCTGCCGGGGAGCTGTGCTAATTATCTTACGTTTAGCAGATTAGTGATTTGAATATTCACTCCTTGTTCATACCATCTATATGTTTATATTTTCTTATAAAAATCCAAAAACCCAAAAACATTTTAAAATCAGTTTTCAACAAACACAAAAACCCAAAAAGATTTTCTTTCTTATTTTTACAAAATGTTTATCCAAAAATCCAAAAATATCCATCTTTACCCTCTCACATCTTTGATTCTTCATCCCTACCCCTCTGAAAACATTTGATTCTTTCTATGTCTTATCCTCACCCTCTTGGTTGTCAATGGTGTGGTGGTCCTTATAATGGTGGCAATTGCCCCAGTTGTAGCATGGTGGAGTCAGGAAACGGGTCTGTCTATAACCAAGATCCCTATTCTTACCATAACACAACTGATTTATTCCATCAGCAAACCACACTGTGAGACTCAGCAGTTTTACTGTTGTGAGTACTGTGGTGGTTCACACTACAGTTCTGATTGTCAATCGGGAAACACGCTTGTCTATGAGCAGTTTCCTGATAACAATTATGACTACAACACATATGACTCACAGCCACATCAGTTTTACTGTTGTGAGTATTGTGGAGGTCCTCACTTTAGCTCTGATTGTCAAACAAGGAATCCATTCCCTTGTAACAATTACGACTCTTCGTATCATGACCAACCTCTACAATACCAAATGAATCAGGCACCACCTCAGCCTGAGCCACTTCCTCAAAATCTTTTCCTTGATCTTTTGGATTTAGTGAAAGATTTGAAGGAAGGTAACCTTTCCCAAGATAATCCAAATCAAAAATCCATGGAAGTTTTGTTAGCCGAAGAGCGGGCTGCTAAAATTAATTCCCAAATTGCCTTTGAAAAATCTATTAGGGAATCAATTGCAAAAGAAAAAGCAGCCAGATCTAGCTCTCAATTTCGTTTTATTCCTGATGACAGTGATGATGAGGATACACTTGATATCCTTCAATTCTATAAAGATTCATCAAGTTCATCAGTTGATATCCCAGCAGTTGAGATTCATTCTCAAACAACTGCTATCACACCCGATATTCCCACTCACTCTCTGAACATGGGGGACGAGCATCTTGACACTGTTCCTGAAAAGGAATCGGACGAATTCATAAAGTCTAGTGTTGAGAACCTTGTCCCAATCCCGAGAGAGTCACAGGGAACTTCTGATCATATGTGTGATTCTCTTTCCCCTCTTGAGTGTTCAAAAGATCATTTTGAAACTTTCTCCGATTTTAGCGACGATTGTGCTTCTTATGGAAACATCGAGTATGTTGAGGCATCGCTTCCACAATCTGATGCTGATCATCTTCTTGAGGAGTTCACCGATGAACTCACTCACATCAATCCACTTTCATCAGAAAGTGATGATGGTCTCTTTGATTTCGAAGCTGATCTAGGAGAGATTGAAAGTCTCCTTTATAATGATCGTTCACTCACTTCTTATCCCAGCAGTCAAATAGAGAATGTTAATCACTTTGTTCCTGAACCATTCAAAACAACTCTCACCAATCCTCTATTTGAATTCGAATCTGAATTCACCTTGATTTCTGACAATCCAATCTTTGACAAGGATAGTGATGAGTCCACAATGGAACAAGAGTTCACAAATTCACATCATGTGAATGATTCTCTTCATGAGGAGTTCGCCGGTGAACTCACTCATATCATGACTCCGCCGGAGTATGATTGCTTGGATGGCAAAAATCATGATCGGGGGGAAAAGTTTTCAAACATGAGAGTTTGTATTTCTATGACAAATTTTCCAACCCTCCCTCCCGAGATGCTTTCCAAACCAAAGAGCTCAACCGATAAAATCCAAACGAGTGCAACTGCACTTGATCCTGAGGAAGAAGATCTTATCATGATCGTCATCATGACTTTCTTTCTTTTCTTCACCTACCTGGTGACTTCCTCTCTTCTTCACTCCTTCGGGAATGAAGACACTATCTTTGACCCCGGCATTTTCATTTATCATTTTTGAGCCGGTTCTATGTATATCTCATCGGGGTGGAACTTTCACGTGCTTCAAATATTTGTCCAAACATTTTGAATGAAAGTCCGATGGAGATTGTCTCTTCCACTTACTTCCCCATGAACAAATGAATGCGGGGATCGAGTCAAGCTAGCGACTCGGGAATCAAAAACAGTAGCATGCCATATGGGTTTTCACCCATATTTCTGACTTCTTTCTATTTTCTACCACCCTAGTGTGGGGGAGTTGCCCCACATGTTGTGTATATATATAAGTATCAAAAAAAAAAAAAAAAAAAAAAAAAAACTTTCAAAATAATGGCCGTAGTATTTCCCTTTTACGTTCTTTGTTTCGGCATAACCGCCGGTACTTTGAATATTGAGGGCAATATTCATTTCTAGTGTGGGGGGGAATTCTCACGAATTTTATCATGTAATTATACCGCCTAATTCCCCCATTTTTGGCCAAATTTTTTTTTTTTTTTGAGTAAGTGTTCTGCACTTACTTAACTTACGGTTATCAGTCCGCCTTGTCTAATAAACAAAAGGATTGGCTAATCTAGGAGCAAACGGCTCTTGGTAAAGATATCTCAAATCCGTTGACGGCTTGCAATTTGCCCAAAATTGTATGGTATTCAGCTCACCATATCCTTAAAAGTGAAGAGTTGGCTAGCCCGCAAGTTTATGGCTTGTGGTAAAGGCAGTGGAAAAACCATAATTGGTAATCAGCTCACCAAAGATAATATTGATAATTTATCTAAGAGTTGGCTAGTCCAGAGCAAACGGCTTCTGGTAAAGACAAATCAAATCCGTTGGAAGCTGGTGGTTTGCTCAAAATCACATGGTTATCGGTGTACCATGGTTCTTACTTGAACTGAAACATTTGGCTACTCCAGAAGTAATGGCTTTTGGTAAAGAGATTCAAATCCATTAAGTTTTTCTCAAAATATTGCTAGGGACTAGCAATAGTTTAGTGTGGGGGATTGATGAGTGTGTAAATACTCATCATTTTTGGTCAAATCTGAACTGCAAAACGGTTAAAAATGCTCAGAAATGCATCAAAATACTGAAAATATCTCAAAATTGCATTTTATATGTTTCAGATGCAAAATGTTTAAAATCAGATGAAAAATGAGCTAAGTTTGCATAATTGGCAGTTTCAGTCCCCCAAGTTTCAAAAATTGTCAGAAATAGTCCCTGAGCACTTAATTTCAAAAGAAAAGTCACCAAAGGTCCTTTTAAAATCATTACTTGTCATAATTAGTCCTTTGGTGAAAAATGTCAAAAGTTTTGAGAAATTACAAGTTTGGTCCTCCAAGTTTAAAAATTGGCCAAAATGGCCCTTGGAAAATTGAAAATGTCAAGTTTGGTCCTTGTACTATTGGAGCTTGTCACTTTTAGTCCCTTGGAACAACTTTGCAGAATTGGCAGCCTAGGTCCCTTGATTTTCAGAAATTACAAAAGAGGTCCTTGTTATTAATAACCCTTGGCCCTATCAAAACCCTTTTTACCCTGCCATCCCAATTGGACCCCTGTCAATATCAATTTGGACTCCCTTCATATATTAGTTGCCCAAGTCAAATGCCTGGTCAACCACCCTACGCGCCTTTTTCCTGTCTTCCCCAACATCTAGCCCTGCAACACTCAACACCCATCCCCCCTCCTCACTATCACTCCTCCATGTCCCCTTATCCTCAACAACCTTCCAAATAGCATTTAATGCCCCTCCTCCTTTTGCACTCAACCCTAACTGTCAAAAGACATTTTCCCGCCAAAATGCAATCAAGGGCCAAGATGACCTCTAGTCATCCAATGGTCTCAAAAAGAAGTGGGAACTGCTCAGTTTGGAGAGAGAAACTTGTTGGTGTATAAATGGAAGCATGAGATAAAGAGAAGAGAGAGTAGTTAGTTTTAATAGTTTTCCTTTATGTCGTTTTTCAAATAAATGTCTTAGTTTAATTCACAATGTTGTAATTTCAGTTTCTATGTATCACTTTTAAGTTAAAACATCTTTGTAATGTGTTTTTGAATATCAATCCAAGTCTTTTATCTAAGTTCCAAGTTTCATGTTTACTGTTGCACTTTTCAGTTTCAAATTCTTATGAACAAGTTCTTAGAAGTTTATTTTTAAGCTCAATCAAGCTTATGTAAGCTTATCATAGCTGTGAGAAAGCTAACAACTCATTTTCAAACAAATTTGGTCCTTGGTCAACGAAAGTCAAACAGTGAGGCATATTTGGTTAAGCAGGCATGGAAGCTGATAATGGTTGATGCAGACCTGGATTTGGGTTGGTATTGAGTTGTTTATTGGTTTAGAATAGATAAGTGGGTCCTTTGTTCTTTGGCAATCCACTGTGGATAGGACCAAATGTAAGTGCATTTTCAAGCATATTGCATAATCTGTTCTTTTGGTCTAGATTAGTTTTTATTTGTTAATTAAGTTGTATTTAGGATAGATAGACTCAGTTTGATCAATAGCTAGAGCTAGTTTAATAGTTTGTTAGTTTTAAATTGCATATCAGTGTTTAAAGGGTTGTTTGGATCTGCTGAATTAACTGTCTTAGAAGTTTGCTCAGTGGTTGAAACTTGTTGTTGTAGGCTTGTGTAGTTCTTTTGTACTCATTTCTGTCTCAAAATTGCACTTACATTAGTCCAAAGTCAAAATCCCATGTACCTGTCTTAACTGCCTACCTGTTGGATTTTAAAGAATCAAAAGCTAGTTTTGTGTTAAGAATTCATAGACATTGCTTGCTTTGAGTTCATTTCATCATATTACATCATAATTAATCCACAAATTGATTGCAAAGTTCAAATAAGTCAACATTTCACTGTTACTTCAAAAGTCAAAAACATGAAAATCAGTTTTGTGCCCAACTGAGATGATTTATCATTGAATCATTTCTGAGCCAAATCAAGTGGAACTTAGGATTTTAAAAACTTCTCTTGGTCTATTTTCTTATTGTGAATTTTATAGATTTTTGTCAAATTTTTATAAGACCCAAAATTGCTTGTCAACATGGGCTCATTTGCCCTGTGCACTGACTCAGTTGATACTGAGTCTGCACAGGGGTCTTGCAGGGCTTGCACAAAGCTCATTTGAGCTCACAAAGGTCTGGTTTTTGGATTATAAGCACTTGGCCAGGTCTTCTTTAGGTGCTTTCTTTTGGTTTTGATTTCTAGCTTATTTGAGTGCTTATTTTCAGGCTGCAAAGTAGGCCTCAAAACCTGTTTTTAGCTCATAATCAAATCATCATAATCTTAGCAATTTGAATTCCAGAGGTTTAGAGCAGTTAATACTTGTTGCATTTTGGTTCTTTTAGCATAATATAGCTTCTGTATCAGTTTGGTGTTTGTTGGTAGTTTATTGCTTATTCTAAGTGCTTATTTTTAAGCACTTTACATTGCAGTTGCATTTTCTTACAAACAACCACCTGTTTTTCCATTTTTCCTAGATTCTCTATATTATTTTAAGCTTATCTTGAATTTTTCATATTTTTCCAGTACTGTTTGGTATTTTTCTCCATTTAAATTAGTTTTTAAGTCTTTTTAATTAGCTTTTATTACAATTAATTAAGAAAAGTTTCAAAAAAATAAGTTTTAATTTTTCTTAAGTTAAGATAAATATAAAAAGTCAAAAAAATATTTTTCTAGATTTTTCTTAGTTAAAATTGTATTTTTAAGCAATTTAAGTAGTTTTAAATAGTTTTTAATTCATAGAAAATAGAAAAATAATCAGAAAAATACAAAAATAGTTTTGAAAATTCTATTTTGTTATTTTAGATTTTTCCAAGTCATAATTTCATTTTTCTAGCTTTATTTCATATTTTCTTGTATTTTAGGTTATTATTAAATAGTTAAAAATAGTTTTTAATTAATAATAATTAGATAAATAGTTATAAAAATAATTTTATTTTTCTAAAAATTTTCTTTTATTATTAGGTTTGTAAAAATATCATTTTCATATTTTTAGGATTTATATTGTTTAAATTTTACATTTTCTTTTGTACGTCGCGTAGTTTTTAAATTAAGTTTTATAAAAGAAAATTCTAAAACATCATTGTAAAAAATAGTGATAGCGTTTATTTAATATTTTTTATCTTTTTAATTTCCTTTAATTTGCATTTAAGCCTTTGTGATTATAGGCTATTTCTGTAGTTATAATAATTCAATCCCTTTTTCCGTTCAAATCTCTCGATCACTATTCGTTGGGTGATTCTTCGCATAGCTCGCTGGGACATAACGACCCGGGGAAACACTATACTCTCCTGATCTTCATTGCATTTGCTTCTGAGCTGTTTTAAGTTTGTTACGGTCGGCCATTCACAAGTGGTCGGTTTGAGTGATTAAACTTGACGGTTTGGAGCGAATCAGCTACGGAGACTACATTAATGGGAACATCGAAATAAGCAGGGTTTATTATGTGGAAGGCCTCGGTCACAATCTGTTTTCAGTAGGTCAGTTCTGTGATGGAGATTTGGAGGTTGCTTTCAGGGAGAATACTTGTTTCAATCGTGATCTACAAGGAAACGATCTTATGTCTGGCTCGCGTAATTCAAGTCTTTACACTATCTCTATGCAAGACATGGTTGCTTCTTCTCCCATCTGCTTACTTTCAAAGGCAACATCAACAAAATCCTGGCTATGGCACCGTCGTCTCTCACATCTTAACTTTCAAACCATCACCAACCTTGCTCGACACAAACTAGTTGAAGGACTCCCACGGTTTCGGTATTCTATAGATCACCTTTGCTCAGCTTGTGAACAAGGCAAAAGCACTCGTGCTCATTTTCCTTCAAAGGTGGAACACAGCTCTCAGCATGTGCTTCATCTTCTTCACATGGATTTGTGTGGCCCGATGCGCGTGCAAACGATCAATGGCAAACGCTACATCTTAGTAATTGTTGATGACTATTCACGTTGGACTTGGGTCTACTTTCTTCGAAGCAAAGATCAAACTCCACAGATGATCATCACCTTTCTTACGAAAATACAAGTTCAGCTACGAAACACCGTTCGACTAATCAGAACAGATAGAGACACTGAATTTGTTAATCAAACTCTTCGTGAATTCTATGAGAAAGTGGGAATTCAGCATCAGACATCTATTGCACGTACACCAGAACAAAACGGAGTTGTTGAAAGACAAAACCGAACGTTAGTGGAAGCTGCAAGAACAATGTTAATCAATGCTAAACTTCCAGATTACTTATGGGCAGAAGCTGTATCTACTGCATGCTATACTCAAAACCGTTCTATGATCACAAAACGCCACAACAAAACACCTTTTGAGCTTGTCCACAACAGAAAACCGAATCTCAAACACTTTCATGTATTTGGATCTCTTTGCTATCCGAATAATGATCGTGATGACTTTGGAAAGCTCAAAGCCAAAGCTGACATTGGAGTCTTTATCGGATACTGTGATAATTCAAAAGGTTTCCGAATCTGGAATCGTCGTACAAAACAGGTGATGGAAACGATTCATGCTCATTTTGATGAACTTACGGAAATGGCTTCTGAGTATAACAGCTTGGAACCCAGACACAACCGCTTAAACTTCCCCCAAACCCCATCATCAGCTGAACAAAGCCCCCAGCTTACTCGTCAACAAATGGAAAGGTTATTTGCTCCGCTGTTCAGTGACGATATTGATGAACGTGCTCCAGGTGTATCCGCTGTTTCCGCTGCTCAACCTGATAATACTCTTATACCTGATACACCTGCTACAACAACTACGGTTGAAGAAGCACCACCAGTTGACTCCAACACAACAGTTGAACACACCGCTTCCAACAATGATGAATCGGCTGATGATGTTCTGAATGACGTACCCCCACCTGCAGATTTTGATCCAAATACGTTCTTTAACCCGTTTGCTAATGAGACTGCTGCACCAGATGTCGCAGAATCTTCAACAAGCCATTTGAATCCTCAAAATCTGCACAATGTATACCAACATCAACCCTCCACACATAGATGGACGAAAGACCATCCTCTGGAAAACATTATTGGCAACCCGAATCAACCAGTCGTTACGAGACAACGTCTTCACATAGACGGTGAACATTGCATTTATGCACTCACTGTCTGCCAATCTGAACCTAAAACATCAAAGACGCAATGACAAAAGACAACTGGATTGAATCCATGCAAGAAGAACTCAACCAATTCAAACGTCTTGAAGTATGGGAACTGGTTGAAAGACCAACAGGGTCTACGTCATTGGTCTCAAATGGATTTGGAAAACAAATTGGATGCTGAAGGAAATGTTATCCGCAATAAGTCACGTCCGGTGGCTAAGGGTTATCGTCAGGAAGAGGGAATAGACTTTGAAGAATCTTTTGCTCCGGTCGCTCGTCTTGAGGCTGTTCGGATATTTCTCGCGTTCGCGGCTCATATGAATATGACGGTCTATCGGATGGATGTCAAAACTGCGTTTCTCAATGGACAACTTAAAGAAACGGTTTATGTCAGCCAACCGAATGGATTCGTTGATCCTGAGTTTCCGAATCACGTCTACAAACTAAACAAAGCTCTGTATGGTCTCAAACAAGCTCCTCGGGCATGGTACGATAAGCTATCATCCTTCCTCATTGCTAATAATTTCACCAAAGGTTCGGTTGACCCAACTCTTTTTATACAATATCACGGGGCACATATCTTAATTGTTCAAATTTACGTGGATGACATCATTTTTGGGTCTACACATAAAAAGTTTTCAATCGCTTTTGCAAAACTAATGAAGAAAAATTTTGAAATGTCCATGATGGGTGAACTCACGTTCTTTCTCGGACTGCAAGTTCATCAATCACCCCGTGGTATTTTCTTGAGTCAGTCCAAATATGCCCTTGAATTGTTAAACAAATTTGGAATGAAAACCAGTGACACCTATGCCACACCAATGGCTCATACCAAGAAGCTAGACGCTGATTTACATGGGAAATTGGTGGACCCTACAAAATACCGTAGTATTATTGGGTCTCTCATGTATCTAACAGCTAGCAGACTTGATATTGTCTTTGCCGTATATCTTTTCTCTCGTTATCAGTCGCGACCAACTGAAACCCACCTCTCTGAGGCTAAAAGAATCCTCCGATACATAAAGGGAACCATTAACTTGGGGATCTGGTATCCGAAGGATTCTGGTTTTGAACTAATCGCTTTTTCAGACGCTGACCACGCAGGATGCTTAGACTCACGGAAAAGTACTTCAGGAGCTTTACAATTTCTTGGTGATAAACTGGTGTCATGGCAATCGAAGAAGCAGGATTGTACATCGCTGTCCTCAACCGAAGCAGAATATGTAGCCATGTCCGCGTGTTGTGCTCAAGTCATCTGGATGAGAACACAACTCAAAGACTATGGTTACGTATTTCACAGAATCCCGATGTACTGCGACAATCGGAGTGCCATTGCGATCTCCTGCAACTCAGTTCAGCACTCGAAATCAAAGCACATCGATCTTCGATATCATTTCATCAAGGATCACGTGGAACAGGGTACTGTTGAATTATATTTTGTGGGTACAGAATACCAATTGGCAGATCTTCTCACCAAAGCCTTGCCTCCCGCTAGGTTTAATGAGTTGGTCCACCGGATTGGTATGAGGTGTTTGACTCAAGAGGAATTGGATGAACTCCTAAAACAGTCTTAAAAACCTGTCAAACACCAAAATCTCTTTTGTAAATAATTTTTCAAAAACAAAATACAAAAATATAAAACCTGATAAAACAACAAAAATATTCTTCTAATCTATTTTTCTTTCAACATGGCAAGTACATTTCTTCCTTCAACACTATAATCTTTCAAAATTCAGTATTTTTCCAATCAAGTGTTGAGGGGGAGACAATTATCACTTAACTGTTTCAAAACATCTGTGTACTTGCATGTTATCATTTCCCGGTTGTTTCTTTTATCAATGGTGGTAAATGTTTCTGGTTCAATGACACTCCTCGGACTAAAAATTATAACCTTTCATTATTTTTCTTAAGTCGAGGGGGAGTGTCGTCAAAGTTTCTTTCTTAAAATCTTTGTTTGGTAACCAAAATGGAAGTTAAATGGCTTTGTATAAAAAAAAGAAAAGGTGGAGGGACTAAATCTGTCAAAATGTTAAAGTCATTCTAATAAAAACACCTCCCACCTACTTATTCACTTCACATTTAATACACTCAACCTAACTAATCTACGCGTAGAATTCATTCAAGAAATCCGTCCTTTTGATCATCATTTTGTAAGTAGTTTCGTGATTACAACATGTTTTTAAGTAATGGTTTTGAATTTCTCAAAAAACCAACGGTTAAAACGTTCTATAATCGTGTTTTTGTGGACTACGCGTATGCGTATGAACACCCAATCATGAATGGGTGTTTTTGGTTAAATGGACAGTTTCAAAACGTGTCTAACACATCAATGATATCATTTTAACCATCAAAATCCGCCCAGAAACACATACTGATGAATTTTGAAAACTAGGGTTCTTGAGTCGAATTGGGTTTTTTCAAATGTGAAGAGTTTTGGTCAAAAAGATTGTTGTGTTATGCTTATGTGATGTTGAATTGATGATATCCATGCCTTATAACCACCCAGAAACCCTAATTGATTCAGAATTAGGAATTAGGGTTTAAAGTTCTAAAGTTTGGGTATTTTTGATTCGTCTCGAACTAGATGTTAATACTTGGTTTAAAGACTCTCACAACACTCTTAAACTACCAGAAAATGTATGGTGCAAATCCTATGGTTAAAATTCATACGCGTAATTCTTAACCCTTAGGGTTTTGACCTACGCGTATGACTTTCTACGCATAACTGTTTAACGAATGTTCATGCCATGATTTGTTGTTAAAATGAATTTTTGTGTTAATATTGATGAGTTGATGAATTTATTTCAGGATTTGCTACGCTTAATATTCAGAATCAAGGTCATTTGAATCTCTACGCATAAGGATTACCCTACGCGTAGTCAGTTATGCGTAAGAAAAATCCTACGCATAACTATTACGCGTAAGGTTCTACAATGGGACTACGCGTATCCTGTGAAGGATATGCGTAAACAGTGACCTCTACGCATAAGGTCTACTCTTACGAGTAAGCCTTACGCGTAAGGTATAAATACGCCTACGCGTAAGCTCTACGCATAAGGTCCCCTTTTCCTACGCGTAACATTTCTTACGCGTAAGTTAAGATCCTACGCATAAGCTTTCGTCTACGCGTATGTCATTACCTTTTACGCTTAACTTTGCCAATTCTACGCCTATGCCTTGATTGACCTTCATTATGATAATTTACGTGTACAAACTTGTTAATAAACTTATCATAACGTCACGAATCCAATAATGTCACTAATAACCTTAAACGTTTGATATGTTGTGAACAATAAGTGATAACATAAACTTTAAAACTTAAAGTTAACTAACTCACGAAACATTTCACGACGTCATTGGACTATTGGACAAACAAGTGACTTAGGACTCGTAACATTCATTGGCACTGTACATTCAATAACTAGACAATAAGCCTTCTGTTGACTAACATTATGTCTTTCGATATGTTGGTTCTTTTGGCTAATGTTATTTCGATCACGACATGGTGAACAAATGAATGTGGATGCATCAGAAGTTCTTACAATTGTTGATATCTTTCCAGAGGGTTATCCGAGAAAGATTGGAAAGAACAACCTTAGGGTTGACTTTGATACCCTCACATGCTCGAATCTTCTTGTCTCATCGCAGTGGATATTCTCGGAATCATCCCTACCGAACATGCTCTCACACTCGCCACAGTTCCGAGGTCTACATTCAACAATTATGCGATTCTATGCAGAGGATCACTGGTCAAAGTGCAGTGAATGTGACACTTAATCACAAACAAGTCACTATCACTCCTGCTGACTTACGGGCTGTTCTCATCATTCCTGACATCGCTCCAACCGACTTCTTTACTAAGCACTCTCACGTGGAGCTGAAGAATATTCCTCAACCATGGAGAACACTCTACATGATCATCACCAAATCGGTCTCTGGTCGCGGTAAAGGCTATGAGCATCCCATGCTCATGGAACTGCAAATTTTCTGGTCGTTGATCAACAAGAAGGACATTGAAATTGAAGCACTGATATGGGAGGACATGATGCTATTTCACAAGAAGCTTGCTCCAAGATTCCCTATGTCAGATACACCAAACTGTTGATCCAGAGAGCACTTGGACTTCATCCTGATATCCCCATGAGGCTCAATGACCCAGATAATCACGACATATTGACTGAACCCATACTATCTGTTAGAATCAAAGAATCGTCAACAAAGAAATAGGGTGCGGTATTACCTGATCACCTTCTGACAACCGAAATCAAAAAGCTTGAAACATACAAAAGGTATCGGTTAGCCGTAAAAGAAGGCAAAGTTGGTCATCTTGATGAAAGATCTTCTGGTACACCTACTCGGAGAACCAGAAGAGGCAGTGCTGGAAGTGCAATAAGCACAGAGAGTCAAAGGAAGGTCCCAAAGAGGAAACCTACTCCATAGAAGAAAGTTCTCTCCAAGGAAGCTGCTCCTATTCCTTCACCTGAACCGCAAAGAAAGCTACTGGACGAAAGCTCTGAAGAAACACAATCAGACGAGGAGGTTCACTACTCAAACAAGCAAAGGATGACTCTACATCAGTACCAAAACCTCCTAGTCCAATAGCTGAACATGGCAAAGGAAAGACTCTGTACTTGTGCCATATGATGAAAGCTCAGAAAGTGATGAAGAGAAACTGGATACCTCATACAAGAAGAAGTTCAAATTCCTTAGACTCCAACACGTGGCAAAAGAATTTGCTAAAGAACAAATGGGTGGCCCCGGAGGGTCAAGTGGTGCAGCTTAACCTTCACCAGATCCTGATGCTCTTGAGTTTGATTTTGAGGAACCAGAATCTGAGAAGCTGGAGAAGATTAAAGCTGATGACGAAGCTGCAGTCAAAGCCAAAGCTGATGAACAAGCTAAGACTGGCAATGAAGAAGATGTTGAGTATGATACGTTTCTTCTAGATAGTCCAGCACGATCAAAGGAAGAAACTTCTGAACCACCAAAGGACCCGGAGTCTCCTCACATCTCATCATCATCGATTCTTCTTCTCACACTTCACCACCACCATCAAAAAGATCAACCAAATCATCATCCAGATCAGTGAAGAAGCCACCTCGATCTTGGATTTCTCGACTCATGAAATAATTGTGAAAGTTGTCAAACAAGTCGAAAGAAGGACATGCTCTACAAAAACTGAATTGGTTTGCTTGACCAAATGCGGTATCTACATGATGAGAATGACAAGATACAGAATGAAAGGGAATACATACATAAGCTCATGCAGGATGATCTACAAGGGAAGATGGACAGAATGATCGAAGGCTACACTCACAAGTACCTTATGGATATCGTTCCTAAAGTCACAAAGGAGATGTTTACCAGACAACTATATCCGAATCTTATGCGGATAGCCAAGCAAACTATAAGATCAACACCCTTAACCGTCACAATCAATCCATCCGATCCTGTAGTTTTCTCGGATAATGAATTGGTGGCCAAGCTTGTCACACAAATGTCCGCATCGATCCGGGACATTTACTTCGGATGAAGGAAAGCTGTTTCAAGCATTGTTGGACTACCAACTTCAAGAAGCATGCAGATTCGAAGCTGAAAAGTCTAAACATCCTAGAGACGATGAAGATAAGGATCAGGATAAGAATGATGACGCTAAACGACAGAAGAAGTCTGGTGAATCATCTTCTATGCCACCACCTCCCCAACGGCCTCCTGCTCAACAAAGGTCTCCTCCTCGTTCTCTTCTACCGATAAACCTCGTGATCGATTCCGAGTTACCACCCCAAACTCAGAAAACCGGTGATCACTTTGAGTATACGGGTGGTGACGATGAAGAGGTCCTTGAGCCCCTACAACAACCCACCTCTCCCAAACAAGTTCGAAACCAAAATCATCATCTAGGCCTTCGAAAAAGAAGAAGAAGAAGACGCCTCTGACTGACGTCGTATCATGGCTAGATGACGATACAACAGAGGAATTTGAATGGTTTGCTACTCTTGTTAACAACACTCCCTACCCTGAAGAAGGTCAGGATTTGGTAGACGGTTCTACATTGGAGCATGCTAAAATTCTGCAAGAAAAGTTCCATGTAAAGAAAATGACGAAATCTGAGTTGAAGCGAATCAAGAATGAAGCATTTCAACTTCTAAAAGACAGCTCTGAAAGTGCCCTCGAGGTCGAATATCACCTTGAAAACATTGCTCGAGCTATGTCTAACAACATGGATTGGCTCAACCCGGAAGCAAACATTGACTTCACATACAGGGACAACGCTCCATACTACACCGATTGGACCAAACCTCTACCAACAATTGGCCAACCAACTGAACCAAGGATTCCTTTCAGATATTTCTTCAACAAAGACTTGGATTTTCTTCTACACGGGGGCGATGATTCAAGAAAATACGCTACATCGTTGACACTTCCATTCCCAGCAGCTGTCTACTCAAACCGCATAGCCATTGAGGAACGTGCCAATCACTTGTTCTCCAACACAGTGGAAGCATACGACCGAGATGCATTGTATGGGATTCATCAGCGGCCGTAACGCCGATGAATCTACTACGTAAGCCGCCAGGTTCGTAAGTCTCAACATGTTGCATATAGTTCTAAGGATATCGTTGCCATCATACACGTTGACCTTTCGTCTAAGTGGGACTACACATTCCTAAAGAAGATCGTAGTCAAACGACAAGATGAACGGGACTATGCTTTCTCTGAAGCTGACTTTGAGAATTTGTCTCTCAATGACATCGAAGACATGTACCTTGCCAAAGTACAGGGTCGCATGAGACAATTCTCAACTGAAGTACAACGTGAATTTATCAAGTCACTTCTCATCTTCATAAGACGCATTGTCATCAAGGAACGTGTAGAAGATCTCCAGCTAGCTGTTGAATCTTATCAGACGCGTGTCAACTTCACTCCTCCAAAGCTTGATCTTTCCGATATCAACCAGCTATCTCCATATACACTCATCAGCAAACCTTTCGGTGTTGTTTACCGTAGTGAACTTCAAAGAAACTGTTTAATGGCGCGTAGCGAACTCCACAAGTTCGGGGATCATACTTTGAAGCTGGTTAGGGATGGAATGGCATACAGGTTGAAGGATATACGCCAGAAAATTGGGTCTCCTAAGCGCTGGAATTCTCAAGAAAGGAGGGATGTGAGACGGATCATCACAATGATTGATGAACGGTTGTTTCGAAGGGATCAGTTCAGACGATTGGAGAGTTATGTCGTGGTCGACCCGGATTAACATAACCGGCTTTCAACGCCCTGTGCACACTCTGGAACATCACTGCACTTCATGGTACCCCTTGAATTGCTTCCTTCATATAATTTTGGATGTTTGATTGATTATGTATATGGCTTGTGCACACATTACAGTGTACAACCCGTACATGTAAATAAAGGACCCTGTGGTACGCTTCAGTGCCACAATCCTTATAAAAGGAGCGAAAGCTTCTTACTTTTGAGTAAAACCTATCAAACCTTTCATTTTTCAAGGTTTTGCTCAAAAGAACAAGTACTTTCCCTTATGATTTTCAAAACCTCAACCGCTTATATCACTCGTTGAGGGGGAGTACTTGAATTAAAACTTTGTTCAAAAATTGTTCACAGTGGTCATTCTTCCCGTAACACTCGAAATGGTCATATTTATTCTCAACTTTTCAAAAATAACATCACGTATGCCATTTTTAAGGGGGAGAAAATACGTGATAAGAAATATGTTGTGTAAATGCAAATGAATCTTTGTGCTATAGACTTAACCCATGAATTGACGAGATCTTAACTGTTAGTAACTCGAAAAGACTTTTCCAGGACGGGTAATAATTTCAAACTAGTTCGCTAGTGATGTAAACGTGTCTCGCAAAGGACTTGTCTGAGTAGAATGTACCATTCGAGAAACTCTTGGTAGACATGAACTCGACGGGTTTGACAACCTATCGAGGATTGTCTACACCTTCAAGGTAGTTATTAGAGCTAGTTGTCACCTAAAAGCTGACAATGCAACTCTTTAACTATGCCACGTAACCGTGTCTCGCGGGGAATGTCTATCTTGAGTTGAACAATTCAAAATGTGCGCGCTCTTTCCTCACTGTGCATTTTAACCGTTAAAACTCTTAAGCACATGTGGAGGGGAGTATTTATGCAAAATCTTATCTCAACAGTGGTACTAAAATGTTTTTCATTCACAAACACTTTGAGAGATTTTTCACAACAATGGTTTTATGGCAACATAGGTTAGTCATGGAGTTATAAGGTGACTAAGGTTAGGAATAACCGTCCTATGATCCGCCAGAGGGATCTACCCAAGGACACCACAAATAGTTAGTATTTAGAAGTCCTTAGGTATGATTGTAAAAAGGAGAAAATGAGAATCGGAGAAAGAAGGAGTTGAAGAATTAAAAAGAAATGCAAAGAAAAGGGTGAAAAGAAATAGCCCTCCAGATTATTCAACTTAGGCGCATAATCGGGTTCAATTCATATGCTACTGGTGGTCACTTAGTGACGCCGGTATTGAAGATTAAAAGTCGTCATGGACCCAGTGACGCATGCACTAAACCTTCTTAACCACTCAAGTTTCTCTCAACGGAAGCTTGTTTCATTCTCACAGGAACCCTAAGTAAACTATCGGCTTTCTCTTAGAGATTGCTGGTATTGAAGAAGGAGACCCTCTCCCTAGTCTCCGCTCAGGAAAACTAAAACGCACTATTGAGTCTAGAGCCACGAGATTCATCAAAAGATCTCTTAGGTACACTTGACATTTCATCACTTGATATTCAACAATAAGAATTTCAGTGGTACATTATCGAGTCCTTCACAGATCTTAGCAATCTGTCGAGAACATTTATGAGAGGTTCACATTTGTGATCCTCAGTGATTGAATGGAAACTCCTGCCAGGGTCAACATCAAACAGCTCTGACAGCAGGTCGCTTCGCAACTCCCGTGGATTGCACTTAGTGGTCTCAAACGATCTACAGTCGTGAGGTGATGCTTCGGTGTACCTCAGCGACTCATCTGAATCGTAGGTGTACTTCGGTACATCGTGTTATCTCACTTGTGGGACTCGGATTCAGGAACGGCCTTTGTAAGAATTAGAGTTGTGTTTTCACACTATGCTGTTAACACTCTCGAAGTTCAAACTTGTAAGTGCCGGAATCCGCTTATTACTAACCGTTTTTATGTTTACTTCTTATGGAAGCTCGGGAGCGGAATGATCGTGCAGATTCTTCTCATGCTCACGCCAACATCATCACTAATGGAAGTTCTATCCAAAAGCAACACAACTGTCAAAATGATTCTTCGTCGATACAAAGAATCTACAAAGTTAAAGACTTAAAGAACTTCATCAGTACTGAATTCCATCGTCAAAAGAGCGTGTGAGCATGTTGAAGAATGACGTGGAGACACTGTAGCAGCGAAGCAGACCTGAGGCAGATTTGATGCAGACAACAACATACTATCACTTTCATCACAAAGAACAATGATCAAAGAACAAAGTTAAAGATGACGCCAAAGCATAACTGTTCAAAGTAAACTATCTCTCTACACTGGGAGATTGTTCAAATCAAGGCAATTCTTCTCACAAGAAAGAAGAATGTCGAAGACATCAAAGCTACTATTACATCAACGCCTTCACCGTTTTTCATCACCAACACTTGAGTGTTTGTTACTCATATGTAATAACACTTGAGGGGGAGATTGTTGGAATCACTCCTAAACCTTATTCAAGTGTTAGTTACTCATATGTAATAGTTAGCTTATTATGGCCTTTATGTTTGTTATTAGCCTTAAGCTTATGTAGAAGGCCCATGAGCTTAGGCCCAAGCCCATAGGTGAAAGGGAAGGAGTAGGAGTGTTGCCCTAGCTCCTTGCCTATAAATACTTTGTAATAACCCTCACTTGAGGGTTGGTTGTTCAAGTTATTTCTTTCACTATCACCTACGCGTAACCGTCTCAATATTATCGTGTGTGTGTGTTTGATTTCTTGTTCAATCGCCTCTCTCTCTTTCATATAAGCTTGTGTGGTAAACCTTGTGACCTAACAGTCATTCTATTGAAAGATAATTAAATGTTCGTAATGAGTGTGTAATTTAGGTAGGTTAACGTGTTACAGTTATTGAGATACGTACTTTGAAACAATGGGTTGAAGTGGCTTTTAACTGAAAATATGAATTAGGGATAATTGTTTCTAAATGTATCGAAGGTGCCATTTTTTACTAAGTTATGCATCATTCTTTTTTTTCTTGTAACAAAGGTGCAAAACTTGCTAATCCTAACTATCTCAATACTTGACGGGGTAATTAAGGTATATGGTTAGAGTTATTTACAAAAATCGTCATTATGGTTAGGCCCAAATTGAAAGTTTCGTCCTTAACTCTAAAAAATAGTGGCAACGTTAGTCCATAACGATGTCATGTAACAACGTTGCTCCATTTGGCCAACGATTGTTTCCAGCATTAGTCTTTTATACTAACGGCTATTTCTAATTAGCACAAAATTTGGTTTTCTTAAAAAAAAATCTTGTCTACGTGGTTTTATACGCATTTTTATACACATTTTACACACGTTTTTATAAAAAAAAAATATACACATTTTATACACGTTTTTATAACGGTTTTATTCATGTATTTACACACATTTTTATGCACGTTTAATACACGTCTATATACATGGTTTTATGCGCGGTTTTGTACACATTTTTTATACATGGTTTTATAAAACAAGTATAAAAACGTGTATAAAAAATGTGTATAAAACTGTATAAAACGTGTCTAATAACGTGTATAAAAACGTATATAAAAACGTGTATAAAACCGTATATAAAAATGTGTTTAAAAAGTGTATAAAAAACGTGTATAAAAACGTATATAAAACCGCGTAACGACGTTTTTAAAAACGTATATATAAATGTATATAAAAAATGAATAAAAACGTGTGTAATACCGCGTATAAAGACATGTATAAAAAATGTATAAAGCCGCGTAGACAAGAATTATTTTAAGACAATCAAATTTTGAGTTAATTGGAAGCGACCGTTAGTATAAAGGATTAACGTTATAAAAGATAGTTAGCTACGTCTTTATGGACTAAGGTTGCCACTGGACTTAGTATTTTTTTTTAGAGTGAAGGACAAAACATGCAATTTAGGCCTAACCATAAGGATGATTTATGTAAATAACTCTAACCAAAAACCTTAATTACCCGTCAAGTGCTGAGATAGGTTGGATTAGCAAGTTTTGCACCTTTGTTAGGAGATTTAAGATCATTTGCATACCAAACTTTATTAATATACTATGGGACCAATCTTCACCCTTCATCTCCATTTGATCTAGTAGATGAGATTAAACTCATCATTTTAACAAACCCATTTTCATCAATTTTCTTTTCAATTATTAATATCTTTTAAAACGTTAATCGTTAAGTGAAAAAAATATACCCTCACGACGAGCACTTAATTATCTTTCTATAGATATGCACTTTGATATACTTTCGACAAACCTTTTTTTGGGTTTTTTCTCCCCCCTTTTTATTTTTACCTTTTTTCTTCTTTGTTTTTCTTTTTTCCTCGTTGTTAAAACTTGCAAGAGAAGTCACATGTAATTAAACATTAATTTGAATATTTCTAATAAAATTATATGTGATTTTTCAAACACGTAATCTCAATCACATGTGGTTTTTCCCACATGTGATCTCAATCACATATGATTTTTATAAATGAACAAATATAATTTATAAAATCATATGTGATTTTATTAAAATATTCAAGTTAGTGTTTAATCACATGTGATTTCCTATGCAATTTTCAACAACGGGAAAAAAAAAGACGAAAAAAGTAAAACGAAGTAAAGAAAAACGGAAAAAAAATGTTTGTTGAAAGTATATTAAATGCTGGTCGTGACGGTATAAATCGTTTTGTCTAACGATTATCGATTTATTAGATATTTAAATTATAAAAAATATGTGAAATATTAAAATACTTTTAATCTTATCCTTTGATTTTTTTATTAGATAGATGGTGAGAATGAGTCCCTCCGTATGCAAAGAACGTTTAATATCCAAAGTAAACTCTTCTCTTGTTAGGAAAAAAAATGAACATAACTCAGTAAAAATTTGACAAATTAAATACATTTAGAAACAATATCCTATCAATTAATCCTTCTCATTTTTTCTTCTACAAAATGAGTATCTAAAGTCCACACAGTCCATCTTTCTCAAACACTTCTATTAATGATTCGTAGAATCTTAAATAACAATGAATCAACAACAGTTGAGATTTTGTTTTTCTCAACGCAACTCACAAAGTTGTTGTTATCAAATCCCAAACAAAGTAGTCATATAGCAAATATCGTATATCTTGTGTTTAATTAGACAGACCAAAACTGACCAACCTAAGATCTTGACCTTAGAAATCCGAGCACCATGCCAAATGTGTTCGAAGAAAAAAGGAAAGGAATATGAATCGTGTGTAAGACCACTTTGGACTGCTATAAACATACCATGAATACAACATAGCACAATCTAATTTATTAACATTGTTACCAAAAAATAACTGCCATTCAAGAAAAGAACATTAAAACGTGAACAAAATATAATTTGGATCAGTGTTCAATCAAAGAAAACATGGTGAAAAAATAGTGTCATAACAATTAGATACAAGTTTGAAACTTGATCATGCATGCGTTTTCAAATCGAAAACTAGTCCTATTCTTTTGAATCTGAGTTTAAATTCTTCTTTTGACACATGCTCTTGATCCATTTGATCCCATTGGATGTCCCGTTTTTAAGTTTCTTTGCTCCCTCTTTTGCTACAGAATTTGCTCTACCAAATGCTGTTGAGCCCTTCTTGTTGCCATCGTTTTCTTTCTTTACATCGACCTTTTCGTCTTCAATAGCACCGATCCCACCAGCTCCCCATTGATCTGCCCAGCTTGGTGCCTCACTAGCCATGTGTTATGCACTTAATCCTCCAAACAGGAAAACATAAAGATTAACATCATATCTTCATGGTATTAGATATCTCAAGTTCAACATATAAGAGAGAGAGACACACAAAAATAATCAAATACCAAGCGATAGATACCAAGAAAATCAAAAATGACCTAATAAAATCCAAGAATTTTGTTTTTGACAAGCACACCTAAGGATATAGAGACAAAGTTAAATAATTTTCCACACTATTCATCACAATAAATATGAACAAACACTATAGAACAATACTCTTCTCCTACAAATACACATAAAAGAGAGAAAGCCACTTATAGGAAATGTCTTCCAACATCATTTGTCTACAACACAAACCCTAACACACATGCAGACACCTTGATAAAAGATAGATCAAGAGAGCCATTAAACAAGCCATCGTTAATTAAGCATGATTCACCACTTAACAGATGAACAAATGCTATGAACATACATCTTGACTAAACGCAGACATGCTTACAACTATGTAGAGAGAGAAGGTACCTTGAGAGAGAAATAAAGAGTGGGAGAGAGATGATGATTGGATATCTAATGGGGTGAAGGAAACTTAAAAACTAAGTTTGTGGAAAAAACAGTGATACTTGTGCGTTGGCTGTGCCTTAAATAAAAAAATGACAACAAATAAATATTAGAACAAAAAGCCAGCATGTGGGTAGCTAGGCTGTCCAAGAAATGATGCCAACTTAACCCTCTCTTTGATAGTATTGTGTTACCATCAAATGAAGAAATGCCTCATTGGCGTTTCTCTTAATTTCAGAACACGTTATAATATAACATCAAGTGGCAATCTTTAAACAATAAAATTTGTAGGTCGTATCTATATTCATCTACCTTTTTCAAGGCTATCTATATGTATAATGCAATTGTGCAAAACTGTGAACAACATTGTTTAGATCCTAGTATTAATTAATGAAAGTCTATGATTAGTCATGCATCTATAAAATTAAGGTTAAGTTATTATAACTAATATTCAAGTGAATGCTCTACTTTTCAATGCTTTTTGTTAGGCCTCTAGCACAATTATAATCAATCTTACATAACGATATAGAAGAGAGTTTAGAAAGAGAAAGAAGAAATCTAGAGAGAGAAAGAGAGTTGGTATCTTTTAGAGAAAGGAAGGAGAGTAAGAGAGAATGTGTATTAAGAAAATGAGAAGCACTCCCTCACACAAGAGTGTGTGAGACGACATAGTAGGTGAAAAGAAGGATTGGGCCTTAAAGGATTAGGCTTGGTTATTGGACTATATCTTAGATTGCTCTTACACAATATTAGTTTAACCAATCTCGTTAATCCTTAACTAGTCTAATACACTCTAATATACTATTACAAGGTTCATTAAACTATAATGACCAACATTTTGTAAGCTAACAATCTCCTCCGAAAGGGTGGTCATTTAACATAAGCTCTATCTTCATGTCTTGAGTCTTTGATCTTTGAGCTTGAACCTTGTGTGTTTTAGTAGACTTGTTTTCTTCATTGTTCAATTGATGCCATGTGATCTTTCATGTAATCTCATGTCCTATCTTTCCTTTGATCAAGATCTTCAAGTGGTTGTGATTACATCTTCTCCAACATGTTCATACCGGTCATTAAACTTTGATCTTTACACATATATCTTTCATCATCTCTTCTTCGACAAGGGTCAAAATGTCACATTATGGTGTCAATCAAAACATAATAAAAGCGGAAGACTTAAAGAATAAAATACAAGATATAAAACAAAACTTCTAAGGAATACATAATTTCTTAAAATTCTGAAAGGAAATAAACAAAACATAAATCCCAAACTAATTCCAGATGACAAGGAAAACTAAGGTTGGGTTGGTCCACTAAAGCTCCTACTCTCATCACTTAGTCCAAACATCCCGCTTAATACCTGCCGCATGAAAACAAAACGTGGCTGAGCTAACGCTCAGGGAACAGATATAAATAATAAAAAGCAATAAATCAAAATGAATAAGCGAAATGAACCCAACGAAGAACTGCTGAACAAATGTGTTAAGTAAGAGAAGGACTGAATATGATATAAGGAATAAGTAGAAGGGTCATAAGGAAATAGCGAAGTTGTCAAGGAATGCCTAAGTGCCCAAACATGCTACATGAATAAACCAAAATAATCAAAACATATATATCACATCATATCATATCATAATAAATCATAGAAGATGGAGTGATCAACTCCCAGACGTGTATGGCACAAACATATATCAGAACTGAGTACCTAGGATGCATTCATACGCCCCCTGTCAAAAATAAAACATCACGTCCCTAGTAAACCTGCTTTCGGCAAATATATATGCGCGTGGAATTTGTCATATCATAATCAAATGTGCACAAAAAGGGAACGATGTCGACAAAATCACACATCCACAGATAGCGCCATGCCATTGGTGCCTCAATGACATGGTCATGGTAGCTCCGTGACTAGTTAGTACCTTGGGCAACGGATTAGGTCAATAATATACATAACATAGGGTAACGGTCAAAGGTTAATAATCAAAAGGATGAATAAATGGAATGAAACGAATAATCGTCAATGGCATAACCGAATGAATATCTAAATAAAGGTATCATATCAAATGGGAATCATAAACGAATATCATAACAAAATCAAAGATCAAGAGTCATGAGAAACCCTTACTGATATAGGGCAGAATATCTGTATCTTAGCAAATGAAAGGAAAGAAAACGAATGAATGAACACAAGGAAACAACGTCACATCTTCTTCAAAGAATCTACACGAATTAGGGATCATTTGATATTTAGGTGCTCATTTAATGTCATAACGGATTTATAGCTTATATGAATCGTATTGATATTTTTAGAGTTTATTTAGGTTAAGCGTATTCTCATTTTTTTAGTAATGGATTGAATTAAATACTTTAGGGTAATAATCATTAATTAGCCAAACTTAGGGGTTACAAATGATAAATGCTAAACTTAAAGGTTTAATATGACAAATTTCCTATTTTAGAGCTTTATATGTCAATTCATAAAAACCTAAGGTTTGCATGTGACACTTTACCAAAGGTTAAGGTTTAAAGGGTAAATACTAAATGTCACACCCCCAAATTACCTGTTTTGCAGCGGAATGGAATTCCTGGGGATTGACTGTCATAGCATCACAATCACAGTTATATTGAACGACCTAAAGTGTCGTTTGGAAAATACATCGTTTGATTTAATAAAATAATCAGAGTTTACAAAGTAGGTCCCAAATGAAAATCAACTTGTGCGGAAATAAGTTTGTTACAATTCAAACGATGTTTTAAAGTGCGTAAAACTCAAGTGAGACGCGTCGTCACCACGACTCCATGATGTATCCAAATGCATGCCATGAAGTGTATGCCTTAGATACCTGAGATAAAACATGCTAAAAGTGTCAACACAAAGGTTGAGTGAGTTCATAGAGTTTGTGTCGAAATGTAAAGCCTTTCAAAAATCGTTTATGCAGCAAAGGCATTGTAAATCCACTCAGTTCCAAGTTCCGCCCATACAAAACTTGCAACCTGTGTGTTCACAACCCACTGCCAAATGTATATAGTTTATGTGCAACACATGATGTCAAATGAATTCACAAAATAGTGCATGACTCAATGTATCGAAATCGTTTATGCAGCAAAGGCATTGTAAATCCACTCAGTTCCAAGTCCCGCCCATACAAAACTTGCAACCTGTGTGTTCACAACCCATTGCCGAAATGTATATATAGTTTATATTCAACCACACATCGTCAAATGAATTCACAATAGTACCTAACTCGACGTAAAACCATAGGTTTAATTAATTCGTTTGAACACAATCATCGTAGTGTGAGTTAAATTGTTTCACACTCATCGTTAAAAACAAAATCGTATTTATTTCACTAAGTTCATGACACCAAAGCGTAAACATCGCACCAATAAAAATTGGTAATCATCGTTTCATCGCCGCCCTAATAGGTAAACTTGCCAATTTACCTTAATGATTCAAATATAGTGCGCTCGATTTCCCCTAACTGGGTCAATAGGAGCGGGGAGTGTTAATTCAATAGGCCTATTCACAATATTCGCCACCGCAAGTGACTAATTGTTCATGATGTAGGGACTTCGAACATGGCAAATACTTAGTGACAATAAAACATCGGATATAGCATACAGTTCAAAGCATTTGTGTTCGATTAAAAATGTAGCATGTATCTCCCCCAAGAGTTTAATAAAAACATTAAAACAAGAAAAGTGGGGCTATGGAACTCACGGTAATTCATATAAGTTAAAGTACTTGTGAAAGTAAATGAAAACAGTTTGAGCATGTATCTCCCCCAAAAGTAGTATAAAACAATTAAAAGTGGGGCTATGAAAACTCACTTGGTGGAATGATGCGAAGACAAAAGTGAGTACACCGAGATGTAATGTGATACGCAAATCTTGACCTATGATGAATGATATGACATGTAATGAGTTGCAATGTAATGTTATGCATGCATTTCGTATGTTATTTATACCATTTGCGAGTTTTGAAAATATTACTTATCATCGAAAAATACTCGTTTGACGTCTTGACCATTTTTAAATCACTTTACAAGTATTTACGTCAAAATGTCATCCTACAATAGTTTCGTAATGATTTATGGTGAAATTTTAACTTTTCGTCGTAAAATCATGTCGTCGGAATAATCATGAAAGTGACAAAAATGGCTTCGAAAAACTAGTCGTAAAATGGTGTACGTCGAACGTTAGGAAACTAACTCGACGGTTTTGGAAAGTTTGTATCAATATCTAGAAGTTTTAGTTCAGGAGTTTTCGTCATAGAGGTCTCGAACATAAAGATAATAGGGGTTAAATATGGTGATTTTAGTTACCGTAACACTTATCTCGTAAAAATAATATAGTTTTTCTAAAAATAATAGTTACGGCAAGTTTATGAAAACGTGTATATCTTAGTCGTTTCAAATCCGTTTTCTACGTATAATACGTCCTTAGCTTCGTATCAAAGTATACTAATATATTTTTGATAAGTCGAAATAATTTGTAAAGCTTAGGACTCGTTTTTGACTCGAATAAAACAAAAACATGTTGCTGAAATTTTTCAGAAAATATATATTTCGTCGTCAACTTGAAAAATTCATAACTTCTTCGTTATAACTCCGTTTTTATCCGTTCAAGCGGCCACGGATTCGTTTTAAAGTATATTTTCTAAATATCAAGGCCAAAAATTCGTGCCTACTGACGGATTTTCCAGAAAATCAAAACAAGGACAGAACACTTTTTATACTAGTCGAAAATAGTTTTTCTCGTACTAAACCTATTCCAATCCCTTCAAATCAACTCCAAAGCTAATCTATTCCTACCATACACCTTCTTAGGGTGTCATGGGTTCCTAAACATCATCAAGACCAATATATACCAAGGGAATAATTATAGGATGACTTTATATGTATAAAACTCTAAAAATCAAAGAATAAATGGTATAAATAATCACAAGTCTTGCATGCTTGCTCCAAAAATGAAGAGATAAATATGAAATGAAGATGAAATATGTAAAATGAAAGTAATATGCTTACAAGTAAACTTGATGAGGTGATTAGAACAAGGATTAACCTAAACACCCTAGGTTTTTATTTCAAAACCTTAAATAAGAGTGTAATCTAGGTTGTTTTTAACTTGAGCTTGTAAAATTTTTGTGATCCCTTCTCACTCCTTGGTAGAACCGGTTTTTGAGAGAGAAACAACCAAGAGAGAAACTTTACTTGACTTGAAATAATGATTGAATGAAATGAATGAATGTAGTAGATAACTTGGAGTATAGATATATACTATCAAAGAAGAAAATTTCACCAACATTAAATGCAACCCCCCCCCTTGGTCGGCCAAGGGGGGAAGTATTTCACATTATATATTTTTTTTTTCTTTCTTTATTGTATAAACTTTGCTAAAAATGAATGTGTAAGTAAATGTTATGTAGTTAATAATACTTGTAAGGTAAATGGTAACTTTTAGGTAAAAGAGATTTTTAATAGATCAAAGTGGAATGTAATGAGATCATAAAAATTGTAAAAATACATTCCTTGTAAAATTTGAGTGATATAATAATTATCGTGTAGTTTTTAGGAAAAACGTCGTAATAATATAACTTTAACGATTTATATACCAAATAAATTTAAAACACTAGGTAAACTCAAAATATAGTTTTTATAACTAAATATAAGTATAAAAATATATCGGGATCATTTTTAGAAGTAACAGATTAAATGTTCAAAATAATAACTCACGCGATAACGTTTATTTAATATAAAATTCACGCGTTTAAGGTGAAATGCAATGTCGTGAATGAACTAATATGATGCAAATGATGTTAATGAAATGTAGACTAAACTTAGTCCATATGAAATGTTCGTGATGATATGATCAGGAATTCGCCGCTAAACCTTTAAGGTTACGCGAATTTGGAACACGTAAACCTAGTTTACGATAAATGTTGAAATAGTGGAGCATGAATTGTTTTGAGAAATGACCAAAAATTGAGAATTGTGACACTAAAATATAACATAAATTTCACATGTAGTTTTCATATATATATATGTTACTGTTGGGATTTAGAAAATCCATGTTGAAGAGTCGGTCACCCCAACTCTAGTCTAGCATATGTTAGCTCGTAGACATTACATTATTTATTAGTTAGTTAAAGTAACACCGTGGAAGACGGACTGGTCTTAACCCATTGTATGTTTGATCCACAGCCCGACAGAGGGCGTATTATGTAAAACTATAAATACCCTCTACCTCCCAAGGTAGAGGGTTAGACCTTTCATTTTTAATCTAACCTTCTCTTTGTTTTTCTCTCACTTTCTCTCTCTAGAAAGGATCCCATCTCCTACTTTCTCTCTCTAAACATCTTGCATATTCGAACCATATAGTTGATTGTTTGTGTGTTACAAAAACCAATATCTTACAATTGGTATCAGAGCCAGGTTAGATAATAAAGTTTGGTTATTGTTACTTTTAAGTGGTTCGAATTTTATAAGCAAAAAATACACCAAGTTCGAATTTTTGATTGTTAAAAGTGTTAAAGGTTTGTACTTTTGTGTTTAAGATCATCATTTTAGTGTAGTTTTTGGTTTGGAAGGCTAGATTCATCTTGGTTGTGGTGTTTTTTATTGAAAAAGTTTGCTTTTTGAAGTATTCCTTGGAAGCGCTTTGAGTCACGGATCCTTATTCTTGACTGCGGTTTGATAGTGTTTGAGTGCGATTTGATCCATTTTCTATGGGGTTTGACATTGACTGCGATTTGACTGAAGCGGTTTGTAATCCTGCGATTTGACTGAAGCGGTTTGTAATCCTACGATCTGACTTAAGCGGTTCGATATTCCTGCAATTTGTTAGAAGCGGTTTGATATAGGTGCGGTTTGACTTAAGCGGTTTGTACTCTCTGTGATTTGAACCTATGCGGTTTGACAGGGTGCGGTTTGGTTAAACATTGCGGTTTGTCAGTGCGGTTTGTCACTGCGTTTTGTCAAGGACTGAGATTTGTCAATTCATGCGATTTGTCTCTAAACCTAACATAAAAAACCCTAGTTCGATCCGCGGAACAGGGGGTCTATATAAAGAATTAGGGAATATCACAAACTCAACCATAACACCAATTTATCTTCACTTCCTTATCATCTTCTAGTTCCTTTACCACATTCTACTTCTCACTCTCTTACGGTTTGGTATTGATTTTTGTAACATCCCGCGAAAGACTCTATTTCTCTGTTTAAATCACAAACTTGTAAAATCCCGTGTACACAATAACATCATGTCTTACACTCCTGATTTAGTGATTTCGGAAGTACTCAAAATGTATGATGCTATAGAAAACCATGAGAATATTTGCTACACTGAACGGTTAAAGATGATTGAATCAATCAATGAGGATGTGAAGGTTACAATCTTGTACAGACTCTGAAGAGAGAGAATTGCACCAGTCAAGGTTACAATCTACTATTGCAAAGGAAAGGAAAGTTGCATTGAACCTTATCGACAACTTCATTCACACCTCACGTTACTTCTACCTAAGAGAATGGAACGAACATTTATTGCACTTTTCCGTCAAGAATTATCAACGTTCACAGGAACATTACTATTAAACTTAGAACACTTGGAACAACAACTTGACATAGAAAAGGTTCAAGAAGATAGTTCTAGATCTGCACTTCAGGTGATCAACGAACAATTTCAGACATTCATCAATATGGAATACACATCAGATTATGATTATCATAATACTGAAATGTCGTTCAAAAAGCACACTGGAATGGAAGTTAACATATTTATAAAGACATTTAAGCAACTCATGGATAACGTGGAGAAGTACATTAAGGAAGTTACACAGAAAGATGAAAATGTGAATGAGTGTTGGGTTCAGTCGAGAGATAGTTGTGATGAGTCAGGTAATGTATCAGTTGAAGGATTAGATGTTGCTGAATGCAGAATATCAGAGACAGCAAAGAATGATGTAACCAGCTGTTCAGTAACTCCTGTCACACAAGAAGTGGACACAGAAATCAGAAAGGTGAATAAATGCCGGGTGCAACCAAGAGATTGTAGTGTTGAGACGGGTAAAGCATCAGATGATGGATCAGTTGGCACTGAATACAGAGGCTCGGAGACAAATAAGCTTGACACAGCCAGTAGTTCAGTGACTCTTGTTACACATGATGTGGATGCAGATATCAGATCGATAAATGAACAGGTGTCATATGATGAGGTACCCTTAACTGTTCAACATAGTGCATCTGCTAATGTACCTAAACAAACTGATCTAAATGCTGAACATGATTCTGATAAATGTTCATTGGTTGATGTAACACCCCCAAAATTTCACAGCGGAAGTGTTCGGGTCATGGGGTGCTATTAAATCAATATACACAACACAAGGTAATAAAGAATGGAATTTCAATTCCATTTTCAAAAGATATATTAATTTAAGAAATAGTTTTACATTATTGTTTCAACGGAAGTAAAGCCCATAAAAATGTATGTTGTCCCATTAAAAGTTGTATTAAAATGTTTGGAAACACTTCGGATGCCAGTCTTCAACGAATGCCTTTGCCATTGCCCACGCCAATACGTAAAAACTGAGAAAAACATGCTAAAATGTCAACACAAAGGTTGGTGAGTTCATAGGTTTAAGTTTAAGAAATCAAGTTGGACCACAGTTGCACATATAGCATCTCCGTGAATGACACTATATGCAAAAAGGCTATTACGCTAATACCAAGTTCATGCGACCGAAACTACGACAGTGTGCACGCATCTAGAAGCATGATAAATAAAAGCCCAACAAGTGTATTTCTAGTACACTCAATCAATACGATATGATATACGCCCGACGTTTTCCTATCCGGTCAAACTCGAACGGGGGTGTCATCCCCAATAGATCTATTCATAACAATCGCGCCTCCCCAAAGGGAACTAACGGTAGCATAGTTGGGATTCAAGGTTGTTTCACATAATAGTGTTTTCAATTTCAGGTCCGAAAAGAGTTTTGCATGTTTCTCACCCCAAAGTTTTATAAAACAATTAAATAAGAGTAAAAGTGGGGCTATAAACTCACCTTAGCAGCTCGGTGAATCACAAAGAAAACAAGTAACAAGTAGCTCCAATACGAAACCTAAATTAGTGCGGTAAATCTCAGTTTCCGATTCCAAGTTAAATAAAGTCTATCTACTTTATTTAATTTACATGTTGTGTTGTTGTTGTCGTTGTTGTTGTTCGCGTGTCATTACTAAGTTTAAAAATATCATTTTCAAAATAATAAAGTATGTTTCGGATTATAAAACTTGTTTTGAAAACGATGTCGAAATGGAAATATTCTGCTAAAAGTCGAGAATTATATAAGAATTAATATGCTAAATGTGGTGTTTGGTCGATGAGGGTGGTTTGTTCATGTATCGTTATATGTAGAGTATATGTATAAAAAAATATACATTTGTTTCAACATAATAAGTATTTCTCATAAAAATCATGATAGATTTTATAAAGATGTAATTTGAGTTGTCTTTCTAATATATAGAAAAATAAATTTACGTTTATATATATATATATATATATATATATATATGTTGTCAAAACTTGATAATGTATAAATGTATTTAAATGAAAAAAATATCATGGAGTGTCTTTACGAGGTATGGATTAACGATTTAAAAGCTAATTTTTGTTTATAGTTATAACTCGCAATGTGTTTATAAAGTATATCTAATAACTTAAGGTATGTGATAAGTAAACAAGTCAAGACAAGTATATGATCGGTCGTGAACAAGAAGCGAGATGGACCGAGGAAACAAGTAATTGTGACTTTATTATAATTTGGGTATACGCTATATTGAGCCATTTTATTTGTTACAAGTAATTGAAATCTGTTTTGTGGTTTGGTTGTACTCAACGGCCAAGTAAAACAAACATGAATGGGCTCGCAGCCCATGTGACATACAAACACTCTAAACCAATCATTAACAACCTGATAGTAACACAATGCTCGAAGGTCTTATTCATACAACATTTGATACATATTCGACTCCTACCAGTTGAAAACTAGACGTGGACTCGATCGACTCATACTTGCTTGGGTTTGTGTATACGTGGGACTAAAAGATAAGCAACCATCTGAGCAAACTTTAAACTTACGACAGGGTAAGTAAAGCTACGTTACTAGTTGACAACTCGAACCAAAACACATTCTTTTGAGTGGTTACTAACAAGACTCAAGGAAAACGCAAGGAGTGAAAGGTTTTCATAAGTTTAGTCGAGAATCCTCAACTAGACAAAAAAATAATAAATAAAAATAATAATAAAAAATAAATAAAAAATAAATAAAAAATAAAAAATACTGGAACACCAAAAGAGCCATGAGTTGAAACTCTATTCGAAGACTAAATAGATACTAAGCCGTAACGAGCTACACTTAAGTCGAAACCAACGTGAGCTAATCGTGTGGCAATATTCAAGTCAAAAGCAACTTAACTCTTAAGGTCTAATCATAAACTGAAACTGACATAACGAAAATAAGCCAAAAAAAATTAAGCCAATGACTAATTTAATTAAGCCGAAAATAAGATGATAAGAAATTTGATTAAGCCGAAAGTTTACGGAATAAACAATTAATATTTTCTGTATTTCTCTTGCGTTCACAACAGCAACAACAACATATAACACAACAACATCTTTACTAATCCAAGCAATACCAAGATGACATACAAAGTTCGAATTATAAAAAGATTAAACAAAAAATTAGTCAAAAATAACAAAAGTATAGTTCTTACAACAATTAGACCGTGAGTCGATGGGGAAAAACCGAACACCAAGGGGCTGCAATTGGAAGAGCTCGGGATGAATTGAGACAATTAAACACTTGTGAAACCTTCCTTATGCATCCAATAACAAAACCCCTAACCTAATTTTAAAAACCCCTTTGATTCTATGAACCCTAATTTTTGAATTGTTGGTGAGATGAAGTGATGAAGCTGTGAAAACCTCGTAGCTATAAATAGATGAAATGCAGGAGTTCTTGGACCACCACTTTTGGTCTTGAAGATGATAAGGAGCCTCTTCGAGTAATATTACCAGTAGCTTGCAGGTCTTCACGTGTCACCCTTGGTGTTTTCCTTCGACCGTGACCACAGAAACCAGGAATACAGATGGGGACCTCTGATTCTTGTTGGTTTTCTTCTGAGTTATAGTGGAGCGGTTTTCTTGCTTGACCTCCTGAAGGTGTCAGCCATGTCCTATTCGAAAATGGGTGAAGGGTTTTTAGAGATGAAACAAAAAATGGGGTACTACCTTCCTGGAGAAGATGATGAGGTGAGAGAGAGAGAGATGCAGGTGGGATGCAGAGAAAACAGAAAAAAGATAAAGAGGATAAGTGGGTGGGGCGTGGGGTTGACTGGGTATAAGGGTAGAGTTGGATTTATTTATTAAATATGTTTTTAAGTATTATTAGTATTATTTAAGGTATCGTGTGCTCTTCGTGTTTTGCTGTTAGAATTTAAAAGCGACGTCTCGGATAAGTAAAAATATAAAAATTATATTTTTGGATACGTTTTTGAAAAACTGATATGAAAATAAAGTCGTTGGTTTTTATAGTTCGTTTTTATTTTTGAGTCGCAACTGGTCGTGATTATAGATCGAAAAGAAAGAAAAGAAAAAGAAAAAAATATATAGTCGCGAAAAATCGGTAGGGAAATTTACGAGTGGTTACAGTACCTACCCCTCAAAAGAAACCACGTCCTCGTGGTTTATGATGCGAGGATCACCGAGGTCGATACGATGACGAGATGTGAGTATATATACTCTTAAAATGTGACGTGGGAAAGAGGCTAGTCGTTTAAGGAAGATTTAATAACATGAGGCAATAAGTAAACAAAAGATAAAGGATTCATTAAGCGGAATATTCGGAATACAACACGGTTACATAAAAGAGTACAATAGATAAGAAACTTAAAGGATTAAGATCTAAGAAAGCGGATAATTTCTTTGTTGTCGTCAGTTTAGATAGTGTTGAAGTTGATCTTGATGCTCTTCTTTTTCTCCAAGGAAATAAGCTCTTCCTCGGGCTGGTTCAATCTGGGTTTTTCCATTCTAATCCCTTGGATTGGGACACTCACTCTTGTAGTGTCCTCGTTCTCCACACCCGAAGCAAGTTATGTTAGCAAGATCCTTTGACCTGCAGTCTTTGGCCATGTGCCCAATCTTCTGGCAGTTGCGACATTTCACATTACACTGACCACTGTGGTGGAGTTTACATCGGTTGCATAAAGGGTGCTTCCCTTCATAGCCCTTCTTCTCTTCTGTCCCAGCAGAGCGGACCTTAGCTACCTCTTGCCTCTTATTTTGATTGTTGTTGTTGTCTTTGGAGTTATCACTCCACTTCCGCTTGTTGTTATATGCTGCTTCAGCGGCATCCTCGATCACTTGATCCATCAACTTGTTTGACACTTCAATAGTCTCGTGAAGGTCAGCAGCCTTGGAGGTAGTCACATTTCCTTTGATAGATGGAGGTAGCCCTCCAATGTATCGCTTTATCAAGCGAGCCTCAGTTCGTACCATCTCCGGGCATAGCAAGGCTAACTCTTGGAAACGTTGGTTGTTGAATGCCATATCAGTGCCCTTCACCTTGAGGTTCCAGAATTCAGCCTCCAACTTCTTGACCTCATTGCGATGGCAATATTTCTTGAGCACCATATCCTTGAATTCTTCCCAAGGCATGGCATAAGCAGCATCAATGCCTGCAGACTTCAGGTAATTATTCCACCAAGTTAAGGCAACCTCTTGAAAAGTGAACGAAGCAAACTTCACCCTATCTTCATCTTCACAGTTGCAGATCCTAAACACAGTTTCCAGTTTTTCAAGCCATCGGGTCAACACAACAGCTCCCTCCGTTCCATTATAACCGCCAGTCATACAGTTACGGAACTCCTAGTAAGTGCAGCCACGTTTATTACCAGTAGGCCTAGAAGTTCCGGCATCAGTGGTTGAGTTGTTTGAATTGATCGCAGCTAGCGCTGCTGCCACGCGCTCATTGACTAATTGATCAATCATAGCTTGATCCATAGCAGGTGGGTTTGCAGTAGCCCCGGCAGGAGCAAGAGTAGGAGTGGGAGTAGCGGCGGGTCGGCCACGGGTGATTCTTGTTGACTTTTTCCTAGCCATCTTCTATGATACAAGAGAAGACGATAATTGAGTTTAGAATAGAAAGAGTAGTGTCGTATGAGGGTATGAAAAATAGAACGTATGAGTGAAATAAAAGGATGTGATCAATGACAGAGGTGGTTTAAATATGTGGGTGAAAATAATATAATCAAGTAGTTGTATGTTACATAAAGAAATAACATACAAGCAATTAGAGGCATAGCATAGTGCGATATTGTAATAGTGGGCATGTTAAGCAGTTTAACATAGAGAGGTAACAAGCATAAGAATTCGTAGTCTACTCTACCCTATCCTTAAGTTAATTATTCCTTAATTTCATTCAGTTTGTTACATCAACATTATTCTCATTTAAACTTCGCGACCCAATCAAACAAGAACAGCCTTAAAGTTTAAATGTTAGTTAATTAAGAAACTTAATGACTTTGAGAAATAATTAATTTAATTCAAATGAGAGCTTATACGAATCTAAAATACAGTAGTAACACATAGCACGACTACGTCGTGTAACAGTAGGCAAGGCATGGCAGACATCGGCAGCTGTGGCGGCGTTGAAGTGTTTTTAGAAAAATTTGGTTATAGTTTAGGTTTTGAAAAATACCTAATTCTCTATAACCTGGCTCTGATACCAATCTGTAACACCCCTAAAATTTCACAGCGGAAGCGTTCGGGTCATGAGGTGCTACTAAATCAATATACACAACACAAGGTAATAAAGAATGGAAATTCTATTCCATTTTCAAAAGATATATTAATTTAAGAAATAGTTTTACATTATTGTTTCAAAGTGTGGAAGTAAAGCCCATAAAAATGTATGTTGTCCCAGTAAAAGTTGTATTAAAATGTTTGGAAACACTTCGGATGCCAGTCTTCAACGAATGCCTTTGCCATTGCCCACGCCAATAAGTAAACCTGAGAAAAACATGCTAAAATGTCAACACAAAGGTTGGTAAGTTCATAGGTTTAAGTTTAAGAAATCAAGTTGGACCACAGTTGCACATATAGCATCTCCGTGAATGACACTATATGCAAAAAGGCTATTACGCTAATACCAAGTGCATGCGACCAAAACTACGACAGTGTGCATGCATCTAGAAGCATGATAAATAAAAGCCCAGCAAGTGTATTTCCGCTACACTCAATCAATACGATATGATATACGCCCGACGTTTGCCTATCCGGTCAAACTCGAACGGGGGTGTCATCCCCAATAGATCTATTCATAACAATCGCGCCTCCCCAAAGGGAACTAACGGTAGCATAGTTGGGATTCAAGGTTGTTTCACGTAATAGTGTTTTCAGTTTCAGGTCCGAAAAGAGTTTTGCATGTTTCTCACCCCAAAGTTTTATAAAACAAGTAAATAAGAGTAAAAGTGGGGCTATAAACTCACCTTAGCAGCTCGGTGAATAAAGCACAAAGAAAACAAGTAACAAGTAGCTCCAATACGAAACCTAAATTAGTGCGGTAAATCTCAGTTTCCGATTCCAAGTTAAATAAAGTCTATCTACTTTATTTAATTTACATGTTGTGTTGTTGTTGTCGTTGTTGTTGTTCGCGTGTCATTACTAAGTTTAAAAATATCATTTTCAAAATAATAAAGTATGTTTCGGATTATAAAACTTGTTTTGAAAACGATGTCGAAATGGAAATATTCGGCTAAAAGTCGGAGAATTATATGGCAAGAATTAATATGCTAAATGTGGTGTTTGGTCGATGAGGGTGGTTTGTTCATGTATCGTTATATGTAGAGTATATGTATAAAAAAATATACATTTGTTTCAACATAATAAGTATTTCTCATAAAAATCATGATAGATTTTATAAAGATGTAATTTGAGTTGTCTTTCTAATATATAGAAAAATAAATTTACGTTTATATATATATATATATATATATATATATATATGTTGTCAAAACTTGATAATGTATAAATGTATTTAAATGAAAAAAAAATATCATGAGTGTCTTTACGAGGTATGGATTAACGATTTAAAAGCTAATTTTTGTTTATAGTTATGACTCGCAATGTGTTTATAAAGTATATCTAATAACTTAAGGTATGCGATAAGTAAACAAGTCGAGACAAGCATATGATCGGTCGTGAACAAGAAGCGAGATGGACCGAGGAAACAAGTAATTGTGACTTTATTATAATTCGGGTGTACGCTATATTGAGCCATTTTATTTGTTACAAGTAATTGAAATCTGTTTTGTGGTTTGGTTGTACTCAACGGCCAAGTAAAACAAACATGAATGGGCTCGCAGCCCATGTGACATACAAACACTCTAAACCAATCATTAACAAGATAACATTTGATACATATTCGACTCCTACCAGTTGAAAACTAGACGTGGACTCGATCGACTCATACTTGCTTGGGTTTGTGTATACGTGGGACTAAAAGATAAGCAACCATCTGAGCAAACTTTAAACTTACGACAGGGTAAGTAAAGCTACGTTACTAGTTGACAACTCGAACCAAAACACATTCTTTTGAGTGGTTACCAACAAGACTCAAGGAAAACGCAAGGAGTGAAAGGTTTACATATGTTTAGCCGAGAATCCTCAACTAGACAAAAAAATATATATATATATATATAAAAAAAAAAAAAAAAAAAAAAAAACAACTGGAACACCAAAAGAGCCATGAGTTGAAACTCTATTCGTAGACTAAATAGATACTAAGCCGTAACGAGCTACACTTAAGTCGAAACCATCGTGTGGCAAGATTCAAGTCAAAAGCAACTTAACTCTTAAGGTCTAATCATAAACTGAAACTGACATAACGAAAATAAGCCAAAAAAAATTAAGCCAATGACTAATTTAATTAAGCCGAAAATAAGACGATAAGAAATTTGATTAAGCCGAAAGTTTACGGAATCAAAATTTAATATTTTATGTATTTCTCTTGCGTTCACAACAGCAACAACAACATATAACACAACAACATCTTTACTAATCCAAGCAATACCAAGATGACATACAAAGTTCGAATTATAAAAAGATTAAACAACAAATTATTCAAAATAACAAGAGTATAGTTCTTACAACAATTAGACCGTGGGTCGATGGGGAAAAACCGAACACCAAGGGGCTGCAATTGGAAGAGCTCGAGATGAATTGAGACAATTAAACACTTGGGAAACCTTCCTTATGCATCCAATAACAAAACCCCTAACCTAATTTTAAAAACCCCTTTGATTCTATGAACCCTAATTTTTGAATTGTTGGTGAGATGAAGTGATGAAGCTGCGAAAACCTCGTAGCTATAAATAGATGAAATGGAGGAGTGCTTGGACCACCACTTTTGGTCTTGAAGATGATAAGGAGCCTCTTCGAGTAATATTACCAGTAGCTTGCAGGTCTTCACGTGGTCTCCTTGGTGTTTTCCTTCAACCGTGACCCACAGAAACTAGAAACACAGATGGGGACCTCTGATTCTTGTTGGTTTTCTTCCGAATTATAGTGGAGCGGTTTTCTTGCTTGACCTCCTGAAGGTGTCAGCCATGTCCTATTCGAAAATGGGTGAAGGGTTTTTAGAGATGAAACAAAAAAACTGGGGTACTACCTTCCTGGAGAAGATGATGAGGTGTGAGAGAGAGAGATGCAGGTGGGTGATGAGTGCTTATTCACTCATCATTTTTACCCATCTATGACCACAAAAACGACTAAAAACAACCTAATATGATCAAAATATGTTAAAAATATCCTCGGAGTGTGTTTTTTGTCTTGCAGGTACAAAAGGATTGAAAACGAGCAAAAAACGAGCCGAAATTAGAAAAGTGCTGAAACAAACGAAGCCGGGAGTGGATTTCTATATTTTCATAGCCCAAGACGCGTGTTTGGAGTGAGAGTGGGAAAACAAACCTAAAAACCTTTAAAAACCCTTTTTATATCAACCCTTTCCAACCCTTTGAACCTTCCCTAGCCTTTTGGACCCCTTCACTCCACTTGACCTCCCCCAAAACAAATAAATAAAACTTTTCTCATCCCCTTTCTTCTAAAACCAGAAACAAAAAAAATAAAAATAAAAACCCAGTAAACCCATTTGCCCGCCAATCTTTTTCCCTCCTCCCCTGTCTCTCTTAATCCCGAATCTCCAACCCACTCATCTCCATCTCCCAAGGCAAGGTCACGAGAACCCCATGCCACCATGGCAATCCCAAACTTACAAAACCCCATGGACGGCTCTGATTTACTCTTGGGATGTACCTAACTCTTGGATGGCTTGGATCAACTCAAAGAAACACAAGTTGGTTTTGGTCTGTTTTGTCTCACACAAGAAGCACAAGAAAAAGGAATCGAAGACCATTTTCTAGGAGTTTAAATAGATATGGTAGCCATTTGTAATAGGGAGTTTTTTTTTTGTCAAGTTCTTTTTATTCAAGTTAGGCTTTAGTAGTAGTTAAGTTTAATTTTATGTTTTAAGTTTTAAAGTTTACTTTAAGTTCAATTTAAGTTCTTTATATTTTTTTTTCAGCCTTGTAATTTTTTTTTGGGTTAATGAAATTCTAGTTTTATTTCAAATCTGTTATTTTTTTTTCAATCAAGGTTCTACCATTCTTACTCATGTTGGATAAGCTCTTGTAAGCTTATCATAAGTATTTGGTTAAGGTTTGTAAGCTAGTTTCATAAAATTCATGTTCACATAAGTCACTTTCTGAGTAAAAGGGGTGTTTGGGGGTTACCAGTTTTGACCCAATTTGGGTCTATAAGTGGTTTTAGTGAATCTTGAATCAGTGTTTGTTAGACTTATGATAATTTCAAGTGAGATTAAGTGGCAATTTAGCTTTTAAATTAGTTTCTTAAAGTTTCCTTTTTTTTCTCTTTTTTTCCTGTCTTGCTGCAACAGCAGGCTTGTACTGATGTTACAGGTTCAGTTTTCTCCCCCTTTTGTAGATTTAAGCAGTTTGCACTCTTAGTTATATAGGTTTTAGATTGTTTCTTCTTTTGAAATTAGTTTAGTGCTAAAATAAGTAGCTCAATAAGCTCCAATTGGCCCTGTTGGTATTAGTAGATTAGGCTAGAGCATCTTTAGTTTCTTTAATGCTTAATTGATCATATGATTGCTTATTGGTTCAACTGTTAGTTTAGGATTCCCCATTTCCCCCAACTGCGTATTTCCCACTTTATTTTCAGTTTTATTCCTTAATTTATAGCTTTGTACTCTTGCATGCCATTTCATTTTGCAATTTACGAGTGCTTGTTATTTGCTTTTCATGCTCAAAACTAAAAAAGGGTTGTTTGGTATAGCTTGTAATCTGTTGGAACTAGTAAGTTGTTTACAGCTTATTAAGAAACCGTTGTAAGCTTACATTTTTACAAAAGAGTATTCCTTTGGTTCTTAAAATTAGTTGGCAAGAAACAAAAAAATAATAAAGTTTGCAAAAAGGAGAGGCCAGGATTCGAACCTGCGACCTCTCCTCACTCAGTAACCCAACACAACTGATTTACCAACTGTGCTACTAAGGGAGTTGTGTTCTAGTTTGGCTCCTTTAATTCTTTTAATTTCGTTTTAAAGTATAAGCTTGTAAGCATCGTTTTGCTTATTCAGCTTATTTCCAATCAGAGTTTTTCACATTTCTTATTTTTCTTAGGATTAGCTTAATGTAAAGTAATTTTCTGCAAAGTTTGGTAATTTTTCACTTAGTTTTGTTATTTTTTAATAATTAATTTCTTTTTTTCTCGTTTTTAATTCATAAAAAATAATTTAGAAATCGAAAAAATACCCGGCTTTTTTTTTTTTTTTTCTAAAATCATTTTTAGTCATGTAGAATATAGGATAATTAGTTTTGCATTCGTAGGACTTAAATTGCATATTTTTCACTTTCGGGGCTCAGTGCGTCCCGGTTTTTCACGTTTTTGCATTTTAGCACCCTAGGATGTAGTTTAGCATCATTTTATTGTTCCTTAGGATTAGTAGTAGTTTATTTAGAGTTTACTTTGTTTTACGTACTTCATTTTCATTCTTGTTCTTTATTTTTTTGATAACGTAATCAAAATCCAAATTTCTTTAACCAATTCAAGTCCATAATCACGAAACTCAACGATTCCGTCAATTTCACACCTCGTTGGGACACGACCCGGGGAAATCACTTTCCCGGTATCACTTTTATCATTTTCGTGAGATTTGGCACGTTAACCCTTTTCCTAAAAGGTTGATTTGTCGAATTTCACGGTTAATTTGATATATTGATATTGTGTTTATTTTAACGAATCAGTGGGATGCAGAGAAAACAGAAAAAAGATAAAGAGGATAAGTGGGTGGGGCGTGGGGTTGACTGGGTATAAGGGTAGAGTTGGATTTATTTATTAAATATGTTTTTAAGTATTATTAGTATTATTTAAGGTATCGTGTGCTCTTCGTGTTTTGCTGTTAGAATTTAAAAGCGACGTCTCGGATAAGTAAAAATATAAAAATTATATTTTTGGATACGTTTTTGAAAAACTGATATGAAAATAAAGTCGTTGGTTTTTATAGTTCGTTTTTATTTTTGAGTCGCAACTGGTCGTGATTATAGATCGAAAAGAAAGAAAAGAAAAAGAAAAAAAAATATAGTCGCGAAAAATCGGTAGGGAAATTTACGAGTGGTTACAGTTGAGGCTGAGACTAATAATTTCAAAACAATGTTATGGTTGATTAAAAGGCTTTTGATGAACTTTCAAACAAATTCTCAAATCTTGAAAAACATTGCATTTCACTTGATATCGCAATACAAAGAAAGAACGAAAGTTTTCAAATTATGAAACCATGTAAAAATCCGGAATTTCCTGAATTTCGTGAATTTTTTTAAATAAACGATTTAAAAGCTCAGCTTCAAGCCAAAAACTCGACAATCAACAATTTAAAGAAACATATTTCTGATATGCATGAGAAAAGTAATTTAGTCAAGACTAAATATGAGATAGATGCTATTATAACAAGAAATAATGAATTGGCAATTTATGTGGCTAAATTACTTAAGGAAAATGAGTCTTTGAAAAAGCATCACATAGACCCAAGTGACTCAGTCAAAGATGCTACAACTAAGTCTTTGGAACAAACAAACTCTTTGATAGCCAAAATTGATGAACACAAAGCTCAACTTCAAGAAAAGAATTTCGCAATAGTTGCCTTAAAAAATGAGCTTAGGAAAACTGTAGGGAAAAGTGTGAACACTAAGTTAACAAAACCATCAACCTTTGGGAAGCCAGTTTCACATCCCAATAGAGACCGACCTATTGTTAGACAGCCTACTGCATTTTTATCTGAAAGACCAAAATCTTTGAAAACACAGTTTGCCTCCCAAGATGATGCGATACAAGTTTTGTCAAACCAGTCACTTCACTTGAATTGCCTAAGAATATTGCTTCTAGTTCTCTTAAACCTCAACAAGTACCTACTTCTACTCGCAGCACCTCTAGGATTAGTTCGAAAACAGTGTCAAAACCAAGCATTAAAATCCAGAATTCATATGATATGAATGACTTGTGGCAGAACTATTATCTAGAAGAAGCTAGGAAAAAGGCATAGATTCGAAAAGACGGAATTTTAGGTGCAAGACCTAGGGTGATGAATTCTATGAGATTTCAAGGCACTGCTAGTAGTAGTAAACCATTACCTAGGAACACTCAAAAGACTAGGGATTGGCTTTCTTCTAAGAGTAGTTATGTGAAGAAGAATGCTAAGCATGTAGAAAACAAAACTAGAAATTCTAAGTCTTTTCCGAATTAGAAACAATTTTCTAATTCACATTCTAAGGTACAATCCACTAAGACTACTAACATGGCTAAGGTTCAACATGTTATGAAGCAAAACAAACCTAAAACTTCACCTAGATGGATACTAACTGCTAAATCTTTGGAGTCTAGGAATAACGATAAGTCTTCTACTATGCATAAGAATATCAGCAATCCTAGACGTTGCTATAAGTGGATATCGTCTGGTATAATGTTTAAGGATGTTGGACTTAAGGGGATACCTACCGGAAAGCTGTTTGCTGATGGAAAAATCAAGGTTGACCGTGAAACCCAAAGGGTCTGGATACTAATGTCACTAACCAATATATATGCAATCAAGCTTGTAATGTTAGTGCATGTAGTCCTTACTCAGCTGCAAATACTTCGATCATTCACTACATGGACTGGCTTAAAGCATGGATAACAAAAGGAGTGATATCCCATAACTCACTGTTCAAGTAACTCAACCTTGATATTCAAACGGCTATGATGTCTGTTCACATCAGTTCAGGCCTAACTCTTCAACATTATGTCGTCTACAGATAACACTTCAGGCCCCGTTCCTCAAAGAAAAGAAAGGCATACAATTCAGTGCGTTTTATCTTCAGTTTAAGAGAAATTCTCTCAAGAATGACCATTCTCATCTACTTTCTCCATGAACAAGCTTCATGTGTTTCCCATGCTCATTCAGTCATCAAGTGGATCTACGTTCATTGGAGTATATTCTTATTCACTTGTTCAAATCAAAAAAGGCAACTTCAGATGCAATTTTTGAGGGGGAGAAGTGTGAATAAAATGACAGTTATCAAACGGATCTACTTACCGGTGATTGTATTCTTACTCACTTGCTCAAATCAAAAATGGCATTGGCAACATCGTATGCATTTTTTGAGGGAGGAAAGTGGATCTACATGTTGATGGATGTTTGTATGATGGTCATACGCCTAATATGAATGATAACTGGGAGTTATTGTTTGGGGAATTTAGAATTTCAACCTATGTTTGATGAATACTTCCAACCTCCAACAAGTGTTGATCATCCAGTTCCTGAAGCTTCTGTTCCGGTTCCTACTGACTCAACCGGTTCAACTTCTAAGAAGTACAACTCAAACTACTCAAGAAACCCAATCTCTAGTTATTCCTCATGGCGTTGATAATGACTATCATAATATTGCAGTTGCACTCATGAATAATGATCCGCTCTTTGGTATTCCTTTTCCAAATCTTCACGGATTATTGTTCCTCCTAATGTGCACTTTGTAAATCAACCACATGAACATTAAGGAAAATGACGACCTCATCCGCTTGAATACATTATTGGTGAATCTTCCAGATCAGTCTCTACACGCCTCCATCTACCCACTCAAGCAATGTTTTTGGTACTATGACGCTCTCATATCCTCAACTAAACCCAAAACCTACAAATAAGCATTGACTGAATCCTGCTAGATAAACTATGCAAGAAAAGAGCTATGAGCTCGAATACTTGAAGTTTGGGAGCTCGTTCCTTGTCCAGATCATTCTATGATCATCACTTTGAAGTGGATAATTAATTTCAAACTTGATGAACTGGGAGGAAGGTTGGAAAACAAGGTTAAATTGGTAGCATGAAGATACCTTAGGAAGAAGTCATTGATGTTGAGGAATTATTTTCTTTGGTTCATTCAGTGGATCAATGTACATCTTATTGTATGTTTATCCACGTGTTGGGCACTTTGACACAAATTGATCACTATAGAGTTTATACTGTATCACTTATTTGAAATTGAAGTTAACTTTCACAAAGGCGTATTCTTATTTTATCATGAAGTCGGGGTTAGTTGGATGCATGACTTTCAATGATAACTTGCTCGTGGTTAAGAATTTAAGTTTAAGACTTGGTTTATCTAGTTACCAGCAGTCGGGGTGGATGTTTGAAGACCTGGTTAACTATCACTAAATAGAGTTACACTTAAGTACTAGGTGTCACACGCAGATGTCATTGTGGATAATCACAAGAGGTGTTAATGCCTCATACTTTGGTTGAGTATCGAGCACTTAGAGATTTGCTTGGTGCATAAATTCTCAACACCGTTCTTCCAACATTAGTGCAAGCTTAAGATACAAATGCGGGGAATTCTACTTTAGTTTCAAGTTTGGTATATCGGGTTTCTTCATCAGTGGTAACTTCAAATTGTCTACATATGGGTTGATAAAGATAGTCAGAGAGATTTTCTGTAGCAGTTGATTCTCAGATGATATATTTGAGCTAATCATGTTCTTCTCTATTTTCAAGTATATGAGTGTATTATGTTTTGCTAATTCTGAGGTATCAAAACCAGCAAGGGGGAAGGAGACATACAACTAAACGCACAACGAGTATACTTGATGAACTTCATACTTCTGCTTGATTGAAGTTATTCCGGGAAGACAAATGTCATAACCTCAGAGAAACTCAGTGTCTTAACTCGTAGCCTTTGGTGTATTATTCCGACTATTTGGGGGAATGATATATTATTCCAACTATTTGGGGGAAGGTGTATCATTCCAACTATTTGGGGGAAGGATGTCTCTTGACACTTTTGGTATGTGTTAACTCAGCCTTCAGTATATGAGAAGTATATTTGGAGCGTGAGATGATATTGCTTATCGACATCTTCTATATGATTTATGGTAGTGCTTTCGGTTATTGCTTCATGTACACAATGTTATGATGATTCCGATGAGATCACAACTATAGCAACCGGTAATTTTTCAAATCTATTTTAATTGTAAAATTATATTTTTACTATCTGTTTTTCACTTCGGAAATTTTTTGAGCCAATTTGAAACAAAATACGAGAGGTTAACTTGCAAATCATGAAAACCGCACACGGCGCGTTCTGACAACAGTAAACTCATTTAACTTCGTGTTTTGACTATTATATTTGATTACGAAAAAACTAGTCGTATAAATACTCAATTTTATGAGAAAAAAATTATTTTAAAAACAATGGCGTAAGTCTTGTAGTTTTAATCTCGCGTTTACTAGTCCAATCAAACTATGAACCCTTGATCATGATGCACACAAATTACATACACATATATATCCAAAATGAAATAATATGAATTTAGCACAGCGTATGAAATAATGTTATTGTAATGACAATTGAATAACTGAATAAGTTGTTTAGCGAAGCACATAAAGTTTTCAAGAATCAAGTCATTCGCAAATATTGAAATTTAGAAACAAGCATGTATTCTCCCCCAAAAGTGTTTTCAAAGCAAGTAAAGTATGGGCCATGAACTAACCACGATATGAAGTAACGCAAGGATCAGAACTGACACAACTGGCATCAAGAAGCATATCACAGTAGTATCAAAAGTACATGTATAATGGTACGGAATCGACACAACCTAATAAGTATATCGTCATCTCAGAATAAATCTAGCAGAACAAATAAATTTCCGAAAGACAACGGGTCTTAGTTTTCGTGGAATACTTGTATCGATATTTTTATAAAATGTTTAGAGTCATTTCTCGTAAGAAGAGTTTAGTGTCAACGTTTCGTGTGGTAGTAAGAAAACAAAGACTCGACATGTAACTCACGCCAAACATAACTGACACTAAAGCATAATGTATATCCTAAACCCAACATTATAAAGGAATAGTCAAGAAATATTTCTCAAGGCCTAAGAACACACGATTAAGCAATAAAACATATAAAAGAAATTAAACAAGTAAGGATCACTTAGCAAAAAGGTCATAAGTAATTAACAGGTAGAGTTTCAAACATTTACTCGGTAAATCTCAGATAGTTGATAAAATGTTATCGTTTAGAAAAAAAATGTACATTCGTTAAAAATTTTATGATGTTAATAAGTAATTAGAAAAGTTTATTTTTTTTACATTTCATCAATTTCAATTTCCCAAATCCATTTAAATAAAATTAGGTATTCGTTGATTATTAAACATCGTTTCCTCATTGTATGTTTGTTGTGTATCTAATATACTAAATTCGTTTCAAAGTCCAATAAGTGTCCAATTGATATAATCCAATAATGTCCAAAATGTCAAGTAATATTCCGAATCAAAGTGTAATCAAATTTTCAAATCTCAATCCCAATATCAAAAACAGTACTATTCAAGTTCAAGAAGTATCAAACTTATCCGAAACATACCAATACCGCAAGGGTTAAATCAAATGACCACGTTAGCTCGATATCCGATTAAACTATTAGCACACACTTAATACTTACATACTTAACGATTAAACACACCCTTTAGTTAGATACAGAATCAAACACCCCGACTGAGACTAAGAACATGTGTACGCGAGTAACCCAACACATACTCCTATTTGACTTACATGAACACAACCATACCTTTGGTGGCTGTTGACAACCCCGTGACCACGCAACAAATAAAATAAAACAAAGTAACGAGCACAAATCTATTTTAACACAAGCAATACGAATACAATATGCAAACATAACCCTCGTCCATAATCAAAATGAACAACTGAATACCAACTCCAATTCGTGTACAAAACCAGTGAGTAAATAACCTGAAATCAACCATGGGTCTCCATAGGGGTCTCGACCCGTAATCAACACCACTCACGACATCAAAAATAGATCAGAATAAACACCAACACCATTGACAACAGATTCACCACACGAATCATAACAAAATAACTTTGTCCAGTTTATCCATACGAACATATTTCCAAAACAGGCTTTTAACCCATCTCTATTACATGAAAACATTGACAGATTTTTTTTAATCTGATTTTAATCCCACAAAAACATTAACACCTGAATATATATACAATCGGTTCTAAAAGAAAAATAAATATATAAAACGGAAATAATGGTTTTACCACCGCAACAATCGAGAGGGGAAAGTGAGATGAATCGGTTGAGGATGAAAAATGGTAAAGAAACACGGACACAATCCTAGGTGTGACCCATGTCACTCTAAACCCACATCTTGAACGCGACACCTTGATTATCTTCGTCTTCCTTATACTAATGACGACGACATACTATGACTGTGATGGTGGCACGATGGTGGAGTGGCGGCTGTGATTGTGGCCAAAAGATGATGAGAGTGGTTGTGGTGTGAGGATGGTGATGTGGTCGGCGTGAGATGGCAGATGGTGGTGGAGGCGGCTGTAAGTGGAGTGGCGGCTGGAGAAGGATGAGAGGGAGGAGAGCAGCTTTGTTGCAAGGGTTTGTTAGTAAAAGAAAAATTAAACCCTAACTTAATCATACTTTTCTTTTTATAGATGACACAAGGACCAGAATCGAAATTATCAAAAGTAGAGGGGTGCGGGTATAACTTTCACTGCAAGGACCATTCTCGTTAATTTGGCAAACTTAATGATTTAACGGTTCAGAGCTCGATTGAACTAGTAAACGCGAGATAAAAATTACAAGACTTACGCCATTGTTTTTAAAATAATTTATCTTATAAAATTGAGTATTTATACGACTAGTTTTCTCGTAATCAAATATAATAGTCAAAACACGAAGTTAAATGAGTTTACGGTTGTCAGAACGCGCCGTGTGCGGTTTTCATGATTTGCGAGTTAACCTCTCGTATTTGGTTTCAAATAGGCTCAAAAAATTCCGAAGTGAAAACAGATAGTAATAAATATAATTTTACAATTAAAATAGATTTGAAAAATTACCGGTTGCTACAGTCTACCCACCTTAAAAGGAATCGCGTCCTTTCGATTCAGTTCAAATTATCCGATAGTGTAATGTCTCATGAGGGGTGATGGTACGTGCAACAAATTTGAGTCTCATATGGTTGTCCAGGGTTTCTCACAAGGGTGATGGTACATTGATACCCTCCTTAAAAGGGTACTTGTCGTATGAAATGAATAGGGTAGCTTTGTATAGTGATGAGGCAGTGTCGAGATTTGGTAGATGCTTGTTTATAGTTTTAAGCAGAGGTGCACGATTCACTCATAAAGTTTGGTTTATTTTCAAAAAAAATATTAGTTGTTCAGTTTATGAGGTAGTAGCATAAAATATTTTCCAAATGAGTAAATAGTTTATAAAAGGTTTTGTAAAATATTTTAGAGTAGTAGCAAAATAAATTCATTGTTTATAAAATAGCAATACGGTCAAAATTTTGATTTCATGACTGATTAGTAAAACATTTTGTAGGGTGATCGCAATATATTCAGCAGGATGATTGAAAATAGTTTGTATGTTAATAGCGACACAGTTTATTATGATATGAGGGGATAGCAAAGATAACTGGTGTTCCTGAAGAATGAGCGAAAGATTAGGCGTTTGCTCCCAAGGTCGCGGTTTAGTTTACCCCCTAAAATCTCAAAGGTTCCGTCAAGCATAGAATCTCTACCGAATGGAGAGTTTAACAAATCCAAAGTATGACTCTGAAGGAAAGGTTGATTGATACTAGTAACTTAGTTAATTGCCTCAATAGTGTTCTTAGTACTCAATGCGGAAAGGTACAACATTCGAGTCCAAAGTCATGATTTCAAGAGGAATCCGTCTACCAAACGATATTAATTCAAGTTTCGAATAAAAGGGGACGTCGACGGTTCCAAACGGTCAAGCTAAAATCGTACACGTCGATAGGGCACAAGGTATATCATCACAAGGACAACATCGATGGAACATCATCGATCGAAGAAAAGGCTTGAGGTAGTGAGGTCTGCAACATGACTAGAAACAAAAAGGGCTACGGGGACAAGTGGTTTCAAATTCCTAACAAGACCTAAAATCGCATAATCCAACAATCCAAACTCAAACGTGGCCAAGATCGATTCCAAACACTCCAATAGACTCAAGTGACTTCGCGCAATCCGAATGCAAACTTGTGACCAATCGAGTCTAACTCGACCCGATGCAAAATAAGGTCGGACGGTTCCAACGATTTCAAAAGTAATCCGAAGTCATGTCATGACTAGACAACGACGAAAGACGTTCCATACAAGAGGAAGAAAACCGTGATAAACAAGGATTGTGATGCCAGTGTGTTGTGTGTGAAGGGTATACTTTTATAAAATTCAATGCTCGGTTACGCACACTAAAAACTTTACCCTTTTCTGAAATCAAACCAGAAACCATCCGGACATAATACTATTATAACTACTCCAAGTATCGCAAAATTCACCTCTGAGTCGGACATAGGTGATCAACCTATGTCCCACTGTCCCTGGCTGAATATAGGTGATCAGTCTATATTCACCCGAGGTTCAATGAATATACTTGACCTAGTTATGCTAGCATCATGTCTTTCACTTCCCAAAATCCATTTTCAAAAGATTAAAACAAGTGTCCAAACTCAAAGTCAAAAGATGAGATTGTGTATAGAAAGTAGTGGAACGCTACAATAAGTGTGATACGTAAGCATAACTATGTCGAAGATACCTATAGCAGCTAGCGAAAAATAAATGGATATACACATTCAATAGTAAGGAACACATCTCATCAAATATATTAGTAACCAAAGTCACAAGTGAGGCATCAACTAGGCAAGCAGGAATGTGTCGGTCATAGGGTTTAGTTTTAGTAAAAATGGTTATAGTCTAGGTTTTGAAAATTACCGAGTTCCCTATAACCTTGGCTCTGATACCAACTGTAACACCCCCAAATTTGGCACAGCGAAAGCATTCGGGTCGTGGGGTGTTACTAATTAAAGGGTGTGTTACTAATTGGCTCAATCGGGGTGTTTGATTGTGTATCTAACTAAAGGGTGTGTTTAATCGTTAAGTATGTGAGTATTAAGTGTGTGTTAATAGTTTAATCGGATATCGAGCTAACGTGGTCATTTGATTTAACCCTTGCGGTATTGGTATGTTTCAGATAAGTTTGATACTTCTTGAACTCGAATAGTACTAATTTTGATATTGGGATCGAGACTTGAAAATTTAATTACACTTTGATTCGGATTATTACTAGACATTTTGGACATTATTGGATTATATCTATTGGACACTTATTGGACTTTAAAACAAATTTAGTATATTAGATACACAACAAACATACAATGCGGAAACGATATTTAATAATCAACGAATACCTTTAATATTTTTATTTAAATAGATTTGGGAAATTGAAATTGATGAAATGTAAAAAAATAAACTTTTCTAATTACTTATTAACATCATAAACTTTTTAACGAATGTAAATTTTTTTCTAAACGATAACATTTTATCAACTATTTGAGATTTACCGAGTAAATGTCTAAAACTCTACTTGTTAATTACTTATGACCTATTTGCTAAGTGATCTGATAACATCAAATAGTCCTGAATATTAAGTGTCAATTTCCCCCGTTAATGCTCGTTATTTATATCATTTATATGGATTTACACTTGTTTTCCATTGTTTTACACTTTCAGGTAAATTACGAGCATTGGAGCAAAAGAGACGCGGAAATGGAAACGTTACTAAAGATTTATCACAATATGCTTATTTTGAAGAAGTTACGGCGTAACTCATCTCTCACATTACGCCGTAACTATTGCGTGACCCAGAAGTCCAACTTATCAAGAGTTTACGGCGTAACTCCTTCCAAAGGTTACGACGTAACTCCATTAGGTCAAAAGAGGTTCCACGCCGCTGATACTTACGCTGTAACTACTGCATCACTTACGACGTAACCGTGTTTATTGAAGACTACGGCGTAACCACTTATAAGGTTACGCCGTAACAAGCAGATCTAGTGCATTTACGGAGAAATAGAAGGTTACGGCGTAACTCATCTTTTGGTTACGCCGTAACCCGACTGCCTATAAATACCCCACGAAATCCAGCATTTCAAAGCATCCCATTCCACACACAACACTCTGAGAACGTGGGAAAAGGCTCAAGGGAGGTCTAGGGAAGCATACGGAGCTGTTTCCAAGGGAGAATTCACACCATTACGATAAGCTTTAGCGTTTATTATTTCTTTTACTTTCAATTCATGTATTTCGTACCTTTGAATATTGAATTGATGTGCATGATTAATATGAGCGGCTAAGCACCATTTGGTGCTAGCCTAGTTATGATTCCTTAATTGTTTTGTTTACGTTTACCTTTACTTCCGTACAATTATTTCTAAGTGTATGCATGCATAGTTCTTTGGTAGTCACCCTTGGTTCGGTAGTTTTGAATGGCGATAGAGGCCAATTGCCTAGGAGATATGACCAACTGACCCTAGGTGAGCGGACTGAGATGGGAAGGGTAATATATGACCAACTGACGACCCTTTCTACTTGTGCGATTTGAACAACTGACCACCTATCGTTTGGATGAACTTAAGAATTGGGGGGTGTAGTGTCTAAGTTCCTAACGGCCGAGCACTCACTATTTAGAATCTAGCATGTAGCGGTACTTAATGACTCGGCTTAGGGGACCAGGAACAATAGGACTTATGACGGTGCACCTGATTTCTCCTGCGGTGGCATCTTTGCTGATAGGTTAGGGCGAATTGACCAAATGCTGTCCTCTCGAATTTGACCCCACCTGAAGTAATTGGAAGTAGGTAGACGTAGACATAACTAGTTAGGAGGATTAACTAGGTTAGCACCACTATTCCTCTATTGATTTCCCTTCTACCATTTATTTGCTTTTATATTCTGCATTAGTAGTTTAATTAATTAAAACCCTATCAAACCATTAATATTCTGTGACAATTAGACTTAGTAATTATCCGGCACACATAGCTCTTGGGACGACCTCGGCTTTACCATTTGTTACACTACACACGACCGGGTACACTGCCCGTTATTGCATTAGGGTAGACCATAGGTATAGCGAGACACTATAAATATTAAGAACTGGTCAGTAAAACCTGCATCAAGTTTTTGGTGCCGCTGCCGGGGAGCTATATTAGGATTAATATTAAGTCTTTCATTTCATTTTTAAACATTTCTCAAGATCATATTTCAAGTTTTCAGGTACCATGGAAGTTGTTAACAGCGATGACCTCACTCTTGAGGAATACTTGGCGTTGACTAGAGCAGATCAAGGGCCGGGTCTCGTAAGACCGGCAATCGGAGCGGATGTTCGTTTCGAGATTAAAGACCAATTTATGAGGGAGCTTCGCGCTAACCCTTTTTCAGGAAACAGGGACGAAGACGCATATGAGCACGTTGAAAATGTCCTATACATCGCTAGCCTTTTCAACATTCGCGTGTCTCATGATGCTGTTATGCTCAGGGTCTTCCCTATGACTCTCACTGGAGCAGCCATAAGATGGGTCGAAAGATTGCCCGCTGGGGCAGTTAATACTTGGGCACTACTAAAGAAACACTTCATCCAAAGATATTGCCTACCATCAAAGATTTCTAATCAACTCTTGGAGATCCACAATTTCAAACAAGAAGACGACGAAACTCTGTATCAAGCTTGGGACAGATACAACGATCTTCTTTATAAGTGTCCTACCAATGATCTTAATAACCAGCTGAAGGTCAATATTTTCTACAAAGGAATAAATATAACTACGAGACAGATGCTGGACTATCAAAGACCTAAACCGAATATGACTCCTACTACTGCAATTGAAGCCATTCAAAAAATGGCGGGCCATTCTCAAAAATGGCACGACGGTGGAAGTAAAAGAAACCAAGGTGGAAGTTTCGACGGAATTGCAGCAATCGCTAGTAAAATTGAAAGCCTCAGTCTAGATATGCTGAAGGTCAGAGAAACCGTTCATGCCATCCAAGTGGGTTGTGAAAGCTGTGGAGGAGGACATCTTACGAAAAATTATCCTCATATGGACGAAGAAGATATTGAAGAAGCTAAGTATGGAGAAAATCGACTATTTTACGGTGACAATCGAAATAGTAATGGGTATCGTGGTAATTACAACCGTGGGCCTTATGGAGAAAGAAAGCCCAGTCTTGAAGAAACAATTAATAAATTTCTGGAAAATTCAGCCCAAAGACAAAAGGAGCAAGATGAATGGTTGAAGGAATTCCAGGAAAACACTGATAGAAACATTTCCAAACACGACTCAACTCTGAAAAACCTTGAATCCTTGGTGATAAAGCTCAGCGAAAAAGTAAGGAGAAATAACGATAAACCTGAAGGATCTAAATCAGCTATGGAATGTAAGGTAATTTTCTCGGATGATAACTCGAAGATTCAGGCCAGTGATACGAATTTAGGGGACGATTTCGTCAACAGATCCGAGTTACGCCGTAACATTCCTAATGAGTTACGGCGTAACCTCGTGTTTGACAGTGACAACGGAGTTGTGAAGAATACTGAGGAATATGACTCTAATGAATTACGCTGTAACCAAGAATTTTAGTTACGGCGTAACTGGAATACATGGGCAGAAAAATTCCTCGACTTGGACGAATCAGAAGAACTCGAGGAACTCTCCCTTGAAGATAAAGAAGAGCCACTTATCACTCACTGGTGTATTCCTGTCGCCATTACTGATGAAGAAACCACAAGGGCATGGCCTACATGCAGCCCCTTCCACAAGTATTGCAATGGAGGCGACAATGAAAGAAAGGAAGAATGGACATGCCCTCATGAGCGTGAAAGACATGGCATAAAATTTGGTAATTTAGCCTTTAAAGATTGGTACGCAATTCAATTTGGGAATGCCAAGATCAATCCAAGTCTTCTTATGAAGCTAAAAGTTGATTACGCGGAGCACATTCAAAAGGAAAAGACTAATAAAAATATACTCTGCACGGATGAACTTTTAAGTAAAACTGACAACAAAGATCTACACAGTCACTGGTGCGAAAAAGTAAAATCTCCCGGGGAAATTTTCTGGGCGTCATGCAACCCGTATGACGATATGTGTAATGGTGGAAGAAACTCTGGAAGATTAGGAAAAGATGAATTCTTTTGGTCCTCAACCAATGATAAGGAGAGAACGAGTTTACCTTGGATGGACAACCTGGGGTTCGATAGTTGGGTAAAAATTAAGTATGGATATGTGGACGCATTAACGAAAGATAAGATTTGGAAGGAATACATGGATCAAGAAAATTCAAATGACAAAAGTATCAAAAACACGAGTAAAATAACCTTTGACGAGGACATAGAGCAGGCGAGTAATGGTAAAGAAGAATGCAAGCGCGTTCTAGTGGAGAATTTGCTCGATGAAGAATGGTTCAAGGGTACTATATCTGATGACGATGATATCGAAGGGATACTAGATTACCTTGAGTTGCAAGGAAATGAGGAGTTCACTAATCCCGATGATGAAGCTTACGAGCAAAGAAGGTGCAAGCTCCTGGGGATACCCTACAAAAGACCACCCCTAATTATAGTTGAAAAATACGAATTCAATCGCTACCACCTCGGTCATGAGGAGAAATTTTGCAAAGTCCGAAAGATCGAAACCATTGAATACCTCCGAACTGCCTCAAATGTTGCATGGATGAGGCACAATTTGATGAAGGATATTGAAGAAGTGGGGCAAGTTCAAAGACCCCCATAGGAGCCTCGCGGCTCTGAGTCTAACTTAAAGACTCGTTAATAAAGAAATGTGCTCTTTCGGGAGACAACCCGAATTATCCCTTTCTTTTGTTTTTATTTCCTTTCTGTTGGGTTTTGTGTTTTCTAACCATTTTTGCAGGAGACAATGAAGTAATTACTGCTGCAGTTGCTGATCTGAACAGAGTTATGGCGTAACTCATCTTGGTGATTACGCCGTAACCAACATTTTAGCAGCAGAATTCTTGACGCATTACCAATTATGGCGTAATACCATCTCAGTGGTTACGCCGTAACTATTCGCTTCACAGCTCATACCAGGTTTTGCCAATTACGACGTAACTCTCTCATAGGAGTTACGACATAACTCTCCTCTGCTTTAATTCTTTCATTTTAAAACACAGTAACCTTGTATTAGTTTTTAAATGAACTTTGTGGGTGTGTTCCCTGTAAACCCTCACGAGACTTCACTCGTCCACTTGGGATACCAAGTGGTTTAAAAGGCTTGTTGCATTCGCTAAATGCAACCGTAATTCCTACGAAAGTGAGTTAGATTTATTTTTCATTTTTGTTTTTAGAATTATGCTTGTCGGTATTGTGATTTCAGGGATTGAAGTTTGTTCATGACGCTTAAACGAAGGCACGATCCTTTCTCGTGGGCCTTCTTCTCTTTGGAGCAAATTTCAGGGAAGTTCTCGCTCTAATTCTACCTTTCTCTTCACCTTTATTTTAATGCCTAGTACAAAAGGGACTTTGTACAATTCAAGTGGGGGTACGGGAGTAGAATTATCTCTTGAACACTATTTTGCCCTCATTTTTCTAGTTTATTTTGAAAAATTATGCCATTTTTAAAATTTTGACATGTCTTTCCGAACCTAACTAGATTAGACCTTAGCCGAGCACATACAACCCTTGATATTACATGGAGAGATTAGCCTTATCCGTTTCCTATATTTTACCGCAAATCCACCAAATTATGAGTGTGCATGTAGCTTGTAAACTTTAGAACTTGGCCTTTGCATCATTTCGAGACCATAGATGAGGTATGTTGAGTTAGCTCGATGTATTTGGACTTTTCAGTTTTAGAAGGCAGTATTATAGGATTATCACCCAAACAGCCTACCATTGTGAGTCTATCGATTAGTCACCTCGACTTTTCGACCCCCATGTGAAACCCTTTTGTTGAACTCCCTTTTAGTGAAAGATACCCCTAGATACACCCTTCTGAGCCATTCCTTTCATTTTGTCAACCCAATATATTGTTTCGTTACACCCTTACACCTTAGCCTACCTTGTAGTCTTTACTTGTAATTGGGAAGTCATCATTTGCCTAAGTTCAAGGTTCGAGTGGAAAGGTTTGGAAATCACGCTTTCATCGACAACAATTATGAAGATCATTGAAGACCCCCCGAATTCCCATTGTTCATCTCAAGTGGGGGGATGTTATGTTATCATGTTATGTTCACAAAAGAAAAAAAAATAGTTGATTGGTTATGATTTTGTAAAGTGCGATGTTATAAGCACTATAGTATGAGCTTTATTTTTTAGTATCGAGGAGGCCACCTCGGTCACATTTGAAGATTGGAGTTGGAGTTATACCAACTGAAGAAGAAAAAGTAGTGTGCCCATCACGACGTCCTCTAATGACATATCTACCTTACATTTCATGATCCGGTCGCTAGACTTCTAAACTTGAACTTTGGGCGGACGGTAAGTGGTGATGACTTAGTTATAGATATAGACTACCTGCTTGTTTTTCATTTTACACCAATTATATATCCCATGTATTATCCTACCCTTTAGTCATGAAGCGTGTCTAGGTGATGCAGCGAGCAATCTTTGGTGTCTTGGCCATGGATTTGGTCATGTATCATTGATTTTGTCCACTTCGCCATGACATGTTAGTAATGACGAGTCACCCCTTAACCTTTGTCGTGTCTACCCATACTGCCTTCGAGAATTGTTTAGCCCTTAACTCTAGTGGTGGAGATTTGTGTAACCGCCAAGCTTATGATAGAATACATGCTATGACTGTGCGATTGAGTGATCACCCCGAAATTGACACTTAGAATAGTTGAGAGATTTGAGTGTTTGTTCCCCTTTCGTGAGGTGTTCAGCTTTGTTTTATTCTAGCATAAGGGATTTGTAAACTCATATTTTCCAGGTTTTGGGAGATATCTTTTTAGGAATCTATCTAATAAGGTCTACTTGAGGGCAAGTAGAGTTCAAGTGGGGGGATATTTGATAACATCAAATTGTCCTGAATATTAAGTGTCAATTTCCCCCGTTAATGCTCGTTATTTATATCATTTATATGGATTTACGCTTGTTTTCCATTGTTTTACACTTTCAGATAAATTACGAGCATTGGAGCTAAAGAGATGCGGAAATGGAAACGTTACTAAAGATTTATCACAGTATGCTTATTTTGAAGAAGTTACGGCGTAATGTAGTAACTCATCTCTCACATTACGCCGTAACTATTGCGTGACCCAGAAGTCCAACTTATCAAGAGGTTACGGCGTAACTCCTTCCAAAGGTTACGACATAACTCCATTAGGTCAAAAGAGGTTCCACGCCGCTGATACTTACGCCGTAACTACTGCATCACTTACGACGTAACCGTGTTTATTGAAGACTACGACGTAACCACTTATAAGGTTACACCGTAACTAGCAGATCTAGTGCATTTACGGAGAAATAGAAGGTTACGGTGTAACTCATCTTTTGGTTATGCCGTAACCCAGACCTGGCCTATAAATACCCCACGAATTCCAGCATTTCAAAGCATCCCATTCGACACAAAACACTCTGAGAACGTGGGAAAAAGCTCAAGGGAGGTCTAGGGAAGCATACGGAGGTGTTTCCAAGGGAGAATTCACACCATTACGATAAGCTTTAGCGTTTATTATTTCTTTTACTTTCAATTCATGTATTTCGTACCTTTGAATATTGAATTGATGTGCATGATTAATATGAGCGGCTAAGCACCCTTTGGTGCTAGCCTAGTTATGATTCCTTAATTGTTTTGTTTACGTTTACCTTTACTTCCGTACAATTATTTCTAAGTGTATGAATTCATAGTTCTTTGGTAGTCACCCTTGGTTCGGTAGTTTTGAATGGCGATAGAGGCCAATTGCCTAGGAGATATGACCAACTGACCCTAGGTGAGCGGACTGAGACGGGAAGGGTAAGATATGACCAACTGACGACCCTTTCTACTTGTGCGATTTGACCAACTGATCACCTATCGTTTGGATGAACTTAAGAATTGGGGGATGTAGTGTCTAAGTTACTAACGGCCGGGCACTCACTATTTAGAATCTAGCATGTAGCGGTACTTAATGACTCGGCTTAGGGGACCAGGAACAACAGGACTTATGACGGTGCACCTGATTTCTCCTGTGGTAGCATCTTTGCTGATAGGTTAGGGCGAATTGACCAAATGTTGTCCTCTCGAATTTGACCCCACCTGAAGTAATTGGAAGTAGGTAGACGTAGACATAACTAGTTAGGGGGATTAACTAGGTTAGCACCACTATTACTCTATTGATTTCCCTTCTACTATTTATTTGCTTTTATATTCTGCATTAGTAGTTTAATTAATTAAAACCCTATCAAACCATTAATATTCTGTGACAATTAGACTTAGTAATTATCCGACACACATAGCTCTTGGGACGACCTCGACTTTACCATTTACTACTCTACACACGACTGGGTACACTGCCCGTTAGTGCATTAGGGTAGACCATAGGTATAGCGAGACACTATAAATATTAAGACCTGGTCAGTAGAACCTGCATCATGATCCTTACTTGTTAAATTTCTTTTACATGTTTTATTGCTTAAGCTTGTGTTCTTAGGCCTTGAGAAATATTTGTTGACTATTCCTTTATAATGTTTTAGGATATACATTATGCTTTAGTGTGAGTTATGTTTGATGTGAGTTACATGTCGAGTCTTTGTTTACTTACTACCACACGAAACGTTGACACTAAACTCTTCTTACGAGAAATGACACTAAACATTTTATAAAAATATCGATACAAGTATTCCACGAAAATTAAGACCCGTTGTCTTTCGGAAATTCATTTGTTCTGCCAGATTTATTCTGAGATGACTATATACTTATTAGGTTGTGTTGATTCTGTACCATTGTACATGTACTTTTGATATTGTTGTGATATAATTCTTGATGCCAGTTGTGTCAGTTCTGATCCTTACGTTACTTTATATCGAGGTGAGTTCATGGCCCCTACTTTACTTGTTTTGAAAACACTTTTGGGGGAGAATACATGCTTGTTTACTAAATTTCAATATTTACAAATGACTTGATTCTTGAAAACTTTATGTGCTTCGCTAAACAACTTATTCAGTTATTCAATTGTCATTACAATAACATTATTTCATACGCTGTGCTAAATTCATATTATTTTATTTTGGACATACATGTGTATGTAATTTGTGTGCATCATGATCAAGGGTTCATAGTTCATCTTTAGGTAGAGGCACCCAATTCATCTTTGGGTAGAGGGACCCAGTACATTTGGATACACATGATTACATTTATCCTACAGTTTAGCTTCAGCTGGTTTGCGATAATAACTGATTGGATTCCTATTATGCATGGGACCACGTGGTGGTCAGATTTCATGATGTAGATTACATCATGTATATTGCATTTCATTTTACTACTTGCTCAGCACTATTACTTATACATATGTCCTACTGGTTTATCATTGCACAGAAAAACTGATTTACTACTTTATTTCAAATCTATGAACTCACCAACCTCATGTTGACATTTTTAGCATGTATTTTCAGGTTTATCACGACAGCTTACTTTGGAGGCTTTTGGCATGGCATGGCATGGTCATAGGATACTTTGGCATTTTTGGGACCGCTTTATTATTATGGGCCTGTGTTTCCGCACTATTTCTAAATAATGTAAACTTTATACATTTGTTTATAAATTTTCTTAATAGAAAACCGTTGTTCTATACATTATGTTGTGATACCAATTAGTAACACCCCACGACCCGAATGCTTCTGCTGTGCCAAATTTGGGGGTGTTACAGCAACCATCAGGGGAGAGAGTTGTGTACATCAAGGACGCACAACAGATTCACATGATCGAACGAGCTTAATCAGTCATTCAAGAGAAGATCAGTGATTAAATCTGTTACTCTGATGTCATCGCTTCGACACTGACTGGGTATATGTGTATATTATGGTCAGGTTGGTTATATCTAAGATAACTGGAATGCATTTAGTGAAATGAAGTTGTTGATATATTGTACCCTCGAATTGGCAAAATGCTCAAAACCGCAGAGCAATATGTACATCGGAGATGCACAACAGGTTCACATGATCAGGGCCTAATCATAGATTCCGGGTTTGATAACCGTAGAGATGATCAGTGTTTTAACTTGTTACTCTGGCGTTATCGTCTTCTTCGGGTTCTTGAGCTTCATACAATGGGACTGTTTGCTCTACTTCTACTTCTTGGGGAAATGGTCTTCATTGAAAGATTGTCGGTTTAGGGGGAAGATACCAAAGTCTCACTTTCAGAAGGTTCAAGTTCTAACAACTATTCTGGAGCCTCGAAAGCTTTGGTGGTGAAAGTTTAAGAAATGATGGTCTCTATCTTCTACAAAGTGTTGTTCGATATCCTTATCTCGGTACTCATATCATCATCTTCTTAAACTATATCATCTTCTTTGTATATATTTATCAAAAAGCAAAATACAAAAATATAAAACCAACACAAAGAAAATAGAAAAATATAAAACCAACAAAAATCCATAAAAAATCAGAAAATTTGAAAAATACCAAAAACATTGTTTTACTCAAGACATGTCTTCTGGTATCGATAACATCTACGGTCTTAGAAATGTCATTCAGTAATGGCACGGGACTTTAGGTGAAGTTCAAGCAGGAGGTGTAAATATATTTTTCCAAAACATGTCTAAAACTATGGCTTGCAGTTAATTCAGACTGTAACCCGTGCTTAAACCAAGGTTTGCTATCATTTCAGATATGCAACCCGTTCTTCAAAAAAGGAAAGTGCTGCGCTAAACCAATTTTCATAAATTCGTGCACTTATCCAAAATCAAAATGAGGAAAGCATGTCGAAGGACGACTGTTCCTACTCAAATGTTTTTCTTTCTATGATTCTTCAAAAAAATATCTGTTTTACAAAATGGTGGAAAATGAGTTGCTTTAAAAATCAATCAAACTTGGAGTTTTCATAAAATTTGGAAACTCAATCAATTACTTTAGCGGTTTTAAACTTTTCATAAAATGAGTCATTGATTGAGGGGGAGAATGTTTTCAAATATATATCATCTATCGGGCTTATTTAATCATCCTACATACTCAACTAAAAAAGATGTTTGCCTAAGTTGAAGGACTAGGAGCATATGATATGTTTGTTATGATAGATGATTGTAGTTTGATGAATACATTATTCCCATGCCTTTTATGTTCTGATTAATATGTTGGATTGACTTTTATTAGTCGATTGCCGTTTGGCTGTTGTCGACCACCATATATCTGTATGTATGTCCACTAACGTATGCAGATAAGATGGTTTATAAGATTGTTCCCGATCCAGATCCCATAAAAGAAGATGATTGGATGCCGATAGGAAATGGAAACTATATCTTGGGTCGACAAAAAAAGAAACGGAACTTAATCAGATGTCTTTGCATGCTATACTACTTCAGAGATGTCACTGCTTCAGCAGATGATTTTCTTCAGCCAAACAGCAACAACAGAAGCATCTCAACCACCTAACGTATCTTTGTGCAAGACAAGTAGTGGATGATACCATTTTTCAACAATTTTGAAAATATTGTTTTGAAAATTGAAAAATATTGTTTTGAAAATATCAGACTCAAAATTTTGAAAATCAACCGGACTTCAGTTTGTCAAATCTTAAGTCACTCAATCAACGACTACGGTCATCGATTGAGGGGGGTGCGTGATTTCACATTAAGTATTTTCAAACAATATATCATCACAAGAGTCTATTTGTACAAATAAGTGGTGAATAAAGTCTTTGAGTTAAGTGTCAGGGTATGATCTCTCTTAAATTAAATGATCTTTCAAAATGAAAATAATATTTTAATTAAAGATCTTTCAAAACTATCATTCCTGACACTAACAAACTTCCTCATAAATTGAGGGGGAGCGTTTGTATTATTCCACTATCATAATAAAATTAATCAGACCACATTTTCCTCCCATGTTTTTGAAACCTATTTCAAAGATTTTGGGATCCAAAATCTCAAAGGATTTGATATTTTTTGATCGGGAGAGAAAATATGATTTAAATAGGAAATCTGATAACAAGTGATCATTTTGACTCAAAGTGCAGGCTGCTCTCCCATATGTGCTAAGCGCTTTCGAATCTCGAAGCACATATTGAGGGGGACCATTTCAAAAGATAATAAACTATCAAGGTACAAAAGCTTCTATATTTTAACAGAAGTACCTTGATTGGTTTTCTAATGGTTTTCTTTATGGCATATGTGATCGTGGAAGTACTTCAAAGAACACTTTCCTCTATGTGCTAAATGATTTCAAATATCCAACGCACATATTGAGGGGGAGCATTTACCAAAAAAAATCAAAAGGCTTTTTCCACGGAAATTATGATCAAAGAAATATTTCAAAGTCCTCTTGTCTCCATGTGCTAAACAATTTCAAAATCATATGCACATGTTGAGGGGGAGCATTTCTAAATGATCAAAAACAATTAAGGTACAAAATGCTTTGATATTATATCACAAGTACCTTGATTGATTTTCCAAATGATTTTTCAATTGGTTTTAAGAAGGAAAGAACTATACCAAATGACCAACCATTTAATGTATGCATTTGAGTTATAAGGATGGTAAGGTTAGGTATTAGTTCCCACGATCCCGCCAGAACCAGAGGGATCTACCCGGGGACAATCCACTAGTTAGTGTGGAAGTCCTTAGGTATGATGAAAAAGGAGAAAAATGAGAATATGGGAAGAGTGTCGACTGAGATAGAGCTAGAACTGGAATAAACCCAACAAGGTTCTAGTAATGAAGTCTCGATAAGCACTGAAGAGGTTGAAGAATGAAAAAGAAATGAATGTGAAAAGGGTGAAAAGAAATAGCCCTCCAAATAATTCAACCTTAGGGCAGAAACAGGGTTCAATACATATGCTACTGGTGGTTACTAAGGTAACGCCGGTATTGAAGACAAGACGTCATGGACCCAGTGACGCACTGCACTAAAATTCCCAAAACACTCAAGTTATCTTAAAATGACTTGTTTAATTCTCACGGGGAACCTACATTATGTATCGACTTTCTCTTAGAGATTTCTGATATTGAAGAAGGAGACCCTCTCCCTAGTCTTCGAAATAAGAAACCAAAGTGCACTATTGAGTCTAGATCCAAGAGATCATCCACAAAATCTCATTAGGATGCAAAATTCATTAAGACTAACTGTTTCACACAATGTGGAAAGTAAGAATATATATTGAGAGTCCTACGCATTATCCTTGTGGTATTGCCAGAAAATCCGAGTGATATGTTGCATATTCACGATGAAGATGGAAATCTTCTAGATCCAACGTCAAAAAAGCTCTTGGTGGGTGACATGTGAGATTATTCAAGAATCAAACTTGTGACAACTGGATAGAAACGATGGGGCGATTCACTCTTGAATCAACCTTGGTTCAGGAAATGAATTGACGAATACTTTTGGAAAAGCCGTTTGATGTGCAAATATATTCTTTTCTCAAGCACATTGAATGTGTACTCATTTTCAAATACAAAAAGTATTTATGATTGAAAATTGATCTTTCTCATAAAACCTTCGTCGTATTGCAAAAATCTTTCTCTTAAGCAAAACGCGATTGTTTTTCAAATCAATTTATCATCAGTGAATCTCAATTCACTGGTTCACTCACTCTGTGTTGTCTACATTGGGACGCTCCGGTTTGCGAATGGCTAGATCAAGCTGCGAAACCCTGTCAGGGAGATTCTTCAGAATTCTACCTAATCACAGGCAGTATTTATACTGATCAACGGGGAATCGTGGTTCTTGCAACTATATTCAATGAAAGTGAACAAAGACACTTTCGTGTGTTTTATTGCTAACTAACGGTTGCAGCTGATCGATATTGAGAAGTCAATTCACAACAGCATGCTCACAACACACACACTTAATTGAAGTAAATCATGACCATCATAGACATACAACATTGCTTCCGCTACTCTGATGAAAAGATGTCATGATCAATAAAGTGTGAGCATGTCGGTTCAAAAGTCACAACTTCACATGAAGGCGATACAACAAAGGATGATCATGAGATTTACTGTGGCTGATGATCTCTAACCTTGTTCAAAGATCATCAAGATGTGGATCAGTTCAAAGACCTCCACTGAAAGTACAAAGTATTCAGACTTTGAAGAATCACTGCTAAAGCACAAAGATTGCGGAACTTGAAGAATTGAAGTCTACGAGCTCGAGCATGAAGTTAAAGATAGAATGCTAGGATGCAAAATGTATTTCATGAGGTGACCTCCCTTAGGGGGAGATTGTTGGGATTTAGAAAATCCATGTTGAAGAGTCGGTCACCCAAACTCTATTCTAGCATATTTTAGCTCGTAGACATTACGTTATTTATTAGTTAGTTAGTTAGTTAGAGTAACACTGGTGGAGGACGGACGGGTCTTTACCCACTGTATGCCTGATCCATAGCCCGACAGAGGGCGTATTATGTAAAACTATGAATACCCTCTACCTCCCAAGGTAGAGGGTTGGACCTTTCATTCTTAATCTAACCTTCTCTTTGTTTTTCTCTCACTTTCTCTCTCTAGAAAGGATCACATCTCCTACTTTCTCTCTCTAAACATCTTGCATATTCGAACCATATAGTTGATTGTTTATGTGTTATAATAACCAATATCTTACAGTTACAAATTCCCATTTGTTTTTACTAAAACCCGACATACATATTTCATCCTTGATCGCGGTTTATAAGACTCACAATCACGACCTCGTGTACATGTATTATGACTAACCCCCGACCCGTCTCTCCCGACACAATTTCAAAACACTAAACAATCTAACCATTTTCCCGTGATTACTGTCAAACATACCCCTATGAGACCATGCTTTAGTACATTCAATCTTTATAATTCATACGCTTTATATAGTAATAAAATGATTCTTCAACTTACTAACATCGCAAGACCATGCAAACAAAAGACTCATATATCACACGACCCGCAACATACGAGGTATACATGCACTAGACCACCATGTATTGTCAACACCAAAACCCCATTCGACATGACCCAAAAACATAGGACGTGAGACAGAAAATGACTTAAGTTTACCTAAACCAAGCACTATGACCCTGGTACCCATTTTATTTAGGTCGAAACATGTTTTTGAAAGAACTTATAAGACTACTATAGATCACCAATGTAAGCACTCTCACCAACAAGGATTAACGAGACATCACCAGTTTTTAATGAAGCCAAAACTACACCCATGTTAACCCTTTTTAGATGAAATATACACATACAGTTTAAACAACCAAAAACTTAACCACACAAGAACAACCAAACGACACACATCAGTGCCAAAGGACCCTAACTCTTCGCTAACAGATTCATGGTTTTTCTGAGGTTCTTTAAATGCATAATAAGTGGAAACTTAGGGTTTTAATAGTAGGGTTAGTGTTACATGAATGTGGTCAATCCAAAACAGAAACCATGGTCGACTAGTACCATGTTTACTCAAGTTATTAACATGATTATATACGTGTTTATCAGAACATGTTTACAGGTTAGGTGATATACTATATGTATGTCGTATGAATAACAACATAAAGGAGGACGATGATACCTACAATGCTGAATATAACGCGACCAACAAAACCAAAAGAATACCATGACTCAACTCCTTTTGAATCAAAACCAAAACCAGGCGATTCACCAAAGAACTGAACCCCAATGATCACCCTCTTTTTCTTTGATTCGCACCCTCTAGGGCTTCTTGTAAGAAACTAAACACTGACGTCACTTATTTTTTGTAGGTTTAGGGTTTTTCTGTGACAAGAGATAATTCTCATTCATTTTATAGCTGAAGGAGACGTGTAGATTTAAGGTGAAATATAATGTGTATCTTCAAATAAATTCCTAATTTTTGGTCTTCAGAAAAAGAAAACGTGTACTATCTTAGGCATGCATATCTTTTACATTTATAAATTATTCTTTAAACTTATCATAACCGAAAATATATAAGTGGGATTCGGTTCTTACTTTTGCAAAAAGAAAACAAATAAAACGTATAAATAAATGTGTAGGTATGTGTCATTCGATGTGACGAAGCCCAAACGGAAACGTATAATAAATGGTAGAGCATGCAAATTATTTTTTTAATTACTTAGGCTCATTATGATCCGCATTTAATTATCGCAATACAAATAGTGTAGACTTTTATTAATAATTACGTGACTTAGGAAAATTCAAATTGGACGTAAAATTGGGAATTCGGAATTTAGGTTTTTACAATTTGTGGATTTAGTAGGTGTGTATTCATCAGTAGAAAATTGTTTAGCCTCATTAAAGATTATGAAATCAGCTTCTGTTCCAGTGTGACTAACTACCTCATCACGTTCTTCAAAGGTTAGATTAAAAGTTTCTTCAACTTCTTGCCTTCTGATATTGAATACTCTGAATACCTTTGAATCTAATGAGTAGCCTAGAAAGAATCCATCGTCTGCTTTTTCATCAAACTTTCCTAAATAATCTATGTGATTATGGATGAAGACAGGGAAAACAAATACATGAAAATAGCTGACATCAGACTTCCTTACATGAAACACTTCATAAGCTGTCTTCATGTGTCTTTTGATGATAACTGATTTGTTCTGAGTGTAACAAGCTGTATTTACTGCCTCTCCCCAAAATTGTTTTGGTAGAGAAGAGACATTAATCATGGTTCTTGTTACTTCAATTAGCATTATGTTTCTTCTTTTAGCTACACAATTTTGTTTAGGAGTGCAAGGAGATGAAAAGTTTTGTGATATATCCTTTTCATCATAAAATATTTCCATCTTGTAATTATGAACTCGGTTCCATTATAACTTGTTAGCTGCTTAATTCTTGCATCATTGACATTTTCCATTCTTCTGATAAAAGACATGATGTACTCAGCTGCATCACTTTTCTTCTTTAGGCAGAACACCCATGTATACCTATAGTACTCATCAAATATTACCAGGGTGTATTTGTTGTGATTAATTGTTTGGGGTGTTATAGGTCCAAACAGTTCCATGTGAAGCAGGTAAAGGCATTTGTTTATTGAAAATGATTTCTTATATCTGAATGAGGCTCTTTTATGCTTTCCTTTCTCACAAGCTGAGCAAAGTTTATCTATTGAGTAAGTGAGAGAGGGAAGACCAGTAACTAGATTGTGTTTGGCTAGGATATTGATGTTTTTGAAGTTGAGATGTGATAGCCTCTTATGCCAAAGCCAATTTTCATTGTTAGAGGCTTTAGCAAAGAAACAGGTTTTGAAATTTTATTTTGAAAATGACATGTTTATGACATAGACATCTCTAACTCGTGGAGCAATCAGAACAACTTCAGAATTTTGATTAAAAATGGTTCCTTGCTTCTTTGTGAATATAACCTTAAAACTAGCATCACACAATTGACTTATGCTAATGAGGTTATGTTTCACTGCATTCACATAGGCAAAAATTTGTGAAAACTATACCATTAAAGTTAGATGAACCATATCCTCTAGTGTTCCCTATGGAGTTGTCCCCCAAAACTACTGTAGGACCTGGTCTCTCTGTATATCTGTGTAGATGCTACTTTACCCTTGTCATGTGTCTAGAATAAGCACTATCTAGATACCATACTAATCTTTTCATATCTCCATGCACTAATTATTTGAAATGGTTAGTTTCTTTTATGAACCCACTTTTTAGTGTTTTATGAGACTGTTGGCTTGCAATGTTGGTTTTACTCTTAGGAAGAATGGTTTGAGTTGGAGAAATCTTGATATGAAATATTTCTTCATGCTCATAACTTTTACAAGTCTGACACCCATGATAATTAGTGCACTCATCAGAATGATGGTTACTGAATCTACAATATTTTCATGGTTTGAAAACTTTAGTGGATTCAACTATTCTTGATGTGCCAACATGTAAATTTAGTGATATGAAGTAAATGAGACATTTTAACATGATCATGTAATGTTGTTGTTCGTTAGTCATGTGGTCAGCCCTTTTGCAAATAATACACAGAGGATTGTTGTAGCAGTCCTCTGGTAGGTGATTTTTGTATCCACAATGAGTACATGGAGGAAATTTAATTCTATGTTTGGTTTTAATAGAGCTATATTTTGAACTCCCTGACTATGCTGGAGAGGAAGTGATTTCCTACTAATTTTCTTCTGTGAGGGTCTTTTGAGAATTTTCTTCTCATGTACCATGGTAGCTTTTTTATGGTACTTTAAGGATAAGCACCAATAAGTCTGGGTAGGTTAGGAAGAGTCATAGCATTCTCTGATTCACAATCAGATAGATCATGTTGATCCCAGTAACATTAGAACTCCTTCTTTATCTTGTATAAAGAACTAGTTATATTAGATAAATCTAACACAACTAATGATAGAAACTGCGCTTGAATATATTGAAGATTATGCGGAATCTAATCTTTAATCTTTAGAAGAATTCTTTAATAAAACAGTAAACACAATGAACACAATTCAACAAACAAGCCTCAATATTATTAATGATAATAACACGAATACTCTAACAGTATTAGGGTTACAAAAACCATGAAGCTAATCGACTTTGTGTTTCTGTATGTATTATGTACATCTACCACAATGCCCTAGGACCTGCTTTTATACACCAAGGAGTCTTAACCGGCTTATAATACTTTCCTAAGTATATCAAATATTTTCTATACTTATATATTACAAAACTTGTATCAAAAGTTATCTCATACATAAGCATTACTAAAAACATTTAACAGTACTAACTTAAGTCTAAAAGTTATAACTTTAACTCTAGCAACAGTAACATCATCAGCAATAGTACCTTTTTACTAGGTGGTAAGGATTTAAAAGGTACACTTTTGAGGGGTCATTTAAGCCCTTAATTGATCACTTTTGTATCCGTTACTACTTAATTTCGTTCCTTTTCACTTTTTAGGTCTCTTGAAGGCAAATTGTTGGAATGACACTTATTCGGACGAAAAGGCGTGAATATACGAAGAAAATGGCCAAAGTCAAGAATCGAGACATTCAAGCTGCTGTAATTGAAGGGGACGATGTCACGGCTTAATTGCGATGCCGTCAAGACACATCTTGAGACGACTCAGAGAGCAAATTGCTATTTTACAAGTGACGGCATCAGGTTTAAAAGAGTAGGGCGTAGCAACTCAGACGACCTAGAATTGGATCCCGAAGGCATCAGAGGTTGAAGCCGACGGCGTCACAAGCATAAGGTGACGCCGTCACAGAGTTGACGTAGCCAAGACAAAACCCTAATGGCGGCGACCCGACGGCGTCACAATTAAAGAGTGATGCCGTCGCATATTGTAACACTATATATAGAATCCGAATTTTTCAGTTTAGGAAAGGTAGTTTTGTGGAGTAAAAACCTAAACCGAACTAAGGCTGTCTTGAGAAGTATCTTAGGGTTCCATACCCTATTTTACAACAAGATAAGTGTTTTACTTCATTAAGTCAATCATGTCTTCAATTGTTTGTGTGTATGCTTGCATGTTCTCCATGTTCGGCTAATTTACTTGTGTGTTTGCTTAGATATATGAAACCTAGTTATTGAATATTGATTGGTTGTCTCTTATCTTAATTGTGATTGACCTAGTATTACGATAGGTCATTCGTTGTGTTATTAATGCTTGATTAGTCTTTGTTGAACCTTAGCTTATAGTTACTAGTGGAATTGTAGGCTAAATATCCAAAGATAACCTTAGTGTTAAGTTTATGAATCCTAGAGATTTCGTAGTCATTAACCTTTGGTAGCTTCAAAGAGTTAGGGATAAACGCATACCCTACGACCTTAGAAAACACAATGCGTTAAGAATAAGGACATGACAATATAACCATCAATAGGAGATAACTAGGGAGTAATAACATCTAAGTAAACACATTTTTAATCATCATAAGAGCACACAACAATAAACGTAGACTACACTCACCTTAGCTTAGTTAAATTACATAAGTAGAGTAATCGGTAGAAATACCAAACCCCCCAAATCCAATACCCCGAGATTCGTACCTTTCAATTTTCTAAAAAAATATAAAAAAGATAAAAAATAATCTTCCTCAACCCCAACCTTAGTGTAGTAATTTCTCACTAGCATTCCTATTCCCCTAGAGAACGATATCAATTCTCGAGGCTTACCCTAATACTACACTACAACGATTAGGTTCATTGCCTAGGGTGTTGAAAAACTTGCTCGATGAAAAGGAAGTTCCTTTGACCCCGAACGCGCGTTGTACGCGTATCAAGTTTTTGGCGCCGCTGACGGGGAATAGAATAGCTAGTTATATTTCCACCTCGTTTGGGTTTCCTTGCTTGATTCCTATCAAGTAAGCTATTTTCCCATTTTTAGCTTCCTCGTAGTCTATCCCCCTTCTTCGTGACATTTGTTAGTAATCCCATCACTTTTCATCATGGAAGGTGATAATCAACCACCAAACCTGCCATTTCCCCCCACCAATCTCCTTAGACAACTTAGGACCCGCAGTTCCACCAAAACCCTTGTTGAACCTTTTGTTGAACCCGAAAGAGAGCTAAATAGGCGAAGAAGAGTTCTCCATGAGTCGGAACCTCAAGGCACCAACATCAATTTTGATGAAGCCGCAACTGACGAAGAGTCCACTCATTCCCCTAAATCCCCTGAAGCCGTCAACATTGACAATCTGAGCCAACATAGCGAGGAAATTCCCGCTACTCCAGTCAATGGACCCATCAATAGACCAGAAGCAAAATCCCTCAGGGAGTACTCTTCCTCCTCTGCATCTGGATCTACCAGCGCCATTGTCTACCCTTCTGAACAGGTCAATGAGGTGTTGCATGCCACCGACATTTGGCTTATCCAGAATGCATGTCAATTCCACGGATCCCACAGCGAAAACCCTATTCATCGCATCAAACAATTTTTAAAAATTGTGGATACTATCTATGCTGATGGAGCATCCAAGGAGACATCCAGACTCCGGTTTTTCCCATTTTCTCTTCAAGGATGGCCAAGGAGTGGCTCGATTAGCTTCCTCCAAGGTCCATCTTCACTTGGGAACAACTCACAACCAAATTCACCAAAAGTTCTTTCCCCGAGAACTGCATCCATCAGGAGCAAAATTCTTCATTTCCATCAAACAGATGGAGAATCTATTGTCAAATCCTCGACTCGCATAAAGATCTTATTCAACAAGCCCCACAAAGATGGTATCAACCTTTGGTTTCTTGTTCAACATGCCCGTGATCAAAAAGGGATCCACCCAACCAAATTTATCGGACCGTATAGGAATGTCCCAAGAAAATCAAACGCCGAATCGTAATGAGCATCTGTGGCCGCCTCCAATAAAGCCATTATCTCGATGATCGAATGAGGAGGCGCAAGAGAAGCTTGCATACCTCAATAAGTCGCAAGAATCAAAGAGTTTGTTTAACCCATACCTCATACATTTATGGAGGGTCACACGAGAGCGATGAGTGTGATGATAACACACTCAAGAGTACTTTCCTTTCCAAGTCATGAAATTTATGATGACCCTTCCCTTCTCACATTCTATCAAAATGATGAATGCACTCCTTGGGGAAATCTAAAATGGAAGACTGAGGGAAAGGAGGGTTCTGAGTACACCATCCGTGATGCCTTTGAAAATGAACTCATGCAATTTACCATGCAAGGAGTAATGCTTTTAAAGGGTCTCGAAGGATTCATTCAAGAGCGACAAGCTGAATTAGAAAGCCATTTCGCCGAACTCCACAAAATAATAAGCGAACCTGGTCCAACCCAGCACGATCCAACTTGTGCCATTACTACTCGATCACGAGTTACTACCAAGGATCCCCCATACCCAGACCAAAATCCCACCACCAGGGAGCCTGATTTAGGAAATTTTTAGGTCACCATTCTATCACATCAATATGTATTTCTAGAGAGAGAAAGTTTTAGAGAGAGAAAGTGGAAGGTACTAATGAAGGATTAATGAAATGATAATTGCAATTAGAACCAACTACCTCTCCCTTCAAGGGAGGGGGTATTTATAGTGTTTACATAAGTAGGGGTGTTTCCCCTTGGTTCTAGAAGAACCTCTTATCACAGCTCATGGGTTTACTACATGAGCTGTAAATCTAAATACAAACATTTATAAACCATAATTGTTAACGACCTATTACTAATAAAATGACCTACACTTTATAATAAAACATGTTCCTAACAATCTCCCCCTAAGGGTTGGTCATCATTTGTTGTTTTGCTTAGGTCGTTTGACGTCTTGAACTTCTTTGTCGTTTATAGCTTGAGACGTCTTTGATTCTTTGCAACTTTGTTCTTTGTTCTTGTTGTTGTGATCAGTTGTGAAATCTGCCTTTTATCAACATCTTTGTTGTTAGTGTTGAAAGTCTTTCCAAGATGCTCATACTTCGGTGAAGTTTGTGATTCATACATTTGAAGCTCTCATTCTTTAACTTTGATCTTTGTCTCATAACTTTACAGATTCTTTGACTTTGGCGTAGAATCTTTCTGAACTTTGCTTTGCTTAGATCTTAGATGAGAATGTCTTTATGATGTTGGTGTGAGCATGTGGTACAAATATGTTGATGATAATGATGATGGTAATGATCTTTATGGAACTACTGGTCTTTATGAATGCCTACATGAAAACAGTTAGCAATAAAGTTCCCGGCACTTATAGGTTCTGATTTTGAGATTGTAAACAGCATAGTGTGAGAACTTTTTCTAATCCTTGCCAAGGCCGTTCCTAAATTGTATATTCTCGAAAGAGATTAACAATCCAGGTGAGCCGCTAAAGTATACCAAATATCACCTCACATCAGACCGTTTGAAACCACCAAGCGTAACGTAAAGGATTACCGAGGCGCACTGCTGTCGTGGTCGTTTGATGTTGACCCCGCAGAATTTCCATTCAATCACCGAGGATCACAATTGTGAACCTCATAAATGTTCAGTGCATTGCTAAGATCTGCAGAGGACTCTGGAATATGTCACTTGTGTCCTTATTGTTTGAACAATCGAGTGATGAGATATTAGGTGTTCCTAAGAGATCTTTTGATGAATCTCATGGCTCTAGACTCATTAGTGCGCTTTATTTTCCTAAGGAGACTAGGGAGAGTGTCTCCTTCTTCAATACCAACAATCTCTAAGAGAGAGTCGATAGATTACGTAGGGTTCCCTGTGAGAATGAAACAAGCTCTTTTGAGAGAACTTGAGTAGATTAGAAGGTTTAGTGCATTGTCCATTGGGTCCATGACGACTTTGTCTTCATACGGTGTCATCTTGTGACAACCAAGAGTATATGAATTGAACCCGGTGTATGCTCTAAGTTGAATAATTTGGAGGGCTATTTCTTTTCACCCTTTTCTTTAACTTTTCTTTTTAATTCTTCAACTCCTTCTTTCTCCGATTCTCATTTTCTCCTTTTTCAATAATACCTAAGGACTTCTAAATACTAACTATTTGTGGTGTCCTTGGGTAGATCCCCTCCTACCGGGCGGATCATAGGACATTTATTCCTAAACTTAGTCACCTTTTAACTCCATGACTATCCTATGTTGCCACAAAACTTTTTCTTGAAAATCTCTCAAGATGTTTATGATGAAAAACATGTTTTGGTAACACCTTGAGTTTTTTTTTTAAATACCTCCATATGTGCTTATGAGTTTTGGATGAAATCAGCATGTGAGGTAGAGCTCGCACTTTTGAATTGATCGACTCTTGATAGACAATTCCCTTGAGACACGATTACGTTGTATAGTTAAAGAGTTCCATTATCGGTGACAACTAGCTCTAATAACTACCTTGAAGATGTAAACTCTCCTTGAATAGGAGGTTAGACCCACAAAGTTCATGTCAATCAAGAGTGTCTAGAATTGGTACATTCTACTAAGATAAGTCTTGGAAGACAAATCTTTTCGATTACTGACATTCAAAGGTCGTCAATTCATTGGTTATGTCTGAGTCGAGCACATGATGAGATTCCATAACTTCCTGATCAACAATTTTAATCACATTTCTCCCCCTCAAAAATAGCATATGTATGTTGTTTTTGAAAACATGGTGATTAAAATATGCTTTTTGAGGCATTTGAAATTCTTTTGGGAAGAAACGGATTTCAAGAACATTTGATTTCGAACAAAGATTTTTGTTTCAAACAGTTAAGAAGCTTTCGCTCCTTTAATTAGGATTGAGGCACTGAAGCGTACCACTAGGGTCCTTTCTTTTGAAAATTGAGATTTGTTGCGAATCACAGTGCCTTTAGTGTCTATTTTGTTTTTCCAAATTCATTTCAGCTTGATAACATAGACCCAATCTGGTTTCTCAACAAATTCCCTGACATCAAGACTTTTAAACCGATTCATCCTTAGAAACCGAAGTGAATAACTGTAATTCTAAACAATCTTCCCAATCTGCATTGCATGTCTTTAGCAGCTTCTCCGTACACTTCCTTTTGGTGAAGTTTCAACTTCCCCCAAACCGACAACCTTCTTCATCAGATTCAAAACATTGATGTAGTTAACTTGTCTTCTAACTTTTACAGTTTTAAGTGCACATCAAAATTTGTAGATGAACAGCAAACCACATCAAGCAAATCTGAATTGTCACATAATCACAGTTGTACATAATGTGGAAAATTCGTCGGGGTAACATGCAAGAAATCAACAAGATCTTCTCACGTAAATGCATTACTTCACACCAAACAAACCTTGAGAGATGAAATAATACTACTTCTCTCTGATTGTTGCGGTATATCGAATAATAATCAATCGTGTATATGCGAATACTCAATAAAATGATCGTGTAAGAGGCATCATAATACGCTTAAAGCATCATATGTAGGTAACTTCACACAAAATAACCCAGTAAAAGTTGAAACGATAACACCAAAGTAAGAAGTTTGAACCACATATCGTCTCATTTCTTCCCCCTGATTGCAGAAACTCGTGAAGGAAAAGAGTTTTCACAATGAAGGCAAATAAAGCACATGACATATACTCTCTCTTCCCCCCGATGTTTTTGATGAATCGAAACATACACCACGTATGTTGATGATGAAATCGAGACAGCGTGAACTGTATCGTTCAATTAATCAAAGAGGTATGAAGTACCATAAATATCTTGTGAGAATAAATTGCTAATAAAACTTCTCAACTTGTTCATTATGTTGATCATCAGTTGTGTCATTGTTGTTGGAAACAATTTGATCTACTGTTATCAGAGATTCGATTGAAGGTGCATCTCCAAAAACGGTTGTTGTTGTAGATTCAGGGTGTATCTAGAATTAGAATATGATTAGGTTGTGCAAATGGAAACATTAGATACATCCTAAACACGCTTTCTAAAGAATCTCTAAACAGTGGAGCAAACAAAATTTCCAATTCTTGACGATTGAGTACAATGGCGATGCAGCTGATGGATCATTATGTTTTAGACGGTGAGAAACGGGTCCTAAGCTGTTGTACTTAGAAGCCATATCTGTAAGCTCATCAAAGTTGACATGAACGGTTTTCATCATTTGTCGAGTTCGACGATTCCAAATTCTAAATCCTTTTGAATTTTCACAAGAACTAACACACCAATGTTAGCTGGGTCGAAGTTTACCAATATCATCACATCATTTTTCGATAACACAAAGGCAACGAATACATGAAAATATCGATATCCGGTTTGCGGTTGTGAACAATCTCATATGGAGTTTTATTATGGCGCATATGAATGATGGAATGGTTTTGAGTAAAACATGCGTTGAGACAACTTCACCCACAAGAAATCCGGTAATTGTGAGAAAATCAACATTGTTCGAGCACCTCCACTAACGCTCGGTTTCGCTTTCAACAACACCATTTTGTTCAGGAGTACGAGCAATCGAGGTCTGATGTGTGATTCCAACTTTCTCAAAGTAAGCACGAAGTGTTTGATTCTTGAATTCATTCCATTGTCTGCTCTACAATTCGAACGGTGTGTTTGAGTTGAACCTGAATCTTTGTGAGAAAGGTGATAATCATTGTTGGAGCTTGATCTTTAGTTAGAAGAAAATAGACCCAAGTCCTTCGTGAATAATCATCAACAATAACCAGAATGTATCATTTTCCATTCACACTTTGTACACGCATGGGGCCACATAAGTCCATATGAAGCAAGTGAAGAACATGTTGAGAACTTGATTCAGGCTTTGAAGGAAAGTTAGATCTCTTGCTCTTGCCTTGTTCACAAGCCAAACACAAATGATATTTGGTGTACCGGAACCTTGGAAGACCATCAACTAACTTATGACGAGCTAGTTCAGTCATGGTTTTGAAGTTTAAATGAGAAAGCCTTTTGTGCCATAACTATGATTTTGTCGAAGTTGCTTTGGAGAGAAGAAAAATCGGTGAAGATGCAATCATATCGGACATAGGAATCGTATAAAGATTTGTGCTCCGATTGCCGGAGAGTAAGTCATGTCCTTCCAAATCACGCACGTAACACGTTTTGGAGCGAAACGCAACTTCCAAATCATCATCCCAGAATTGTCCAACAGAGAAAAGATTGTGTCCAAGACCTTCAACATAATAAACCCGACTGATCTCGATGTTTCCATTAACATAATCTCCATATCCCATTATTGCAAAAGAAATGATCATTCCCCGATTTGACAAGACCATGAACTTTGAAACAAAGTTTACTAACAGCTTTAGATTGCCTGTCATATGCCGGGTACATCCGCTGTCAACAATCCATAGAACAAGTTGAATCACCGCAACACACCTAAGACAACGAGGTGGTATGATTGAAGCAGTGGAATCCAAAGAGTTAGTGGGTTCCATTATGTTAGTGTTACACACATTTGCACATTTAGGAATCCATTTAAAGCTTGAGGTGCGCTGCAACCATTGTTGCCATAACCAATTAGTTTTCGCTTTGGTCTTAGTGAAGTCACTAGGTGAGTACACTTTCTTAGGAGATGTTTTTGCAGTAATGGGTGTGTCATTGATTTAAAACTAACACCGTGTACCTTCCCTAAATTCGATTTTGCAACTATTGTGGACCTAGAGGGAGGGCCGGTTATAGATTTCTTAGAACGAAGCACGAGAATTTGAAACACATTTTTCATGATTACCGACATCATACTTTTGGGACGAAAACACACGAAGCATTAACGTTTGAAACGTTATCGACTTATCATTCGTTACATTGACATTAGAATTACAAGTTGCCAAATTTGAATCTAAAGCAGATGCAACATGATTTTTATTCGACTTCCTAAGATGAACTTCTACTACTGATGTCGGACGAGTGCTCTTCCTATGTTGCGAGATCCTAGTATTTTCTTTTTGTCTCTTATTCTCGGATCTTCTAACATTAGTAGACACAACTATTCTTGTAGAAGTGGAAGAAAGCAAATTAGTTTCCTGAGTTTTATCAATTATATACATGCCAGGAGCAATCACGTTTGTGTTACAAGACTTGCTAGATTCTTGTTTAGCTAGCTTTTCTTTAAGCTCAATGATGATGTGTTTTTTTTATCCTGAATTATGGAATTTAATCTTCCTTGTTCACCCAACATTTGTCGAGTGTATTCAACATGGTGATCAAGTTCTTTTGACGCTTCCGAATCGAACAGTTTTAAGAGAATCAAAAATAGTTTGATATTCCTTTTTGACTTGTGCAATCTCTTGTTCATATTTGAAAATTTGACATTTTAACGACGCATTTTCATCATCAAGAAATTCGACTTTTGATAGTTGCATCGTTCCAAAGAAAACTTTTCCTTTTGATTTTGAAAAGCAATTTCAGATTCAATTGTTTGAGACTGACACCATTGAAGTCGTCGTTTAAGTTCAGAAATCTCCATTGAAAGCTTAGATTGGACATCATCATTTTGTGAAAACATTTTTCCATTTTCCTTTTTTAATTTCTCAATTTCATGCCTTAACATCTGATTGTCCATTTCCAACATTTGAACCATATTGAGATTCTCAGCAGCTAACACAAAGATCATTCTGAAGCAAATTCACAATATATAACCACGAAGCAATATTAGCGAAAGAGCATCTTCTAACAATTGATCAAAGGCATTTTGAAGATCTTGGTTTTGCATTGTTCTTGTGAAACTGAGTTTTCAAGTGTGTTAAAAGCTTCAATCATTGAAGTCACCTCTTGTTGAAGTTCCCTTTCCTAGTGTGTTGCACACAGAAGCAAATGTGCGACATGAGGTGAAATTTGGGTTTGAAACATTTGTCTTTGCTCTCTTGCATAAGCATTGAAAATTAGATTCTTTTAACTCAGAATTTTTCTCAATTTCCGTTTCTAAAAATGAAATATCTTCCATAAACGTTTGAAATTACCGTAATACTAAACAAGATTTAGGAGTTTTTGGCAACGAGTTGCTTTTGCAAGAGGACGGTAAAGGACCATTTATTTGTGCAACACTGAACGGGACCTTCTACCAAGATGCCTCGCTTAATTCAAAGATTATACGATGTTGTTGAAATGACATTCAGTTTGTAAGAAGCATTTTCTCTTGTGTAATCATATGGTAAAATTCCAATTTGTCGCATGTTTGCGACAATCATCTTGTGCCCATTTTTCCTCACAATCAAATACAACAAGTTGCATGCATGGATCTAAAAGACATTGAGAACTATACAATTTGGGCATTTCCTTGAGAGTTGTGTGAAGAAAACGTGGATGATTATACCCAAGAGCAAAACGTTTTGAGTCATCAGGACTCGGAAGTAAGGTTGACATTTCAACTGCTTACCGAGTGGCCAATCTTATATACAAAAAGCACAAAATCTTTTAACCGTCTTTCCAATCGAAGAATTTTCTCGATTTGATCATCAATGCGCTTCTTAGATTTCTTCTTGAATTCAGAAAAATTTGACCGACTTTTTGAAAAATCTTGTTTAGTATTTGAAAGTTCCGTTTGAAGATTTTCAATGTTTTTCAAGTTCATACTTTTCTTGTTCAATTTTAGAAATCTTTTCATTATTTGACGTAACAATTTCATGCATTTGATGTTGAAGAATTTGTTCGTTAACGTAAAATTTTTGAAAGGCCACTTCAAAACTTGTTTCTCGGGTGGTTTTTGTTTCAAAATCATTTATCCGTTTTCGACAACTCTCAAGTTCGCAATATCAAGGAGGTAATCTCAGCCCTAAGAGTTTGGTTTATCTCATTACATTTTGCAGTTTGGGCATGCAATGGCGAAGTAATGAAGTCGATATTCGAATCTGGACCATGAATTGCTTCACGCTATTCAATATGCTCATTATTTTCATCATCACTTAGTTCATCAAATGTAAACCCGGGTTAATTTGATCAACTTTATGATTAAATAATGATTCATGTTGAACAATTGCTGCTCATCAGTGCAGATGCGCACACAATTGCATTTATGAGGCATATATCGTGTCGTACTGAGATAGACCGTCTGTGTCACAGACCGGTCCATTCTCTGTTTGACTGATGTGATGTTCTTGCATATTTGCCATCAAAAAAACTGCAGCATTTGCTTCCAAATCTTCATATTCATCATCTGAGATAGTATCTGCCATAAAACCTTGTTGAGTTTCACTGAGTTCTCCTCCTGCTTCATCCTTGTATGCCATCAGCATGACTTGTTTATAGTAATCTCCTCCTCTGGTTCGTGGTTCAGGACAAGCATTAGCAAGATGTCCTTGCTTTTTGCAATTATAGCAGCGAATAGTAGTCCCTAAAGCCGGTGAATTCCCTGTTTCCACAACTTGAACATTTCTTTTGAAGTTATTATTACCCGATCCCCCTGCTGATGTTTGACCATTCCCAAAATTACCAGAATACCCACTTGTAATCATTCGACGACCACTAGTTCTGTTCTGAACTTCAACTTTGCCACCTTGTATAACTGCGTGACTTGTGGGATTTGATGATGAACAAAGACGATTGTTTGACTGAGTAGAGAACTTGGAGAAGGCTTTAGCAATAAAGGCCATTCCATGATTCAATGCTTCAAAAGCATCATCTTGATCATCATTGTTTTGAGCATAGTATGCATTGTTAGAATCACCTTCGGGTTTGAGTTGATGAGAAAGTGTGGGTGGAGCATAAGCAAAGTGACGTTGTTGTTGATCAAAAACATGATTTGACTTTGGGTAAGGAGTTGGATAACCATGTGCCATGAGAGCAATCTGATCAGCAATTGGTGGTGGAGGGAAACCGTGTGTGCCACGAGCTTCTTTATCTTTGAGAACCTCATATTGATGATGTTTCAAATAATCATGCAACAACCCATACTTGACATCATGAAGATCCTTGAGTTGTCGAAAAAAAGTAACATACTTATGCCAATCTGGTCCTAATGAGTTCAGAAACTTTGTGTTAATAGCAATGGTTGGAAGATCAATCTTATGTCGATGCAAATCATTGACCACATTTGTGAAACGATGATAGTATGATTCAAGTGATTCCCCAAGCTCAATGGTAAATACATCAAAGTTGTGATATAGCTTAGACTCCATGTCGATCTTATTCAGTTCAGTGCCTTCCATCAAAAGATGAATTTGTTCCCACATAGCTTTTGCAGTTGTCTGTGCATCAATACTTTGGTAAATCGGATTAGGAATTCCAAGAAGTATTTGTTGCATAGCAAGCTCATCGGCTTCAAGATGAAGTAGTTGTTCTGGTGTTAAACGGCTCAGTGGAACAATTGAGATAGTATCGGGTCTTGGTGGAATAGCTGTAGGATCTCCGGGAACAGTTTCAGTTGGCATTTGAAATGGTCCTTCTACTATCACCTTCTTCAGATACTTACCATGAGGTTTCTTGAGTTCCATATACCTTAGAAATCAACTTGACAATTGCACATAATTGCCTGGTATAAGCATTGGAGGACGAGTATCCGAACCAGCTTCATGAATCGATTGCTGACTTGTAACAGCTTCACACATTTGAGAAAACCAAGTTTGTTGTTGAGGGATTTGTGTAACCATTGACATTCGTTGTTGAACTTGTTGAGGAGGTTGTGGAGGAGCTTGTTGAGGGGCGTAATGTGGGGGTTGATAATAATAATAGGAGTAATGGGGATAAGGATACGGTTGTTGAGACATAATTGTTGTTGATTGATAAAGTGAATTTTAATTTTCCCTCCAAAAATAATTATGAAAAAATGTTCTCCCCCAAAATTTGAAATTCACTATAAAATGCAATTCTAAGGTTGTAAGAAAAATTTGAAGGATGACAATTTTGACGCCAAATTTGACCCGAAAAATTCGAATTTAGGCCCAAAAATTTGAATTTTTTGACCAAAATTTTCACAGTTAAACCAAAATTTGAATTTCGCGTAAAAATTAAACGTTTAGTCTCCCCTAGATTTTTTTTTTTTTTTTTTAATGATGTGTAATGGATCTTTAAGGATAATTAAGGTTGATGTTGTTTAGGTTTATGTAGATTAGTAGTGGAAAGCCAAACTCGCAGAATCCAAACTCCCAGAAAATCCAAACTCGCAGAATCCAAATCCAAACTCGCAGAAATCCAAATCCAAACTCGCAGACAAGAAACTCGCAGAAGAAACTCGCAGAAGAAACTTGCAGAAGAAACTTGCAGAAGAAACTCGCAGCAAGAAACTAGCAGAAGAAACTCGCAGCAAGAAACTCGCAGCAAGAAACTCGCAGAAGAAACTCGCAGACGAAACTCGCAGCAAGAAACTCGCAGCAAGAAACTCTCAAAGAAATTCTGGAATTTGCTAACTCGCAAATATTCAAACCAGAAATCCTAACTTGCAAATCTTCAAGTCCAAACTCGCAGAAATTCAAATTAAAACTCCCTGAAATTCAAATGAAACTTGCAGAAGTTAAAGAAACTCGCAGAAATTCAAGTTAAAACTCGCTGAAATTCAAATGAAACTCGCAGAAGTTCAAGAAACTCGCAGAAATTCAAGTTAAAACTCGCTGAAATTCAAATGAAACTCGCAGAAGTTCAAGAAACTCGTAGAAATTCAAGTGAAACTCGCAAGAATTTCAAGAAACTCGCAGAAATTCAAGTGAAACTCGTAAGAATTCAAGGCTAACTCGCCAAACTCGCAGAAACACGTATTTCAGTCCAATAAGTCCATAAATTTTAATCTAAAACACGTTTTTAAGTACAGATTTCTATTAAATCTAATCAATATTAACCTAAACTATCCATTGGTTCTTGATACTACTTGTTAGGTCACCATTCTATCACATCAATATGTATTTCTAGAGAGAGAAAGTTTTAGAGAGAGAAAGTGGAAGGAACTAATGAAGGATTAATGAAATGATAATTGCAATTAGAACCAACTACCTCTCCCTTCAAGGGAGGGGGTATTTATAGTGTTTACATAACTAGGGGTGTTTCCCTTTGGTTCTAGAAGAACCTCTTATCACAGCTCATGGGTTTACTACATGAGCTGTAAATCTAAATACAAATATTTATAAACCATAATTGTTAACGACCTATTACAAATGAAATGACCTACACTTTATAATAAAACATGTTCCTAACAGAAATGGAGCGATTCCTGAACCTCCTTCGATTCCCCACGACCCCCTTCCACAAACATCAGCACCTGGCCAACGACCGACTCTCGCACGGATTCCTTATCCCTCACGTTTAAAAAATCAAAAGGCTGAAGAAGACAATGAGAGAATATTGTCTTACTTAAAACGGACTTCCGTCAACATACCACTTCTCGATGTATTTTATCATATCCCTAAACATAGCAAATACTTCAAGAGGTTATTATCGAATCGGAAGAAACTTGAAGGGTTGATATCATTAGGAGAAGAGTGCTCGGCTATCATCCAGAAAAGCTTGCCCAAGAAGAAAGAAGATCCGGGCAGCTTCACCATTCCTTTCTCTATATGGGACACTTTCTATGAAAAATACCTTGGCGGATCTTGGGGCAAGCATTAACTTGATGCCCCATTCGTTATTCCTCAAACTCGGATAATCAGGGCTGAAACTAACGAAAATAAGTATTTAGTTAGCTGATCGATCAATCAAATATTCCATTGAAGTTTGTGAAAATGTTCTTGTAAGAGTAGGAGAATTCAAGTTTCCGGTTGATTTCTTGATTCTAGAAATGGAGGAAGATAACTCGGTCCCGAAAATCCTTGGAAGACCCTTCTTGGCTACAGCTCGTGCCATCATCGATGTTCATGATGGTAAACTCACTTTACGAGTGCGGTCCGAGAGCTTAACCTTCGACATTAAGGATTCTATGAGTCATTCCTCCTCTTATGATCACCCTATTTATTTTTGTTGAAGAAATTGATAAATTTGTTGATGACATAGATGGCTGCATTGATGAGTATCTATTAAACGAATTCATGAATGATGATAACAACATAATATACAATGATGAAGAGATTGAGATGGTTGAAGCTGTTTCCTTTTACCCGCGTAGGGAAGAAATTGAACCTCTTGAACTTCAAAAGCCAGGAAACAAGCTAAAACCATCAATCAAGGAACCTCCTACCTTAGAACTGAAAGATCTCCCGAGCCATTTGGAATACGCCTTCCTTCAAGAAGAGGACCAACTCCCTATCATCATAAGCTCTTCGCTGACCACTGAACAGAAAGGGAAACTCTTAGAAGTTCAAAGAGAATACAAAGGAGTGATCGCATGGAGTGTTGCTGACATTAAGGGTATTGATTCTACTTTTTGTACTCATAAAATTCTTAAGGAAGAAGATTACAAACCAACCGTTCAACCTCAGAGGAAAGTTAACCTTAATATCAAGGAGGTAGTGAAAAAGGAGGTCGTCAAGCTCCTCGATGTCGGCCTGATCTACCCCATTTCGGATAGCCCTTTGGTCAGCCCAGTCCAAGTGGTTCCAAAAAAGGGAGGAATGACGGTTGTAAAAAATGAAAAGGGTGACTTAGTACTGCAAAGAGCGGTTACTAGTTGGCGCGTTTGTATCGACTAAAGGAAGTTAAATGATGCCACCCGGAAAGATCATTTTCTTTTGCCATTCATCGAACAGATGCTAGAAAGGTTAGCCGGGCATGAGTACTACTGTTTTCTTGATGGTTTCTCAAGATTCTTCCAAATCCCCATTGCTCCTGAAGATCAAGAAAAGACTACGTTTAGATGCCCTTGCGGGACTTTTGCTTATAAGCGAATGCCCTTAGGATTATGTAACACCCCCGCCACCTTTTAACGATGCATGATGGCCATATTCCATGAATTAATTGAAGACAACATGGAAGTCTTTATGGATGATTTCTCGGTATTCGAGAATTCCTTCGACCTTTGTCTATCCAACCTTAGGAAGATGTTGAAACGGTGTGAAGAAACAAATTTATTCCTGAATTGGGAAAAATGCCATTTCATGGTGAGAGAAGGAATCGTCTTGGGGCACAAAGTTTCAGGAAATGGAATCGAGGTCGATAGATCCAAAATCGAAGCAATATCCAAACTACCCTATCCTACTACCGTGAAGGCCATTCGAAGCTTTCTAGGTCATGCAGGCTTTTATAGAAGGTTCATTAAGGACTTCTCAAAAATTGCCCGGCCAATGTCACAGCTTCTTGTCAAGGACACCCCTTTTGAATTTTTTGAAGAATGCAAGGAAGCATTCAATCGCCTAAAGAAAGATCTCACTCAGGCCCCGATAATGCTCACCCCTGATTGGTCCCAACCATTCGAAATCATGTGCGATGCTAGTGATTATGATGTAGGCGCCATGCTTGGCCAAAGAAAGGAGAAGCACTTTCAACTAATTTACTATGCTAGCAAAACCATGAACGTAGCGCAAGAAAATTATACGACCACCGAGAAAGAGCTTTTAGCTGTGGTTTTTGCCTTTGATAAGTTTAGAAATATCCCGTCCTTTCCAAAACTGTCGTCTTCATAGATCATTCCGCCTTACGATACTTGTTTTTCAAACAAGATGCAAAACCTCGACTTATTAGGTGGATTCTATTACTTCAAGAATTCGACATTGAGATTCGAGATAAAAAGGGGGCTGAAAATCTTGCTGCCGATCATCTATCACGATTAGAGAACCCAGACGTTGAGAAATTAGACCATACCAAAATTCGCGACTCTTTTCCTGAGGAACGGTTAATGGCCATTAAGGAAATTGAGCCATGGTATGCGGATTATGCTAACTATTTGTCCAGTAGGGTTTTGCCAAATTACATGACTAGGAAAGATAAAAGGAAATTATTCACCGCGCTAAAATACTATTTCTGGGATGAGCCCTTACTATTCCGCATATGCTGTTAGGATTTAGTAAATCTAATTATTTAAGAGTCGGTCACCTCAAGTATATGTAATCGTTAGAAAGCTCGTAGTCGTAGGTTATTTAATGTTTAGTAGTATTTAGTTAAGTAACACCGTGGAGGACGGACGAGTCTTTACCCAGTGTATGCCTGATCCACAGCCCGTAGGTGGCGTTTTATGTAAGGACTATAAATACTCTCTACCTCCCAAGGTAGAGAGTTGGAGCTTATAATAAGATTTTTCTTTCTCTCACTAAAGTTCCCAACCTCTAACTTTCTCTCTCTAAAACCATATTATACGCCTACTTGTAGTTATGATCTAGTGTGTTTGTGAAATCCAATATGTTACAAATGGTATCAAGAGCCATGGTTTGATCATCTCTTACATATCCTTGGATTTCTATTGGTTTTTATATGGTTTTTGAGTTTGAAAAATTTTAGTGGTTTTTGCATCATTTGGTTCATTTCTAGTGTTGAAGTTTGAATTTTGGGTGTACTTTTATGTTTAGAATCATTGTATGTGCTTGGGTTTTGATTTGGTAAGCTTGAATCACTGTGGTTGAGCTTGTTTTGGATTGAAAAGTGTGTTTTTGAAGTTTTTCTTGGTAGAGACTTGGTTCTCGTAGTGAATTTCATCTTAGCGACTTGCTTCAGTAAAAAGTAGCGAGTTGTAGTGATTTTTGGTAGCGACTTGGTCCTAGAGACTTGTCTTTTGAGACAAGCCGACAAACAGTACACTTAGTGGATTCTCCACTACGGGTAGCGACTTGGTGAAGGTAGCGACTTGCTTTCAATTTTGTTAGCGACTTGTACTTAAGTTTCTTAGCGACTTGGTGTTAGCGACTTGGATCCTAGCGAGTTGCTATTTAGCGACTTGACGACTTAGCGACTTGGTGCTTAGCGACTTGGTGCTTAGCGACTTGTTGTCATAATTCTCAGCCACTTGGATCTTAGCGAGTTGTTCTTTAGCAACTTGACTGTGTCTTAGCGACTTGGCATTATAGCGACTTAATTGATTGCATAATACTTAGCAACTTGGTTCAAGGTTTCTTAGCGACTTGGTTGAATTTTGTTTGTAATACGGTTTTCTCTTGATTTAGTAAAATCCCGTGAAAGAATCTATTTCCGGTTTAATCATTGAGTTATAAAATCCCGTGTAATCTTTAAACATGTCTACCAACGTACCTACAATTATCTCCATCTGTTGTCGAGGATGTTCAAGCAGCTGGTTCAGATACTCGCCCACCCATGCTTGACAGAACTGACTACGACTCTTGGGCACAACGAATCAGATTGTACTGTCTTGGAAAGGAACACGGAGTCAACATTCTCAAGTCTATTGATGAAGGACCTTATCAGATTGAGACTACAAGAGACTTAATTGATACAGCTTCAGATGGAACAATGATCTATGGAATAGATAGACCAAAGACGTATGATGAGCTCAATGATAAGGAGAAAAGAGGTTCGATGCTCGATATCGTGGCTTCTAACATTATACTTCAAGGTCTTCCAAAGGATATCTACAAGCTTATCAATCACAACACCGGCCAAGGCGTTTGGGATAATGTCAAGATGCTTCTCTCAGGTTCTGAATTAACAAAGGAAGACAGAGAATCACAACTGTACGATGAGTTTGAGCACTTCAAGATGAAACCTGATGAGAGTATCTATGAGTACTACGTGAGATTCCATAAGCTTGTAAATGACATAAGGAACATCAAAATGACCATGCCAAACATTCAGCTGAACTCAAAGTTTGTGAACAACATGAATCCCGAATGGCACAAGTTTGTCACCTCTGTGAAGCTAACCAAAGGATTGAAGAACACCAACTATGAGCAACTCTATGCATTCCTTCTCCAGAATGAGAGACATGCTACGTTTGAGAAAAGGATTCTAGAACAGTTCAAAACCAACCAGGGAGAAATAAGTTCCTCAAATGACTCAACAGCCTTTTACACAAATGTTGGTATTACTACCAAAGCTTCTCAAGTCATTCCCATGGGTGATGGTAATTACAAACTCATCCCGATCCGCATATAAGCCTCCAGCACTCCAAACATATTCTTGGAAAACTTCATCAATCAACTGTCTCTCATGGTCAGTCAAAACATGAACTCTCTTCCACACACCAACAATAACCTCGAACAAACATCCAATCCATACAATCAAGCAACCGCCGAGATGGGAAGGTTAGGGTGCAACCAGTTCAAGAAAGGCAGTATGAACAGGGAAGAGGAGGAGTTGGTAGAGGATATGTGGTAAATCAAAACAGGGGAAGGAATGGGAATCAAGGTCAAGCAAAGCCAATCAAATGCTACAACTGTGGTGGTGAGGGACATATTGCTAGGAATTGCACATCTCCAAAAGCCCTCAATGCGAGATACTTCAGAGACAAGATGCTTGCTTGTGCAAGCTCGGATAATGGAGCGCTTTGGATTAAGAGGAGTTGTTGTTCCTTGCCGAGGGAAATGCCCAACCTATGATGCTGATGTTGATGAACGCACCAATTCAGGAGATTGGTCATAATCATCAAAATGCATTTCAAGTAGCTGACTGTGATGCATTTGAGTCTGATGTCGATGATGAACCTACTGCCCAAACAATTTTCATGGCTAGCATCTCACCTATGGTCTCTCCAAAGGTCTCTGCACCACAACATGCTGGTCCATCCAAAGACAAAATCATTTCTGAGGTATTAAAACTATATGATAATGTTGATGGGCAAAAGATGCATAATAAAGTACAAAATCTTGAAACTTATGAATCAGATATTGATGATAAGGGTAATAGCAATATTGTCCCATATGATCAATATGTGAAGCAAAGTGAAAGTGAGGTTGTACCAAGTAATGCATCTTCCGCAGTCAACGAGGACTATGTCTTTGATGAATACACTGCATGTGCCCCTGATGATTCTTATATCTCTGAACTTAATGCCTATAAAGAACAAGTTGCTATTTATGAACAATGTGCTAAGTTTGACTTGACCACTCGTGAGCAGGAAATGGATGACCAAATGCGTACAATTATTAGAAAAAGTAATTTTAGAGAAGAAGTATTAAAACAAGAGTTAAACTCCTTACAAGAAAATCTTTCTAAAACTGCTAAGCAAAAACAGGAACTTCAAGAAAATGTTAAAATGCTTAAGCAAGAATTCAATGCTAAGGAATCAAAACTTTTGAATGATTTTTCCAATCTAAAAACTTTGAAAAACAAGCTTGAAAATAAGTTGTACATACAAGGGAATACCATTATCTTGCTTCACTTGATCATTAGGCATAGAGTTTTAAGCGATAAGCATAGCATTCCCCTTGTTGTGGAACCTAATCCTCAGGTTGTTAAAAAGGCTAGAGCTGCCCATAATGTAATCTGTGATGGTAATGAGATTCTTAAGCCTAGACAGAAACCTAGTTGCGTTGAGTGCACTGAGGAAGATAGAAAATTAGATGATGCATCTAGGGAGAAAATGAATAAGAAGCTAGAAGATCCGGAATGTAAAGAGAATAATATAACAATCAAACCCCATGATTACAAAAAGGAAAATTGGATTTCCTTGAACAAGTTTAAGCCTCAAACGTTGTTAACACCCGAACAAGTGTTCTAGAAAAAGGATTTAGATAAGCAAAAAGCAGAGAATCTTGTTGTAACAAACCCTCCCTTAGGAAAAATGCTCTTCTGATGTATCCTCCAATACACCAATGCATTGAGTTCCTAGAACTATTGCCACTAAAAGCAAGACCTTAATCAGCCAATATGTTATTTTTCAATTATTTGTTGATTTTGAGAAAACTTGTAAGAAAAGGATCACACCTGGGATAATCAAGGGGAAAGGGGTTTCGAGCAAACTAAAGAATGCTATTTAACTGAGGTCATACCTTTCTTTAAACAACTAAAAGATCAATTTGAGAGTCTTAAAAAGGGATGGATTTAGATATTAAAGAAATGGAAAAGGAATTTGATGCAATGATAGTTGAGGTTAGTGACTATGAGCGAGAATTAAAGTATAATGAGATTGAGAGGAAGAACTTGCATACCTTGAATGAGAATCTTATTTCTAATGTATTGCTCAAGATGTGTTTTACACTGCTACAAATTGTTCCATTAATGCTTCTCATTTCATGAATTATCATTGCTCTGAAAGTCTCCCATGATCGTGTCATTGAGCTTGAAAAACTAACTCTAAACTGCATGATAAAGTTGAACAGGATGATCATGATAACTGGTAAAACAGTTTTCTAAATTGGAAGTTGAGCATCTTGCTTTGCAATTAAAATATCAACATCTGAAAGAAAATGTTAAAACCTCAAATATTAAGACATCCTTGGATGCTCCTGAATTTGATGCAGTTTTTGAAATTAACAAACGTGATGAACAAATTCGAGCTCATTGTAACACGATCAGAAAATTAAAAGCCCAAATTTCTCAATTAAAGGGTGAAAAGAACAATGTGTCTGGCTCCCAAATGCCTCCTCTTTTAGATTCTCAGTATTCTCAAACTTTTCATCTTCAAAACTTGGTTAATGCTTTACAAAAGGAAAACGAGAGTTTTCTAGAAGTGAATGAAAAAGTTAAACGACACTTTAAAGAGTTATATGATTCAATGAAAGTCACTCGTGACAAAAACAATGAAAAAATAACGTCTTTACAAAAAGAAATTGAGAATCTTAGGAGCCAGGAAAAAGGGAAACTGCTACTTGTTTTTAATGAGAATGTTGCTTCTAAAGTCATCCTCAGCGATCGCAAATATACTGTGATTGTTAAATATATTCCTCCTCATCTTAGGAATAATGAACCTCGTTTCATAACTATTGTGCCCACCTTAAGGATAGCTTAGAATGTCTCCGTGAGATTGTGGAAGAAGATTTCATTAATAAACCTCTTGATAGAGAAATTAGCTTTGCTTGCATTCAGGCCAAACGATCTCAGGAGCTACTAGAATGTTTAATTGCAACATGTCCTAAATCCTTAGGTGCGAAAGGAAAAGCTGTGATGCCTTGTTCTATGCCTAGTGCCAAGCATTCAAATCATTCTATGCCCAGTTTTAAGAAAGTAAACACTAATGTGCCTTCAAGTAGCTCAGATCCCTGCACATCAAGTCCATGAATGCAAAAAGTAGATCAACCAACTAATGTTCCCATAATTCCCTCTACAACAGTAATCAGTGACATTAAAGCAAGCGGGTCAAAGCCTCCTGGCAATACCATGCAAGATAGGGCCTCGCAAGCTAAGAATGTGCATTGGAAGAGAGTAGAAGATCACCCTAGGAATATTAAGTTTGAGTTGAATAAAACGAATCATGTTGATTCTAGTGTTAGCTTAAAGCGTACTATAATTAATGCGAATTCTGCTACTTTTAGCAAAACATGTAATGATGATTGTGTGGTTTCTGTTACTAATCTTGAATGTGGTGTGAATGATTTTTCTAATGCTATTAAACACCCTGATAAAACTGTTAATGTTAAAATTCAAGCTAAGAAGGATAAAAGGCAAAGGCGAAAGAAAGTTAGAAAACAATGGAAACCCACATGAAGGAAACTTAGTAATATAGGTTATCAATGGATACCTACTGGCCGTAAGATTAATGTGCTTTGCCCTAAAGTTGCTAAATCAATGCCTACTAGAAAATGGATGCCCACTGGTAGAACTATTCCCTTAAGAAGCGAACATACTTTGAATAGGTCAAATACGGACACTTAGCATCAGATCTATTTCTAATGAGTCCATTGTTTCTACCTCTGATGTGGGTGCTCCAATCACTGTTACTAACCAAATGGAACCCATTCTTGTATGGGGATCCTAATTATCCAGTTATCCATTCTTGTCTGTGTTCAACCGCAGATCGTTCAAATCGTTATGTGGTACCTGGACTCAGGCTGTTCCAAGCATATGACCGAGACCGTCGCGGCTCATGAACTTCGTGAGTAAATTCATCGGGACTGTTAGATTCGGGAACGATCATTTCGGTGCAACTGTGGGTTATGGAGATTATGTTGTCGGTGATAGTGTTATCTCCAGGGTATATTACGTAGAAGGTCTTGGTCATAACTTATTTTCTGTCGGTCAATTCTGTGATTCTGATCTAGAAGTAGCCTTCAGAAAACATACTTGCTTCGTTAGAGAACTAGATGGTAAAGAACTTTTAAGAGGAACACGTGGTTCGAATCTATACACCATCTCTATCGAAGATATGATGAAGTCTTCTCCAATCTGCTTGCTGTCAAAGGCTTCTAAAACTAAGTCTTGGCTATGGTACCGTCGTCTCAATCACTTGAACTTTGGTACCATAAACAATCTTTCCAGAAAGGACTTAGTAAGAGGATTACCAAGATTAAAGTATGAAAAAGATCATCTTTGTTCAGCGTGCCAATTGGGAAAAAGCATGAAATATGCCCATAAACCAAAACCCACAAACTCAGTAATAGAAGTTCTTCATACCCTTCATATGGATTTGTGCAGACCAATGAGAGTGCAAAAGATAAATGGGAAGAAATATATCTTGGTCGTTGTTGATGACTACTCTCGATTTACTTGGGTAAAGTTTTTGAGGACAAAGGATGAAACTCCAGATGTCATCATCAAACTTATCAAACAACTACAAGTTCGACTCAACAATACTGTTAGAATAGTTCGAACAGACAATGGCACAGAGTTTGTTAACAAAGACTTAATTCATTTTATGAAAGTGTTGGAATCAGTCATCAAAGAAGTGTTCCACTAACTCCTCAAATGAACGGTGTAGTTGAAAGACGAAATCGAACTCTTGTGGAAGCCGCAAGAACAATGCTAATTTATTCAAAGGTTCCAATGTTTCTATGGGCTGAGCCATTGCCACGCTTGCTACACCCAAAATCATTCCCTTATTCATACCTCATGGAAAACTCCATATGAACTTGTTCATAAACAAAAAACTGATCTCTCCTACCTTCGTGTGTTTGGTGCTTTGTGCTATCCAACGAATGACGGTCAAGATTTAGGTAAATTAAGAGCAAAGGTAGATATTGGAGTTTTTGTTGGTTATGCACCAAACAAGAAGGGTTACCGAATCTACAACAAGAGAACTCGAAATATCATGGAAACAATTCATGTTACGTTCGATGAGCTGACCGGTCAAATGGCTCCAGGACAAACTAATTCTGGACTCGCATCTCAACTTTCATCAAGTAGTCCTATCAGTTCTACTCTTGTTTCTAATCCCTCTACAGTAACTCATTATGTACCTCCTTCAGAAGATGATTTGAAGAAATTATTTGATCCTATGTTTGATGAACACTATGAGACAAGGGCTAATGATCTGTCAATTCCATCAACAGAGGCTACTCCTATCTCTGTCAATGAAGTTAACCCTTCAGTTTCCATGTCACTAAGTCAAGAAGTGCCTTCTACTGATAACTCGGTATCATCATCAATGCCTCAATCATCAAGTGTACATCATGGAAATGTTGTCTTTGATGATGATGAAAATCCTTTGCTACTCAAGATGAACCTTTGAAAACATATTTGCTCCTAATCATCATCGAATCCATCTTGATCGAGGAGACATCAACTCTGCTACTTCGTTCCTCAACAACAATCCACATGAACACCTCAGAAAATGGACACATGATCACCCATTGGACAACATCATTGGAAACCCTTCTCGTTTAGTATCCACTCGTCGACAACTTGCAACCGATGCCTTATGGTGCTTCTTCAACTCGGTACTCTCTAAGATCGAACCAAAAGACGTCAAAACTGCTATGAATGAAGACAAATGGTTCAATGCCATGCAAGAAGAAATTCATGAGTTTGATCGACTAGATGTATGGGAATTAGTACCGCTCCCGGACTGTGCCATGATCATTGCTCTAAAGTGGATCTTCAAAGTAAAACTCGATGAGCATGGTGATGTTTTAAAGAACAAGGCTCGATTGGTTGCAAAAGGATACCGTCAAGAAGAGGGTATTGACTTTGAAGAATCATTTGCTCCAGTTGCTCGCATCGAGGCAATCGAATCTTTTGGCTAATCTGCAAGTAAGAACATGGTAGTTTATCGATGGATGTAAAGATGGCTTTTCTTAACGGAGATCCGAAGAAGTCGATACGCCGCCAACCTGAAGGCTTTGTGAATCCAGAGCATCCTACTCACGTCTATCATTTGAAGAAATCTCTTTACGGTTTGAAGCAAGCTCCAAGGGCATGGTATGATACGCTATCAAAGTTTCTTCTATCTACCGGATTCAAAAAGGAGCATTGATCCGACATTGTTTACCAGAAAGTCAGGCAAACATTTAATTCACGTTCAAATATATGTTGATGATATTATTTTTGCCTCGACCGACCCCAATGAATGTGATTGCTTTTGGGTTCCAAATTTCAAATGTCAATGATGGGACAAATGTCATTTTTCTTGGGATTACAAATTTCACAAAGTCCCGGAGGCATTTTTATAAATCAATCTAAATATGCAAATGAGATTTTAAAGAAATTTGGATTTGATTCTAGTAACCCTGTTGACACTCCCATGATAGAACGTAGTAAACTGGATGAGGACCACTCAGGGATCATGGTAGACCAAACGAAATATCGTAATATGATCGGATCCCTGATGTACCTCACAGCAAGAGACCGCATATCTGTTCATTGTGCATGTGTGCTAGATATCAGGCTAAGCCTACCAAAAGCACCTTGAAGCGGTTAAACGGGTCTTTCGGTATCTCCAAGGAACCATCAATATGGGACTTTGGTACCGAAGGACACCGGTATGTCACTAATGTACCTATGCATATGCCGATCATGCGATGTCAAGATACACGCCGGCACGCTTTGGAGGTGCTCAGTTTTTGTGTGATAAGCTTGTGAGCTGGTCTTCAAAGAAGAAAATGAGTACTTCTATTTCCTCTACAGAGGCTGAATACATAGCCATGTCATCTTGTTGCACTCAAATCCTTTGGATGAGATCCCAATTATCTGACTATGGCTTTGAATTCAACAAAATCCCTCCGTACTGTGATAATAAAAGTGCTATTGATCTCTCATGCAACAACGTACAACACTCAAGAGCAAAGCACATCGAAATTCGACATCATTTCATCAGGGAGAAAATAGAAAACGATGTGGTGGAACTATACTTTGTGTGGACTGAATACCAGTTAGCAGACATCTTCACCAAAGCGCTTCCTAGAGAACAATTTGAGTTTATCCTTCCACGACTTGGTCTTAAGAGCCTACAACCGGAAACAATCAAACGTCTTCAAGAGGAAGAAGAGGAGTAAAAGGCCTTTCTTCATCCATCTCTTGTAAATATCTATTCGAAAAGCAAAATACAAAATTGCAAAACCTTCAAAAAAGCAAATAGAAAAATATAAAACTTTCAAAAATCCATAAAAATTTGAAAATCTTGAAAAATTCCAAAAATATTGTCTTTTTGTCATGTTTTCCTCGATTCGATAATATCTACGATCTTTGTGCTGTCATTCAAAGAATGACACGGGACTTTAGATATTGTTCGAATGTTCTTTAAAAAAAAATCAAAAAATCAAAATTATTTTTGGGAGAAAGTGAAACTATGGCTTATTGTCATTTCAGGCAATAACCCGTTTTTCAAAGAAAGAACAGAGCCGTGCTTTATCTTGTTTTTAAAATCTCATGCTCTGATTCTTTAAAACAATTACTTACTATCTAATGAAAACTAATTGCTTTGTAAAATAACTCAGACTCTATTTTTGAAAATCATCTGGACTTAACGTTTATCAAAAATATCTACCACTCAATCAACAACTTATGTCATTGATTGAGGGGGAGAATGATTTCAATTAAATCAGAAGGTTATTTGTCATACAATTGTTTTCAAAAGATAATCATGCATGTTTAATCAATGTAGTTTAAAGTCTCAAAATCCGATCCTTATCAGTTAAAACGTTTTCATAATCAAGTCACAATTCTCCTTAAAAGCTTTCAAAATCAATTTAAATCTTCAGAGATCACAAATCTCAAATGATTTGATAATTGTGATCGGGGGAGAATTTGTGATTTAAATTGGAATTAAACTGATAATTCGGTAAATGGTTTTATAAGAATGTACAAGCTCTCCTTCCCACATGTGCCAAACGATTTCAAATTTTCCATGCACATGTTGAGGAGGAGCATTTATCTTAAACCACAAAGATTTGAAACGTGATCAATTTATTTCAATGTGCAGTCTTTTCCTAATATGTGCAGAACATCTTCAAATATCTATGCACATATTGAGGGGGAGCAACTATTTTGAAACCCACATTCTTTATATAACTACTATTAGATGCAAGCCAGCCCCTTAAAGATGAAAATTATTTCTATTACAAAATGATGCTTGATGCACATGTTGAGGGGGAGCTCTTGTTCTAAAAATATCAAAAATAATTCAGGTACAAAATGCTTTGATAATATATCACAAGTATCTGGATTGGTTTTCAAATGGTTCCAATGGCAGATGAACAATACCAAATAGACCGACCAAATTTACTTTATGTATGGTGATATAAGGAAGATAAGGTTAGGTATTAGTTCCCATGATCCGCCAGAACGGAGGGATCTACCATGGACAATCCACTAGATAGTGTAGAAGTCCTTAGGTTTGATGAAAAAAGAAGAAAAGTGAGAAATGGGAAGAGTGCGGACTAAGACTGAGCTAGTACTAGAATAAACCCAACAAGGTTCTGGTTATGAAGTCTTGGTAAGCACTAAAGGGGTTGAAGAATGAAAAAGAAATGAAATGAGAAAAGGGTGAAAAGAAATAGCCCTCCAATAATTCAACCTTAGGGCAGAAACCGGGTTCAATTCATATGCTACTGGTGGTTAACAAGGTAACACTGGTATTGAAGACAAGACGTCATGGACCCAGTGACGCACTGCACCTAACTTCCCAAGCTACTCAAGTTCCTCTTAAAAGGACTTGTTTCATTCTCACGGGAACCGACATTATCTATCGACTTTCTCTTAGAGATTGTTGATATTGAAGAAGGAGACCCTCTCCCTAGTCTCCTCCATAGGAACCAAATATACACAATTGAGTCTAGAGCCACGAGATCATCTATAAATCTCATTAGGACACTTTCAATGAAGACTCTCTGTTTCACACAATGTGGAAAGAGATTATATCTTATGAGTCCTACGCATTATCCTTGTGGTATTGCTAGAACATCCGAGTGATATGCAAACATATTCACAATGAAGATGGAAAGCCTTCTGGAGCCAACATCAAACAAGCTCCTGGTGGGTGGCATGTGAGATCTATTCAATAGATCAACCATGTGACAACTGAACAGAAACAATGGAGCGATTCATAATTATGAATCAATCCTGGTTCAGGTTATGGATTGACGGATACCTTTGAAAAACCGGTCGTTGTGCTTAAACTCTTTTCTTTAGCACATCGACTGTGTACTAATATTTCAAAATAAAAGGTGTTTATGATTGATAATTGATTTTCATTAAAACCTTCGTTCTTTAGCAATGGAAGCCTAAGACCAAGGTTTTACATCATGTCAACTGTGCATCAATGGACCTAAACAAATTTGATTATGTTGATGCACAGGGCATACCCAAGTCAGTATTGGCTTGGGTCCACAAAAGGAACTAATTTGTTTAATTTCATGTGCAGGGCAATCTACAAGATGAGCTAAAAGACAAAGGAGTTTTTGATAGTGGTTGCTCAGGGCACATGACTTGGGATGGGAGCAACCTGGAGGATTTTGAAGCTTTTGATGGAGGTTATGTGGCATTTGGTAATGATCCAAAGGGAGGAAAGATACTTGGCAGAGGCACAATCAGAACAGGAAATTTAGACTTTGAAAAGGTCTATCTGGTACAGGGACTTAAGTATAATTTATTCAGTGTTTCTCAAATGTGTGATAAGAAAAACTAGGTACTTTTGGTGAAACTGAGTGTGTGGTGTTGTCACCTGAATTTAAGATGCCAAATGAGAAGTATATACAGCTAAGGGTACCTAGGAAGGAAAACATATATTGTTTTGATCTTAAAGATGTAATTCCTAATAGGTCCTTAACCTGTTTGTTTGCTAAAGCATCAGTAGATGAGTCTAAGTTATGGCATAGAAGGCTAGGTCACCTCAATTACAAAACAATCAATAAACTGGTAAAAGGAAACTTAGTGAGAGGGTTACCTTCTAAGGTTTTTGAGTGTAAAGAACTATGTGTGGCTTGTCAAAAAGGAAAACAACATAGAGCTTCTTGTAAGACCAAAATTGTCAACACCATCACACAACCACTGTTTATGCTTCATATGGACTTATTTGGACCTACCTTTGTTAAAATTTTGAATCATAAGCAGTATTGCCTAGTTATCACTAATGATTATAGTAGATTTTATTGGGTATACTTTTTGGCAGCTAAGAGTGAGACTAGTGAGATCCTCAATAGTTTCATTACTAAGATAGAAAATCTAGTAAATCATAAGGTCAAAGTAATCAGATGTGATAATGGTACTGAGTTTAAGAATGATGTGATGAATCAGTTTTGTGTAGTTAAGCGTATAGAAAGACAGTTTAGTGTTGCTAGAACACCACAACAAAATGGGTGTTCAGAAATAAGAGGGATGAGAGAGGTATTGTTGTAAGAAACAAGTCAAGGTTGGTTGCTCAAGGATACACACAAACTGAAGGCTTGGATTATGATGAAGTATTTGCTCCGGGTGTAAGAATTGAGGCTATTAGATTATTTTTATATCCTAGGTTTGTTCAACTGATTGTGGAAAGTCAAATTAAAGAACCTGTTGAGCATACTAGGGAGTATAAAGTGCATTATCTGCTTCCTAAGGTCTTTGCACATATGAGGAATCAGAAGCCAAATGTTCAAATAAGGGATGTTCCTTTGTTTCCCCATATGATTAATTTGCCTGTTATTCCTGAGTTTGATGAAGGTTTTGAGGAACAACCCATAGTATCTGAACCCACTGTTAGTACCCCTCAATCCACTGATAGTGCACTTGATCCCACTGTTAGTGCAACTCAACCCACTTCTAGTCAAACCCAAACCACTGTTAAACCAATTGTATAGACTAGGAGAAAGAAGGGCACCAAGCTACCTCAGGCTGGTGTTAGTGGTGTTGTTCATGAGGTTGTCACACGGTGTGGAGGTGACAAGATTGGAAGGGCTTCCACTACTGATTTATGCTTAGATGCTGGTCAGGATAGTGGAAACATCATTAAGACCCAACCTTTGGCAACTCCTAATGTGGAGAGTTCCTTGGAACTTAACACAGATGGAGGAATCCCTAGCCAACTGGCTCATACAGGGTGCATAGATGATCAGGCAAGGTCTGGTGCTATGTTTTCTTTATCCAAGGATTCACCTCTCGGAGCAGTTCACACAGCTCGAAGTGATGAGGATAGCTTGGAACATGAACATGAATTGACGGATCCTATTATGGTACATGATGACTTTTCCAATGAACCACCTCTCGGACCAGTTAACACAGGTCGAAGTGGGGAGGATATTCTTAAACGTTTTAATGAATTGACGGCTAAATGTGCTCAAATGGATGATACAATCTCAAGTCTTCAAGAGTTGGCTGTGTTTCAGGGTAAAGAAATTCGAAGGCTGAAGCATAGGATGTTGGTTTTGGAGAAAGTAAGAAGACCTAGGGTTGCTGTTTCGAGGTCTTTGAGAAAGATGAAAAAGAAGGTGGACTCCTCTCTAGCTGTGAATATGGAGAATGTATCCAAACAGGGGAGGAGTGAAGGAATGAATTTAGGGGAGGCTTTAGATGTGCATATGGAAGAAGATGTGGATAGTGGAGATCAAGCAGCACAATTTGTAGTATCTGATAAAGATGGGAATGAAGCTATTCTTGAAAGTTTGAAGACTGTGGTAGAAGATGAGGTAGTGCAGGACACAACCACTGATAGTGTGTCTGCAACCACGGATAGTACTTTGGAAAACACTGCTGCAGTTTTAGACATGGCAATTGTACCCACTGCTATCATAACTACTTCCACAATTGTTACAACCATCTCTGTGTCACCACCTAAATCAAAAGAAGTTGAGAAAGAAGCTGCAAGTACATTGATTAATATTAGCAAAACCTCATCTAATCCTACACCCATCATTGCACCTGTTTTATCTCTTGAATCTGCTGCAACTAAACCTAGAGGTAAAAGTTTGATTATTGGTGAGCCTTTGAAGAAGAAAGTGGCTCAACCAGACATTGGTAAAGGTAAATGGATTGCAGAATCAGAGTTGAAGTTTAAAAGTAGAGAAGAACAGATTGCTTATGATAATGAGTTTTCAAGAAGTATACAAGCTGCAGAGGAAGAAGCACGCAATGAAACAAAAGTAAGAAGAGGAGGAGGCTAGTCAGAAATGGTTAGCTAAATGGTATGAATCACAAAACTTTCTTCAAGCTTCTAATCAAATACATGATGAGTATACTCCACAAGAATGGGCATTGTTAGATAATGAGGAAAGAGCTAGGCTTTTGGGTGAATGGTCAAGGAGGATCAGTAAAGAAAGGAAGCAAGTTATAAGAAAGAAACCTCCTACAATTGCACAGATGAGGAATGTACTGATGAAGATTATTAAGAATTCAGGCATACATATTCCTGATAATCTTAATAAATGTTCATTTGAAAGAATTCATGAGCTTTATCTGATATGTATGAGGATTAATAATGATAGTTTCTGTCCAATGAATTCTGAAAAAGAAGAAGAGTTGATTAAAGGTAATCTAAAGAGAAAATCTGAGCTTCAGGATGCATCTGGTTCTAAAAGATTGAAAGAGATTGATAGTAATCAAATTATCTTTTATGAGTATGAGCTTAAAGGGAGTGAAGGATGTTGGAAAATTCAAAGACTCAATAATGAAGTTTCTGAGTATAATAAATTTTCGCAGATGCTTCAGTATTTTGATAGAGATGATTTGCTAAATCTTTGGGAGCTTTATAGGAATAAATATGGTGATGTGCAACCAGATGATTATCATGAGAGGATGGTTTATCATCACTTGAACATTCTGTTTGAGCCTACTCATGATGAACCTGAATGGAAAGGACTCTGCAATGGACAAGTTACAAGCTGGTTTCTATATCAAACTTGTGGAGTTCGTGTGTTAACTATTTCTGGAGAAGTTATTCATATGCTTATAGAAGGTGATTATCCTCAACTGAATAAGTATCCAGAAGTTATTACTCAGATGATGAAGCCTGGTATTATCAAGATGTTGATGCCCTATGATGGTCAAGCTTACAATTTGTTGCTGAAGTATGAGAAAATTCTTAAATCTAGTAAGTGTTTGGCTACATCCTCCAATTCAGATGTTTTAAGCTTAAAGGAAACTTGAGAATTCTATTGGAATGTATCAAGTTTAGGGGAGGATTGTTGGGTTTTTGGTTCCTAGGATCAAGAATTATTCTAAGTATTGGAACCACAGACAGTGTTGATGAAACCACGAACAGAAGAATGGATCCACTGCTGAAGACAAACCGCTGCTAGTAGTATTGTGTAAAAACGGATATTTTAATGTAACCACTGCTAGTCACGTATAGTCGGTTTAATATTTTGTATTAGATAAATATGGAAAAGATATTTATCTTGTAGGTTACGTATTGTATTATGTAAAGGACTCCTTAGCCTATAAAAGGAGGTCCTAGGTTAGATTAGATATATGTATGTTTGATATCTAAGGTCGATACACTTCAAGGTTGTAAAACCCTAATACTGGTTAGAGTATTCGTATCAATAATAATATTGAGGTGTTGAATGTTTATTGTTCTTCTTCTTAAGATTAAGTATTAAATTCCGCGTGATACTTAATAAGTCTTTGTTTAAGTCAGTTTCTATATTAGATCGTTTGCTCAACTGGGATCAACATGAATGTATAGTGATCTGTATCTGATATCTGTCTTCCCGGATCCCACGGTTCCCTCTTAGGAGGGATCCGGCTAGTTATAGTTCTGGGATCCGGCTACTGCACATCAGAAGGCTTTCAGCAATTGTGCAATTCTTGCACTCTTAGCAAATGCATCTCCTAGTTATTTATACAATGATTAAATGCAAGAACAAAACAAGTATAACGCATAGCAAGTGTGTGGGAACTAAAAGGTAGCTAAAGATGAGTGACGAAGACTACTTGAATGAATTCAAGATGTCATAAAATCTCATCCTACTCGTTCCTAAGTTAAATTGTTCAATGCCAAACCCTGGTAATTCCTACCCGCTACTTCCTACTCTACATAAGTATTGTTAAGATGTTAGAAACCATTGTTTCAAATTGTTTTCATAGACTAAGGTCCTATAAACCTACCTTACTTCCCCATCTCCTTCCATATCACTCCCCGTCTTCATCCTCCCCTCCACTCTTCATCCCACCATCTCTACTTCTTTTTCTTCAAGAAGTTGGCGAAGCACTTGAAGATCCCTTTGGTTTGTTGCCATTCTTGTGATGGGATAGGAATGTCTGGCAATTGATTGATGTAATCCAAAGGGTCGAGATCAGTGTTGCCAAGGGGGTTGCTACTTCCTTCTCCTTCTCTTTGCCTCTCCCGTGCATCCGATGAATCCGTTGGTGGGTGAGGTCTTTTGCTATCCACCATAAACCTTGTAGTTTTTCCCTCGGATATAGGCACCATAACTTTGTTGCAAAAGCTATGATCATAGAAGTACGGAGAAGGATCTAAAGCAAAGATGAAGCTTACAAGACTGGATAGGAGCATTGCATACGGGAGCACCATTTTGTCCATGCTTTTCCCACTCGCCATTCTCTTAGTCATGTAATATGCAAGGTTGAAGTGAGTCTCGGTCACTAGGCAATAGATCATGAAGCTCAAGTACGCATTGGGGTGATCCTTGTTCCCTCCCAAGTAAAGCACATTCTCCCTTACCATGACTTCCCATTTCCTATACAACGCGTACATATCGGAAAGCTCCATTTGAAATGGATCCCTATAGATCACTTTGGAATTTCTAGTGACCCTCGATGGGGATGCCCTTTTCATGAACACGGTATCCCTTACCGTGGTTGCTTCCAGGATTCTCGTGTGGTAGACTTCATGATGATCAACCATATCGTGTAGCTCCGCCAAAGACCATTCATTGGACAACATGCAAACTCTTTGATATGGAACACGTAGTATTCTTCCAAACTCTACAAGCGAAAGGGTGTACTCATGCTTATTTATGATAAAGACAATTGAGATGGTCCCGTTCCCATTCCTAACTATTCTCATTGTTTTGTAGAATTCGAGTATGAACACCGGGAAAATTTGCTCGTTTATGTCCAAAAGACAATCAAAGCCAATTGTTTCAAAAACTTGTCGGATGTCGTTGTTAGCAAGGAATGATGGTTCTACCCCACAACCTTCATGAAAAAGTCTATTTTCGAGCAACTTGAAAGCTTTCCTATCCTCCGGGCTAAGTCCATCCTTTCGATGGTACTTTGGGATGTAGTGGGCGGTATCATGATAATATTGTTCTCGGTTACCAGGCATGATTGTTCCTATACAACAAAACCACTATGTGGTGTTAATTGTGAATAGTAGCCTAAAGGGTTTGATCACAATTTTGCTCAAATCAACTTTATTGAATTCATGAAATGAGTTAAATTGGTATTAACAATGTTAATTATTTGATTTAGATTATCTTAGAAAACAATGTGGTAAAAAATTATGAAAAACCCATTTGAACCCAACTTCTAAAGATGAAAATTGTAATCCTAGGAATCAAGGAATCAAATTAACAATGTAGTGAAGATTATACTTACACACAAGATTGTTTTGCTTGAAGGAAATGATCAATTTGCTCTTGTGAACAGTAATTGGGTTTTTGTTCGTGAGTCTTTGATAGGGGAAAGTGATAGTGGAACTTTCATAGTGATCATTTCTAACTTATGCTGTCTTCTGTTGCACAGATCCCACAGATCCCTCTTATTAGGGATCCGGCTAGTTCAAACTCAGGGATCCGGCATGACAGCAAAAGTTCATCTTAAGCATTCCATGATAACTTTGGTTTGGGAGTTCTAAAATTCTTAGAGTTTGATGTTTAAGCTCTATAACTTGTGGTTTAGGGTTTTGACGGTTTAATACTAATCCTATTTGACGAGGTTCCCTTTTTATGAATAAGTTATAATTCTTTGGGAGGTATTTCAAAGGTTATGACAAAATCCCATTTTATCATAATATAAGAAATTTCACATGGATACTCATTGACATAGATGAATTGTCAATAGTCCTTTTGTGGGGAATAATGATCAAGGCTCTCGAATAGCCGAGATATTATTATTACAGGTTTGTAGTGTAGTCTATACAAATCATCGAAGAATACTATTCTTCAGAATGATTTCAAAATATTTAACTACTATAGTAATTACTAAGAAAATATAAACATACTACTAAGACTTTAATAAACTAAATGAAAGCTTGAAAATTATTAAAAATCATACCTTTGCTAAATATTCTTTTTAAGGAAAGAAATATTTAGAGAAATTCTTTGTGATCTTCTTAGGATCCCCAAATCCATGTCTGAGGAATACTATGCTAAATATTCTTTTTACGAAAAGAAATATTTAGAGAATTTCTTCATGATCTCCTTGGTATGCCCAAATCCAAGTATGTAGAATTCTTAACAAGAAAAATATTAGAACGTTCTATCATTGTCCAACATTAAACACTATGATGATTTTTAAAACATGACTTAAAAAATCCTTCTTTGTGGTTTTCAAACATACACGGATCGTATCAAGTTTTTAAAGTACAACATACTCTAAGAAACTTGGTAACAAAACTCTGATACCAATTGTGGAAAACTAGAAGGGGGGGGGGTTGAAAAGTTTTACCAATTAAAACTTTATTTTAAAATATTTAGATCGACTTATGTCAATCCATTTGGATGTGTATGTTGGACATTGATAGATAGATATAATAAATGTGTAATGAAAGATAAAGAGTAAGAAGCACATAACCACGACACGAGTATTTATAGTGGTTTGGCTACAAGGACACCTTCCTTGCCCTACACCACTCCCCGAGTCACCTACTCGAGAGTTCGTAATCACTACACAACACCAACTCCTTATGGCGGAGAAGCCTTCACAAGGTCGCCTACTCTTTTTCCGGTACTAGGCTAACCACCGAGTTCTTTCACAAGGGAGAACCACAACTACCACAACGTTGCCTACCCTTTATCCGGTACTATGCTAAGTACCGAGTTCCCTTACGATGGAGGAACTACTACCCAACATTACAAAACACCTAACCCCAATGAAGACCAACTCCTTATTACCACATCATCAAGGATATCAATATCCTTGGGAACAACCTATCTCTATTTGTATATCGATGAACCTCATCGAGTATACAATCATGGCATCCTTCACTAATGCCACTTGACTTGACTTCTAGGCATCTTTCACTAATTCCCTTGACATGGACGCTTGGCACCTTTCACTAATGCCTTCGTCTTGACTCCTTTAGCATTCTTCACTAATGCTTTTGACACGGACGTTAAGCACCTTTCACTAATGCTTTCGTCTTGACTCTTTCGGCATCCTTCACTAATTCCTTGGACACAAAACTTCTATTGAGGAAGAAAAAAGTATCAATCAAGAGAACCTCAGTAGTCTTGATGATGACGAAGCATGGCAACTCATGGACTTGAGCTTGCTTGACTTCAAGAGGTGGTGATCTCACCTTTAAGAGGAACCTAGAGAATCACAGAAAAACAAAAGACAACCTACATAGAAAGATCCTTAAGATCTGTGGTTAAAAGGTTATAATACTTTGGGAAAGTATGTGTGGGAGTGGCAACCCAAAAGGAAGAAATGGCTCACTATTTATAGAAGAAAAACAACTAGTGTTCCACAGATCCCTTACTTGAGGGATCCGTCCAGTGTATTACTGGGGATCCGTGGGACGCTCCCTTTTGCCCATGGGTTTTGGGTTATGGGTCATGGGTTATGGATCATGGGTATCTAACTAGATACAATGTATCTACAAGATGCAATGCATCTAGTCCATGGTTCATGGATTAAAACCATGGGTCATGGATATTATCCATATATGACTTAAGAATGATGTCATGCAATAGGTTATGGGTCAAGCTCCATGGGTATGGGTCATGGACATTCAATGTATTTGGTCAATGGGTCAAATACTTAAGTTTCTACCCAATTTGTATTACCCATTATAATACATACCCTTTATGTATATATTTACCCAATATGTAAACACTAGTTGTTGTACATATGTATTTAAATCATAAAATCACTTATACTTGTTTTAGTGTTTTATGTGAAAACGTAAGTGTGTTAGAAAACTATTGGCTCAAACCATTTACGTATTTTATTTGTTTCGTTAAAATGATTTTACGTTTGTTATCGAGAAAACATTAGAAGATCATAAAATATAAATAAATATTTTTACGGCTTAATATGCTTTTTTTTAATGATGTCTGATCTCAATATGCTTTTTTTTAATGATGAACTAGATTTTTTATTATGCAAATAGTACTGTTATTATGATTAAAGGTTTTGGTTTCTTAAAAATCTGTACCCATAATCAAGCAGTTGATCCTGAATCCAAAGCACTTGTCCACAGCAACTTGAAGCAGCCACATAATCAGCTTCTGTTGTTGAATTTGCACCCACAATCTGTTTCTTGCACTGCCATGAGATCAATCTACATCCAAAAAACTGATAACCTCCTGCTGTAGACTTCCTATCCAAGCTTGCTCCAGCATAATCACTATCAGTGTATGCCACCAAATCAAAATAAGAATCTTTTGAATACCAAAGGCCCTATTTTGGTTAACCTTTTAAGTAACTAAAAACCCTTTTCATAGCATGTGAAACTTTTGGATTTACTTAGTATCTAGAACATGCACACACTGCAAACATGATGTTAGGTCTTGAAGAAGTAAGGTACATCAATGAACCAATCATTAACCTATACATATGAACATCAACTTCTTCACCAACTTCATCCTTGAGCAGAGGCTTTGAGTTTCCATTAGTATACTTGTTGTTTTAACTTCTGTAAACCCAAACTTCTTTAAGATTTCAGCAACATACTTATCTTAACTAATAAATATGCCATCCTTCTTCTGCTTCACTTGCAATCCTAAGAAGAATGTAATTTATCCCATAGAACTCATCTGAAACCTCTCATGCATTAAATTCTCGAATGTAATGCACAACCATTTCTTTGTAAAACCAAGATGATATCGTTCACATAAACTTGGACTAGCCAAATATCACCTTTGTGCATTTTGATTATAAGGTCTTGTGAATCTTCCCACTTTGAAATCCATTGTCCAACAGATATGTTGACAAGGTTTTATACCAGGCTCTAGGAGCTTGATGTAGTCCATACAATAATTTTTCAACTTTTTACACTTTATTTGGAAAGTCTGGATCTTCAAATCCTGGTGGTTGGCAAACACACACCTTTTCTTCAATATTTCCATAGAGAAAAGCACTCTTTAAATCCATCTGATACACCACAAAATCTTTAAATGAAGCATAAGCTAGAAATAGCCTAATTGCTTCAATTGTTGTAATAGGGGCAAAGAATTCATCATAGTGATGCAGGTTTTACTAACCAGGTTTTAATATTTATAAGTCTCGTTATATCTATGGCCTTAGAGCTGGCAATTTTGACACGAAACACGAAAACACGACACGACACGACACGAAGTTAACAGGTTTCGTGTTTGGGCTTATCGTGTTTCGTGTTGTGTTCATGTTCGTGTAAGATGACACGATAAGATAACGTGTCGTGTTCGTGTCAAGACCTGTTAAGACCTGTTAAGACACGATAAGACCTGTTAAGACCTGTTAAGACCCGTTAAGACCTGTTAAGACCTGTTAAAGACCTGTTAAGACCTGTTAATACCTGTTAAGATTTCGTTTTTTAGCGTGTCAAGAGCTGTTAAGACCTCTTATCGTGTCTTATCGTGTTCGTGGTCGTGTAACCTGTTAATTTTCGTGTTCGTGTTCGTGTTTTAAGATCTGACACGATTAGCTTATCGTGTCGTGTTCTTGTTAGGTCTTAACAGCTCCGTGTCTTATCGTGTTCGTGTCGTGTCGTGTCGTGTCGGACCTGTTATGCCAGCTCTATATGGCCTACCCTAATGCACTAACGGGCAGTATACCCGGTCGTGTGTAGTGTAGTATTCGGTAAAACCGAGGTCGTCCCAAGAGCTATGTGTGTGAATTTATGCTAAGTCTAGGTGTCACAGATTTTAATATGATTTCAATAAGGAATTAATTAATTAACTACTAAAGCAGATAAAGGCAAAGGTTGTGATCAATAAAAGAGAGTGGTGCTAACCTAGTTACTCATCCTAACTAGTAATGTTTACGTCTAATTACTTCCAATTACTTTAGGTGAGGTCAAAGTCGCTAGGACAACATTTGGTCAGTTCGTCCTAACCTATCAACAAAGGGTCGCACTGGAGAAGTCAGGTGTCCCCTCATAAGTCCAGTTGTTCCTGGTCCCCTAAGCCAAGTCATTAAATACCGCTACATGCTAGATTTATAATAGTGAGTGGCCGGGCGCTAGCATCTTAAACACTCACCCCTTACTTCTTAAGTTCATCCAAACGGTAGGTGATCAGTTGGTCAAATCGCACAAGTAGAAAGGGTCGTCAGTTGGTCATATCTTACCCTTCCCGTCTTAGTCTACTCACTTAGGGTCAGTTAGTCATATCTCATAAGCAACTAGCCTCTACCGCTATTCAAAACTAGCGAAAAAAGGGTAGCTACCAATAAACTATGCATGCATACCCTTAGAAATAATTATGCGGAAGCAAAGTAAACGTAAACAAAACAATTAAGGAATCCTAACTAGGCCAGCACCGAGAGGTGCTTAGCCGCTCATATTAACCATAACAATCAATTCAATGTTTAATGTTACGAAATACATGAATTGAAAGTAAAGAAATGTTAAAAAGCTAATGCTTATTGTAGGGGAGTGATTTCTCCCTTGGAGATAGCTCTGTATACTCCTCTAGATCTGCATTTGACTTCTTCTCACGTTCTTTGATTGTTGTGTGTGAAATGGGATGATTTGAAATGCTGGAAATCGTGGGGTATTTATAGGCCAGATCTGGTTACGGCGTAACTATTAAAAGAGTTACGCCGTAACATACAATTCTTCGTAAATTGCACTAATAATGCTGGTTACGGCGTAACCTAAAGAAGGAGTTACGCCGTATCTTCATTAAATCTTGGTTACGCCATAGTTAATGCATGAGTTACGGCGTAATTAGTAGCAGCGCGGAACCTCATTTGACCTAATATGGTTACGTCATAATCTTGGATAGAGTTACGCCATAATCTTCTGTTAAGTTGGTTTTCTGAGCCACGCTTTAGTTACGACGTAATGTGAGAGAGGAATTACGCCGTAACTTTTTCAAAGTGAGCATACTATGATAAATCTTTAATAAACTCTCCAATTCCGCATCTCTTTAGCTCCAATGCTCGTAATTTACCTGAAAGTGAAATATAATGTTAAACAAGCGTAAATCCATATAAATGATATAAATTACAAGCATTATTGGGAGAAATTTACACTTAATATTCAGGATAATTTGATGTTATCACATAGCCAATATCTTCTTCTTGTATGTACCCTTGAGCTACCAATATTGCTTTGTTTCTTATCACAATATCTTTATCATCCTTCTTATTCCGGAAGACCCATTTAGTGCCAATAGCACTTTTTTCATTAGGTAACTCCACCAGAGTCCAAACTTCTTTTAACCTGAATTGTAAAAGGTCTTCCTGTATAGCTTCTATCCAGCTTGGATCTTTCAAAGCTTGAATTATCTTCTTGGGTTCTTCTTGTGATAAAAAGAAAGTAAACAAACAGTTTTGAACGTCTTTATGGGTTGTTCTTATTTAAGAGTACTGAATAAACCCATGATCCTTCAAATTCTTTGTTATGTTTCTTGTTTGTGTAGCTTATTGCACATCTTCAATCACTTGTTCAAGAGGATGATCTTTATGAATTCTTGTAGTTGGAGTAGGACTAAGTGAAATTGTTGTATCCAAATTAATCATGTCAGCCACTTCAACATCATCTTCATCACTACAAGAGTAGTCAAATATGTTGGAATCTTCCAAAGAAGGCATGTTTAGATCAAATGGAAGTTCTTTTTCACCAACAGCATTAACTTCAATTCCATCAGCATTAACAGGTGGAGTAATAGTATTAACACTGTAAGTGTTGTTATCAAAACTAGCAGTATTAACATCATTAGACCTGTTAACATTATCATCATGCTCTTGATCATCACTATCACTTTCTATATTTGGATATTCATTAGCCTTCTTTCCTTCCTTGCCTGAAGGTTTGGATCCATCATCTTGAGAACTCTTTGGATCTTGGGAAAAAGGTAGATCAGCAGACTATAATGGTAGTGGAATGTAATATTTACCAGGTCCTGTCTCTTGTCTAGCTTGACCTGTGTTATTACTTGCTTTTGTACCTGCAAAACCATTAGACTGTGCACCTGCAACAACTGGCTCACAATTCATTGTTTTTGTTAGTGCATCAATATCAAATAGCCAATCTGTTCCACTACCTACAACATTAGGTGTACTTTCACTAAACTTAATGTGCAAGTTCTCTTCTACTATCCTTATTCTACTATTGAATACTCTAAAGGACTTACTATTTAGAGAGTATCCAACAAAGAATCCCTCATCAGTCTTACCATCAAATTTGCCTAAGTGATCTATGTATTGAGACCCAAATGGTCTCATAAAACATAAAATTAATGTTCTACCATGTAAAAGTTCATATGGGGTCTTGTTATGAGGCTTAACAACTAACACTTCATTTTGCACATTGCAAGCAATATTAACTGCTTCTGCCCAAAAAGTAGTTGGCAACTTAGAATCAGCTAACCATAGTCCTAGTAGCCTCTATTAGTGTCCTATTTATTCTCTCAACAACTGTATTTTGTTGAAGAGTTTGTTAAAACAAATAAGCCGTAAAAACGTTTATTTATATTTTACGATCTTCTAACATTTTGTCGATAATAAACGTAAAATTATTTTAACGAAACAAATAAAATACGTAAATGGTTTGAGCCAATAGTTTACCAACACACTTATGTTTTCACATAAAACACTAAACAAGTAAAAGTGGTTTTATGATTTAGTAATACGTATGTACAACAACTAGTGTTTACAAGGTTGAACCAACCTACCACAATGTCGCCTACCCTTTATCCGGTACTAGGCTAAGTACCGAGTTCCATTACTATGGAGGAACTACTACCCAACACTACAAAACACTTAACCCCAAAGGAGACCCTCTCCTTATTACAACACCATCAAGGATATCAATATCCTTGGAAACAAACTATCACTATTTGTATAACGATGCACCTCATCAATTATATGACCTTGGCATCCTTCACTAATACCACTTGATTTGACTCCTAGGCATCTTTCACTAATGACCTTGACACGAACGCTTGGCACCTTTCACTAATGCCTTTGTCTTTACTTCTTTAGCTTCTTCACTAATGCTTTTGACACGGACGTTAAGCACCTTTCACTAATGCTTTCGTCTTGACTCTTTCGGCATCTTTCACTAATTCCTTGGAGACAACACTTCTATGGAGGAAGAAAGAAGTATCAACAAGAGAACCTCAGTAGTCTTGATGATGACGAAGCATGGCAACTCATGGACTTAAGCTTGCTCGACTTCAAGAAGTGGTGATCTCGCCTTTAAGAGGAACCTAGAGAATCGCAAAAAAAAAAAGACAAACTACATAGAAAGATCCTTTAGGATATGTGGTTAGAAGGTTACAATACTTGGGGAAAGTATGTGTGGGAGTGGCAACCCAAAAGGAAGAAATAGCTCACTATTTACAGAGGAAAAACAGCTACTGGGGATCCGTGGGACGCTCCCTTTTGCCCATGGGTTTTGGGTCATGGGTTATGGATCATGGGTATCCAAGTAGATGCAATGCATCTAGTCCATGGTTCATGGATTAAAACCATGGATCATGGATTAAAATCATGGGTCTTTGATATTCGATGTATTTGGTCAATGGGTCAAATACTTGAGTTTCTACCCATTTATATTACCCATTATAGTACATACTAGTTACGTATATATTTGCCTAATATGTAAACACTAGTTGTTGTACATATGTATTACTAAATCATAAAATCACTTATACTTGTTTTAGTGTTTTATGTGAAAACGTAAGTGTGTTAGAAAACTATTGGCTCAAACTATTTACGTATTTTATTTGTTTCGTCAAAATGATTTTACGTTTGTTATCGACAAAACATTAGAAGATCATAAAATATAAATAAACGTTTTTACAGCTTATTTGTATTAACAATCTCCCCCTTTTTCGTTGATGACAAAACATAAAATTATTTTAAGTAAAACTTAAATTCGTAAAAGTTTGAATTGGAGTTTTTACTCTCTTTTACCCCTTTTTGTCGAAACGAAAAGGGCGTCGAAAAGAAACTAACACAATGTTTTAAGAAAAACATGTAAAAGAAAAAAAATATAGAGAGCAAGTTACGGGAAGAGATCTCATCTTAACTCCCCCTTGACGAGTCCATCCCTTTGTGAGGGCGTCAAGTAAGTAAAACGTACTAAGCTAATGCATTGCAACTATGTTTGCAAATGGTTTCGTCTTAGTGACGATAATGCTCCCCCTTGATGATTGCAACTTTGCAAAGGGACATAACGAAATGTAATCCATATGAGGATTATATTGCAAATGGTTTTGCAATGTATTGTTTGACACAAAGCTCCCCCTAGCTTAGGGTGTCAAATTCTTCATGTGTATTTTGAAAATCTACAAAACATAGGTTAGAAAACAAGTATATTGAGCATAATTTCCTGTAAATAAGACTCAAGTTAGTAAAAAACTAGTCTTCTGTTGTACGGATCCCATGGTTCCCTCCTTGGAGGGATCCGTCTAGGCAAAACTCAGGGATCCGGCTATCTGATAACAGAATTCAGCGATGGTGATGTAACAAATAATGTTAACATCAAAGTGAGATATGTATTCAAGCAACAAACATATACTCAAAGAAATATGGCATATAAACTGTCATTCAATAAAACATTAGAGATGATCTACAAATCTCTAAAAACTAAGAGAATGATTTAGCCATGTAATACATATTCTACTAATACTAGTAAGTGACCAAAACTTAAGAAGCAACCATGTGCTTGAGTCTAAGGATGAGTAGACTTGTTGATTTGGTCCGATCTTTCAAGAGGATGATTAAACATGAAATGGGATTCCTAAACGATCTAAGTTAAATTTGAGACTAGCACACCATTTTAATCCTTAGGCTCATGGTTGTTTGGGTTTGTTGACCTCATCGAAATGTTCGAGGAGGTGATAAAACATGAAACGTTGCTCCTCACGTAGTTCATGTATCAACCCTTCAACATGTTGACAATGATAGAAATCCTTGTCATAGTTTTAAAAAGGTGGTGGTAAAGATGGAGCGACTTGATGTGGAGGTTCAAGTGAAGAAGGTTGGGGATCCTCAAATGAAGGAGGGATTGGTGGAGGCACATTAAATGGTGGCTCAACAAGGGTTGATGGTGGAGGTAGTGAAGTGTAAAATTCCATGTGGTTGGGTGGTTGATTTTGATGTCTCCTCATAATCCAAAATGGACCATTGGAGGAAAATGGAGAAATGGACATTGGTGCAAGTGTTGATTCAACACATTGGTTTTGTTGTACAATATTTTCTAGTGAAGAGTGTGTCGGTAATGGTGGAGGATGAGATGGCCTAGGGGGTAAGTCCTCTAAGTTGTAGGAATGTGGAGATGATTGTGAGGTGGTAAATGATATGGCTCTAGGCACCAATGATGTTGATTTGGTTGAAAAGGGTGTGCTTGGTCTAGTAGGAATTGTAGAATTTGGTGATGATATTTTTGTGGGAACAATCCTCTTGGGGATTGGTTTGATTGGTTGAGTTGGTGGAGGGGAAATCCTATCATTTGTGGGTTTAACCGGAGATGATTCGGTTGAGGAAATTTCGTGTACAATACAAGAAAGTTTCTTGGGTGGTTCTTGGGTGGATGAGTTAGCACTAAGAGCTTTCCTCAAGATGAAATGACTAAATAAAATGTTTCTAAATGCTGAGAATTATGTTTTGTTTGATGACTAAGGGATTCTAACAAGATGACTTATAAAGGGAAGGATTTGGCAAGTGCATTCAAAACTTAAGCCACTAAGATCCTTTGGAATGTGATGATTTGCATGCACAAGAGTCAACTTCAGAGTTGTACTGATCTAGGGACTTAATTAAGATGAGGTAGAGTGTTCAAGTTAGCAAGATGAGCTTGAAATGATTGTTTAAGCTAGGCTTGACATGAGTCTGTCACCCGGATCCCATGGTTCCCTCCTTTGAGGGATCCGTCTAGGCTAATCCTAGGAATCCGGCTACCAGTAGCAAAGAAAAAGAAAAGATGATGTTTGTGAGGCCTAACACCTATACCTCCTTGAGTGTTTCAGTCTTCCAAAGTATCTTAAATGAAAGAGTACTTAAATGATCAAGGGCAATAAGTGATGTAGCTAATGATTGCCTTTTAAGGAAGGAAAATGAGACTTTATGATCACCAATGGGTGTTCAAGGATGACACTAGGAATTTTGATGGTGTGAAGTCATAATAAATGATCCTAGAGATCAGATGTAAACTTGAGATAAAATTTGAACAATCCTTAAAAAAATAAAAGAATTGAAAAAGTAGTTTTTGACCCATTTTGAGATAAGGATGACTAGAAACAATTTCCTAAAATTGATAAAGATATCCACCTAAGTGTTTTGAGATGTGAGAAACAATGTTTGAGTATTGAAGCAGAAATGTGGTGAGTTTTGATGAGTTGATAAATCAAAAGCACTTTGAATTTGATCCTAGGTTAGTTATGGGTGAGTGTGAAGCTTTCTAATGCTTGAAGAAGACTTAGGTGGTTCTAAGGTCTTATGTTTAGTTAGTGTGAAGTGATCTAGTGTGCTGTTTTGATGTGTGGGAATCTGTACCGCTCTTCTGTTATCACGGATCCCACGGTTCCCTCAAAGGACGGATCCGTCTAGTATAAACTTAGGGATCTGGCAACTATAGATCAGAAACATCACAAAAGCAAATGCAGATTTTGCACCATACTATATACATTAATTTCTATTAAACTCTACTCCAAAGAACAGCAATACAAGCATGATATCACATAAATCATATCATAGATAAGAGTAGTAAAGACAATATTCAAACTAACACAAACTAATGTGCTAAAACAAAACATAAGCATTCATACATAAGCCAAATGTCTAAAAACAAGCATAATCCTAATGTCTCTTTAGTAAATCCTTTCTTTTCCTCTTTCCCGATTTCATGACGTAGTTAGCTAGGTTTTGGATCATACCCTTTAATTTTTTAAATTCTGCGGTCTCGTTTGGGAGAATTGCAAATTGTTGATAGTAGGCAATGGGGTCCAAGTTGATGTTAGCTTCGGGGTTGACATTTACTTCTTCTTCTTTGTCCGAGGAGTCCGGGAGAGCCTTAGGTTTTCTTCCATTGACCATGAACCGTTTAGAGGGTTGTTTGGTAAGAGGTACCATGACGTGATCGGATAGGAAATGATCATCGTTGATAGGAGATGGTTGCAATGCACTAACATACTCACGGAGTCGTGTTAGGAGCATACCATACGGAAGTACCATGTTGGCAACTTTGAATACCCTGACCATTCTCTTCACCATGTAATAGGCGAGATTAAATGGCTTTTGGTGAATGAGGAAATAAATCATTTGCACGAGACATGCATTTGGATGGTCTTTGTTACCGACCAAGCTAATGACATTTTCCATAAGAATTTCTTCCCATTTTATAAAAATGGGGTGCATTTCGAAGAGTTCCATTTGAAAGGGATCACGGTGAATGAGCTCTTTGTTTCGGTTGAAACGAGATTGGTCGGCTCTAACTTTGAAACTAGTGTCTCGAACGGTTGCGGGTTAATCAAGAGGAGTATGGTATAGTAGTTTGAAATCAAGAGCAAAAGCTTGGGTGGATATTGCCTAATCTTGAGAGTACATACAAGTTCCTTCACAAGGAATGCAAAGGATTTGAGCATATGTTTTGAGAGGTACAGTGAAATTTCGTTTATTGATGATAAAGGCGATTGAAATGCTATCATCGGTGTTTCGAATGATCCTAATGCTTTTGTAGAATTCAAAGATAAAAACCGAACAAATTTGTTCATCAATATCAAGAAGACAATCAAAGTTGATTGCTGAGAAGACTTGACGAATGTTGGTATTTTGAAGGAAACATTCTTTGACCACATGACCTTCATGGATAAGTCATTTTTCAAGTCTTTTGAAGACTTTGCGATTGGTTTTTGACAAGCCCTCTTTTCGATAGTATTGGGTGAGGTAATGGACGGTATCATGGTGGTCTTGTTGGGTGGCTTTAGGCAGGGTTGGTCCTAAAAAAACAAATATTCCAATTAGGCAAAATTTGTTGAGATGGGTTTATGGTTTTGATTTGTATTAACAATGTTGTAAGCACAATGTAATCTTAGTTATGTGAAAACCATTTCTAGTGATCAATTTTGGAAAACCTAATTTTATTAATTGATTAAGAAAAATTGAGAAACCATAAACCCTAGGATGAGGATGATGAAAATTAGAACATGTTAGTGTAATTATTTACAATGATGTTCTAGGGATGGATGCTTGAGGATATGGAGTCCTATGGAGATGAAACCAGCTCTTGGGTCATTTTTGTGTTTTGTGAGGAGAGGGAAAATGAGCACGGTTGATTTTGAAAGGCGTATAGCTGGTTTCTGTCACACGGTTCCCCCGGATCCCTTGTATTAGAGATCCGGCTAGTACAACTAGAGGGATCCGGCTACTGTAAATAGAAAAAGGGTGTTTGGCATTATTTTTGTAATAAGTTATAAAATAGCTTATGGAACAAAAATAGTTTTGGGGTTTCTAATAAAAAAGAGTGTTTGGTCAACGGGATTTGATAGTTTAATTATCAAGGATCCATTTATGAGGACGGCGTTAGTTTGACGAGATCAAGAGGAATACTATTCCTCATGATGAGTAAGTCAGGAAAGTAGCGAAATGAGACTTTTTAAGAGACTAGCAATTATTAATGTCTAAAATAAAGAAAAGTATCAACATATTCATGTAGATATAACTAGCTAATGAAAAGTGAACATACCTTTATGCTCTTGGTATGGTTTAAGGAAACCATAAGACCGAAAATACTTCATGAGATTTTAAAGTAATCATTTGTACTAGGAATAAGTAGATTGTGATTACTTTTAGGTTCTTCTTTGAAGGGTGACTTCATTTTTCTTTGAATAGAAATGAAGACTTTGGAGAGATCCTAGCATGAAGATTTCTTGAAAAAAAATGTTAGAATAATCTATCAATATCCAACATAGAAGAAAGTTATTTTAAAAGATATCCTTCCTTGTAGTTTTTAAACATACACGGATCGTATCAAGTTTTTAAAGTACAACATACTCTAAGAAACTTGGTAACGAAGCTCTGATGCCAATTGTAGAAAACTAGAAGGGGGGTTGAATAGTTTTACCAATTAAAACTTCGTTTTAAAATATTTAAAACGACTTATGTCAATCTATTTGGATGTGTATGTTGTACATTGATAGATAGATATATAAATGTGTAATGAAAGATAAAGAGTAAGGAGCACAAAACCACGACACGAGTATTTATAGTGGTTCGGCTACAAGGATACCTTCCTTGCCCTACTCCACTCCCCGAGTCACCTACTCGAGAGTTCGTAATCACTACATGACACCATATCCTTATGGCAGAGAAGCCTTCACAACGTCGCCTACTCTTTTTCCGGTACTAGGCTAACCACCGGGTTCTTTCACAAGGTTAAACCAACCTACCACAACGTCGCCTACCCTTTATCCAGTACTAGGCTAAGTACCGAGTTCCATTACTATGGAGGAACTACTACCCAACACTAAAAAACACTTAACCCCAAAGGAGACCCTCTCCTTATTACAACACCTTCAAGGATATCAATATCCTTGGAAGCAAACTATCAATATTTGTATAACGATGCACCTCATCGATTATACAACCTTGGCATCCTTCACTAATGCCACTTGATTTGACTCCTAGGCATCTTTCACTAATGCCCTTGATACGAACGCTTGGCACCTTTCACTAATGCCTTCGGCTTGACTTCTTTAGCATTCATCACTAATGCTTTTGACACGGACGTTAAGCACCTTTGACTAATGCTTTCGTCTTGACTCTTTCAACATCTTTCACTAATGCCTTGGACACAACACTTCTATGGAGGAAGAAAGAAGTATCAACAAGAGAACCTCAGTAGTCTTGTTGATGACGAGGCATGGCAACTCATAGACTTGAGCTTGCTCGATTTCAAGAAGTGGTGATCTCGCCTTTAAGAGGAACCTAGAGAATCACACAAAAACAAAAGAAAAACTACATAGAAAGATCCTTTAGGATCTGTGGTTAGAAGGTTATAATACTTGGGGAAAGTATGTGTGGGACTAGCAACCCAAAAGGAAGAAAAGGCTCACTATTTATAGAGGAAAAACAACTACTGTTCCACGGATCCCACGGATCATTCACTTGAGGGATCTGCCCAAAGTATTACTGGGGATCCGTGGGACACTCCCTTTTGTACATGGGTTTTGGGTCGAGGGTCATGGGTTATGGATCATGGGTATCCAAGTAGATACAATGTATCTACAAGATGCAATGCATCTAGTCCATGGTTAATGGATTAAAACCATGGATCATGATTAAAACCATGGGTCTTGGATATTCAATGTATTTGGTCAATGGGTCAACTACTTAAGTTTCTGCCCATTTATATTACCAATTATAATACATACTAGTTATGTATATATTTTCCCAATATGTAAAAACTAGTTGTTGTACATATGTATTACTAAATCATAAAATCACTTATACTTGTTTTAGTGTTTTATGTGAAAACGTAAGTGTGTTAGAAAACTATTTGCTCAAACCATTTACGTATTTTATTTGCTTCGTTAAAATGATTTTACGTTTGTTATCGACAAAACACTAGAAAATCGTAAAATATAAATAAACGTTTTTACGAATTATTTGTATTAACACATCTTGTAGATGCATTGTATCTAATTGATACCCATGGTCCAAAGTCTAGGACCCATGGTCCAAAGTATAGGACCCATGACCCATAACCCATGACCCATGACCCAAAACCCATGGGCAAAAAGGAGCGTCCCACGGATCCCCAGGATTACACTGGACGGATCCCTCAAGTGAGGGATCTGTTGGATCCGTGGAACAGTAGCTAAATGTCTTCTATAAATTGTGAGACATTTCTTCATTTTGGGTTGCCACTCCCACACATACTTTCTCATAGTATTGTAAACCTTCTAACCTCAGATCCTAAGGATCTCTCTATGTAGTTTGTATTTCATTTTTGTGTGATTCTCAAGATTCCTCTTAAAGGCGAGATCACCACCTCTTGAAGTCGAGCAAGCTCAAGTCCATGAGTTGCCATGCTTCGTCATCATCAAGACTACTGAGGTTCTCTTGTTGATAGTTCTTTCTTCCACCATAGAAAGCGTTGTGTCAAGAGCATTAGTGAAAGATTCCGAAAGAGTCAAGACGAAAGCATTAGTGAAAGGTGCTTAACGTCCGTGTCAATGGCATTAGTGAAGAATGCCAAAGGAGTCAAGACGAAGGCATTAGTGAAAGGTGCCAAACGTCCGTGTCAAGGGCAGTAGTAAAGAAGTGCCTAGAAGTCAAGTCAAGTGGCATTAGTGAAAGATTCCAAGGACGTATAATCGATGAGGTGCATCGATGTAAAAATACAGATAGGTTATATCCAAGGATATTGATATCCTTGATGATGTTGTAATAAGGAGGTGTTCTCCTTTGGGTTAGGTGTTGTGTAGTGTTGGGTAGTAGTTCCTCAATTGTAATGAAACTCGGTATCTAGCCTAGTACCAGATAAAGGGTAGGCGATGTTGTGATATGTATGGTTCTACCTTGTGGATGAACCCGGTGTCTAGCTTAGTACCGGGAAAAGAGTAGGCGACGTTGTGAAGGCTTCTCCACCATAAGGAGTTGGTGTCGTGTAGTGATTACGAACTCTCAAGTAGGTGACTCGAGGAGTGGAGTAGGGCAAGGAAGGTGTCCTTGTAGCCGAACCACTATAAACACTCGTGTCGTGGTTATGTGCTCCTTACTCTTTATCTTTCATTACACATTTATATATCTATCTATCAACGTCCAACATACACATCCAAATAGATTGACATAAGTCGATCTAAATATTTTAAAACAAAGTTTTAATCGGTAAAACTATTCAACCCCCTTCTAGATTTCCACAATTGGCATCAGAGCTTCGTGACCAAGTTTCTTAGAGTATTTTGTACTTTAATAACTTGATACGATCCGTGTATGTTTGAAAACTACAAAGAAGGATTTTTTTTAAAGTCATGTTTTAAAAATCATCATATTTTATAATGTTTGACAATGATAGAACGTTCTAATATTTTATGTGTTAAGAATTCTTCATACTTGGATTTGGGCATCCTAAAAAGATCATGAAGAATATATCTCTAAATAATTATTTCTTTAAAAAAGAATATTTAGCAAAGGAATGATCTTTAATAAATTATAAATAATTTTTCTTTGGGTCATTTTTGTTTAATCATGATTAAGTGTTACTAGTATCTTTACGCTCTCTTGATAATCACTAAAGTAGTTATCTATATTGAACTCATCATCAAGAATGGTATTCTTCGTTGATCTCTATAGACAAAACTATAAACTAGTGATAATGATATATCGGCTATTCGAGAGCCTTGATAATTACTCATCACAAAAGGATTATTGACATTTCATCTATGTCAATGAGTATACATGTGAAATTTCTTACATTATGATAAAATGGGATTTTGTCATAATCTTTGAAAACTTCCCTAAGAATTACGATTTATTCATAAAAAGGGAACCCCGTCAAATAGGACTATTACAACCCTTCAAAACCCTAAACCATACGTTATAGAGCATAAACATTGACCCTAGGCAATTTAGAAATCCCAAACCAAAATTATCAAGGAATACTTAAGCTTACTAATTGCTGTTATGCCGGATCCCTGAATTTGAACTAGTCGGATCCCTCATGCAAGGGATCCGTAGGATCCGTGCAACAGAAGACAGCATAAGTAAGAAATGATCACTATGGAAGTTCCACTATCACTTTCCTCTATCAAAGACTCACGAACATAAACCTAGTTACTATTCACAGGAGCAAATTGATCATCTTCTTCAAGCAAAACAATCTCTTGTGTAAGTATAATCTTCACTACATTGTTATTTTCATTCCTTGATTCTTAGGATTACAATTTTCATCTTTAAAAGTTGAGTTCAAATGGGTTTGTCATAATTTGTTACCACATTGTTTTATAAGATAATCTAAATCAAAGAATTAACATTGTTAATACAAATTAAACTCATTTCTTGAATTCAATGAAGATTTTTTGAGCAAAATTGTGATCAAACCCTTTAGGCTACTATTCACACAATTAACACGACATTGTGGTTTTGTTGTATAGGAACAATCATGCCTAGTAACCGCTAACAAGATTATCATGATACTGCCCACTACATCCCAATGTACCATCGAAAGGAAGGCCTTAGCCCGGAGGATAAGAAACCTTTCAAGTTGCTTGAAAACAGGCTTTTTCATGAAGGCCGTGTGGTAGAACCATCATTCCTCGCTAACACCAACATCCGACAAGTCTCTGAAGGAATTGGATTTGATTGCCTTTTGGACATAAATGAGCAAATTTGTCCGGTGTTCGTGCTTGAATTTTACAAGACAATGAGAATCGTTAGGAATTATAACGGGACCATCTCAATAGCCTTCATCATCAATGAGCATGAGTACACCCTCTCTCTTGTAGAATTTGGAAGCATACTCCGTGTCCCATATCAAGGAGTGTGCATGTATTCCAATGAATGGTCTTTGGCGGAGCTACATGACATGGTAGATCAACATGAAGTATACTTCATGAAAATTCCGGACGCAACCACGGTAAGGGATACCGTCTTCATGGAAAGAGCATCTCCATTGAGGGTCACAAAAAACTCCAAGGTGATCTATAGGGATCCATTTCAAATGGAGCGTTCAGAAATGTTCCCGTTGTACAAGAAATGGGAACTTGTGGTAAGGGAGAATGTGCTTTGCTTGGGAGGGAACAAAGATCATCCCAATGCATGCTTGAGCTTCATGATTTATTGCCTTGTGACCGGCACTCGCTTCAACCTCGCATATTACATGGTAAAAAAAATGGCAAGTGTGAAAAGCATGGACAAGATGGTACTCCCTTATGCAATGCTCCTGTCCTGTCTAGCAAACTTCATCTTTGCTTTAGATCTTTCTCCGTGTTCCTTTGATCATAGCTTTTGCAACAAAGTCTTCGTGCCGTTATCCGATGGAAAGACTACAAGGTTCATGGTGGATGGCAAAAGACCTTACCCACCAACGGATTCATCGGATGAGAGGGAAATACAAAGAGAATGAGAAGGTAGTAGCAACCCCCTTGGCAACACCGATTTCGACCCTTTAGATTACATAAATAGATTGTCGGATATTCCAAGCCCATCACAAGAGTGGCAACAAACTAATAGGATCTTCAAGTGCTTCACTAATTTCTATAAGAAGAAGAAGTAGAGATGGTGAGATGAAAAGTGAAGGGGATGAAGATGAAGATGAAGACGGTGAGTGAAATGGAAGGAGGTGTAGATGGAAGGTAAGGTCATAGGACCTTAATTCGTGAGAACAATTTCTAAAACAATGGTTTATAACATGTTAACAATACTTATGTAGAGTAGGATGTAGTGTGTAGGAATTGCCATGATTTGGCATTGAACACCTTAACTTAGGAACGAGTAAAATGGGATTTTACGACAACTTGATTGCATTCAAGTAGTAGTCGTCACTCATCTTTGATTACCTTTTAGTTCCCCCCCCCCCCCACCACTTGCTATGCGTTATACTTGTTGTGTGCATGCATTTACTGATTGTAGAAATGACTAGGATAAGCATTTGCTAAGAGTGGAAAAATTGCACAATTGCTGGGAGGTTTCTGGTCTGCAGTAGCCGGATCCCTAGGCTATAGCTAGCCGGATCCCTCAAATGAGGGAACAGTGGGATCCTGGCAAACAGATATCTGATACAGATCATGTCTCATCAAACCTATTCTCTAGATCACATCATTCTAGCTAAACATGACTCTTTAAGACTACTTAAGTCTTCCTTAAGCTCAGTAGGTCTCACACTCACCCGTGGCAAACTTAGGATCAAATTCAAAGTGTTTTTGATTTATCAACTCATCAAAACTCTCCATATTTCCGCTCCAATGCTCACACATTATTCCTCACTTCTCAAAACACTCAAAATGATATTTCTATCAATTTTAGCAAATTGATCTTAGTCATCCTTACCCTAAAATAGGCTTAAAAAGAGTATTCAATTTCTTTGAATTTTTCTTTATTTTTTAGGAACTTTTCAAATTTCTCCTAAGTCATCATCTGATCTCTAGTGTAACACCCCCAAAATATCATAGCGGAAGGTTGTGTCATTGGGGTGCTACTTCATAATACAAAGTACAAGTTATAGAAAACGATCTCTAAATGAGACGTTTTGAAAAGTTACCATTCGATTAATGAAATCGGAGTTACAAACAATGAGGTCCCAAAGTATAATATATAAATGTTTACAAAATGTTTCGAATGGTTAATTATAAAAGCGTAAGTCTTCAAAATATGTCGTGCGACTCTACGTTCCATGCAATAGCTATCGCCTTATTGACCTGAGATAAACATGCTAAAGTGTCAGCACAATGGTTGGTGAGTTCATAGAGTTTGTTTAACGTGTAAAGCCTTGAAAGAATGTTTATACAACAAAGGCATTGTAAATCCACTCAGTTCCAAGTTCCGTCCATACAAAACTTGCAACCTGTGTGTTCACAACCTACTGCCAAAATATAGTTTGCACAATACACCGGATTATATTCACCCAAGGTCATGAATCGGGTACACAAGGGCGGGGGCATCTTCCCAAATAGTACTATATTAATCCCAAGGTCATGAATCGGGTACACAAGGGCGGGGGCATATACCCGACTTATAGTACTATCAATATCTCTCCGACGGCATAGAGTATTGTGCACGTTTGTAAATACAATTCATGTATTTAAGCGAGTAAAGTATTTCCAAGCATGTAAAACGAAATCAAGTATAACGTAGTCAAGTATAATGCAATCAAATATAATGCAATCATGTATAATGCAATCAAGTATAATGTTTTGAGTATTTATACAAGTAAAAGCAAGTAGTTGAGCATGTATCTCCTCCAAAGAGTTTAAAACAAGTATTAAAATGAGTAAAACTGGGGCTACGAACTCACCTTAATAAATGTGATATCCAATGTATAACGAATCGATGGATAAGCCGAGAAACCTCTACGCGCAACCTAGAATATGTGTTGTGTCTTAGGTTCTAAAATTACGATGTGAATGTATAAACATGCCTTATACAGTTATTACATCAGTTATGCTTGGATACTTAACATTTGTGAAGTCGTATAAGTGTTTACGTTTCGTTTATTTAAGTTTTCCCCGTCTATATCTACCCGTTATTTCTAAACCGTAATTGATCACGACTCGGTTTTTATGTCCTCGGAAAGGTAATTAAATGTACTAAACCGATTAGTGGGTCCTACTGCCCCAGAAATTATTTAACTAATGTGAAATTACCAATTTACCCTTGGATGTACTAGTTATTTCAATCAGCTGCAAACTGTCTCACGGTTTTGGTCATAAGTCGAGTTATACAACTCCGTTTAATGCACGGCCAGTGGCTACGTTCAAGTTAGGGTGTTAGCTACAACTTTTATTCTTTGACCAATAGTTCGTTATATGCAAGTTTTATGAGTTTTACCCGTTTGAAATCTGTTACTCAGATTTGGACACGTTTATCCTTTTTGGCTCTAGTTTATTCATCGGGATGAGTTACGGCACGAGCCATCCGGAAAAATGACCACAAGACATAGATATATAATCCTATGTAGTTAATTAACTTTCTCAGTCCACGAAGTTTACCCAGTAATTACGTTTACAGCCCCTGTTCAGTTTATGTGTTGCAAATCTAGTCCTTTCGACGATTTCTAGTGTTTTAATCCATTTATCCAAGCACAATCAAGTATAATAAGCATATAGAACAAGTAACATACCTAAAATACTAGTATATACAGTAATCAAATGACAACATAAGAGTTTGCTTACAATCCTTGTGATGAATACTAACAAGAAACAAGAACTAGGACACTAAATCCTAAATCCTTCCAATATGAACACGAGCTTCCAAATCCTTAACACACCTTGCTAACCCTTGCTAGGCTTGATCTAAACTTGTAAGAACACTTCTAACTCAGCCCTTTTCACCTTGTATAGCTCCTAATCCAACTTTGGAATCACCATATAAACTCTTGAATCATGTAAAGAATAACTAGGCCTTGAACTTTGTAATGTAACTTGAAGTTTGGAAATCAAAGGAAGAGTGTTTGGTGTTTGTGTGACATGAACGACTAAAAGAGGGGTCAAGGGGGTTTTATAGGACTTCTAGGTCATTGAGGAGGTGCTAGGAAGGTGACTAACCAATCTTGCTAACTAAGTCTTGGTTTAGATGAAGTAAACTTAAGGCCTAAGTTAACTTAGCTAGTTTTTTTTTAACACATGTAACCATCCTAAGTGAACAAGGCTTGTGACATAACATAATACACGTTCATAAGGGATAAGGGGTGACTAGATGATCAAACTTGGTATTATCTAGTTTACGGAGTGAGTTTTGGTCCCATTAATTGCTAACTGTATGTCGTAAAGTCACGAAACTTAAAACCGGGTATCCTAAAAATATGAAACTTATAAAAATGTTAAAACATATTAATATAACATATCTTAGCATATTAAAGGGTGATAAGTTTGACGGAGTACGTAAACGTTGTTAAAACCTAGAATGGTAAGATATTTAAGAAGATAATTTCAATTTTACTTCTCTTAGTGAGATATTTTGAAGATATTTAACTAGGTATTATCTAAATAATATCTAGTTGATGACTAGGTATATGACTTGGCAAGGTAAATTAAAATGTATTAGTCAAAAGGTGGTGCGGGTATCAGGAGTGAATAGTAAAAGTAAATAGTAAAAAGTGAATAGTAAAAATTCGAAAATGGATAGAAATCCTAAAAATGCGAATTGTTACAGTCTCTACCCCTTAAGGGAACTTCGTCATGAAGTTCTGTTGATGTTAACTACTTATAGTGTGTCTAAGAATAGTGTGGTCTCTAAAACAGTGGGGTTCTCTCTTATTCAACAGGAATAGTGTATGGGTTACGTTATAATACACCCATAATGTGGTTCGGGAATCGTATCGGATGCAAATAAGCCCACTTATTTATAATTCATTACTTACATAAAGAAGCGTCCAAATTTATGTAATTAATGGGTTATAAACCTATGGTTCGGTGGTTTATAACTTTTTTATTTGAATAAAGAGGCGTCCCAATCCATTCAAATAAGGAGATTATAAATCATCCTACTTAAGATTTCCCGACACAAAACTTGCTTTCTGAGAAAGATAATAAGATAACCAAGTCATCAAATCCCTAAAGCTAAGTAATAATATTATTTAACTCAAATCTCATGTCTCGTCAAACAAGAACTGCCACAAGATCAAGTTAAATAATTAGTTATTACTGAGCTCCATATTTTTAATGACTTGATTAAATTCTGGGGTTTCCTTATTATTACTAAAGTTATATCATCCAACAACGTGGATCTAAGAAAACAATTAACAAGAAGCATACGCGCACGAAGTGTGTGTAAGGCAATTACAGTAGAGAGTCTTAACGGATAAAGCAGTTATAGTCTAGGCTCTTAAATGCAACCTAGTTCTCTATAACCAATGCTCGATACCAATCTGCAACACCCCCAAAATATCATAGCGGAAGGTTGTGTCATTGGGGTGCTACTTCATAATACAAAGTACAAGTTATAGAAAACGACCTCTAAATGAGACGTTTTGAAAAGTTACCATTCGATTAATGAAATCAGAGTTACAAACAATGAGGTCACAAAGTATAATATATAAATGTTTACAAAATGTTTCGAATGGTAAATTATAAAATCGTAAGTCTTCAAAATATGTCGTGCGACTCTAAGTTCCATGCAATAGCTATCGCCTTATTGACCTGAGATAAACACGCTAAAGTGTCAACACAATGGTTGGTGAGTTCATAGAGTTTGTTTAACGTGTAAAGCCTTGAAAGAATGTTTATACATCAAAGGCATTGTAAATCCACTCAGTTCCAAGTTCCGTCAATACAAAACTTGCAACCTGTGTGTTCACAACCCACTGCCAAAATATAGTTTGCACAATACACCAGATTATATTCACCCAAGGTCATGAATCGGGTACACAAGGGCTGGGGTATCTTCCCAAATAGAACTATATTAATCCAAAGGTCATGAATCGGGTACACAAGGGCGGGTGCATATACCCGACTTATAGTACTATCAATATCTCTCCGACAGCATAGTGTATTGAGCACGTTTGTAAATACAATTCATGTATTTAAGCGAGTAAAGTATTTCCAAGCATGTAAACCGAAATCAAGTATAACGCAATCACGTATAATGCAATCAAGTATAATGCAATCATGTATAATGCAATCAAGTATAATGTTTTGAGTATTTATACAAGTAAAAGCAAGTAGTTGGGCATGTATTTCCCCCAAAGAGTTTAAAACAAGTATTAAAATGAGTAAAAGTGGGGCTACGAACTCACCTTAATAAATGTGATATCCAATGTATAACGAATCGATGGATAAGCCGAGAAACCTCTACGCGCAACCTAGAATATGTGTTGTGTCTTAGGTTCTAAAATTACGATGTGAATGTATAAACATGCCTACTATAGTTATTACATTAGTTATGCTTGGATACTTAACATTTGTGAAGTCGTATAAGTGTTTACGTTTCGTTTATTTAAGTTTTCCCCGTCTATATCTACCAATTATTTCTAAACCGTAATTGATAACGACTCGGTTTTTATGTCCTCGGAAAGTTAATTAAATGTACTAAACAGATTAGTGGGTCCTACTGCCCCAGAGGGGTCAAGGGGGTTTTATGTCCTTGAACTTTGTAATGTAACTTGAAGTTTGGAAATCAAAGGAAGAGTGTTTGGTGTTTGTGTGACATAAACGACTAAAAGAGGGGTCAAGGGGGGTTTTGTGCAAAATTTCATATCTCACTTTGATGTTAACATCATTTATTACATCACCATTGATGTTTTGAGCTTTCAGACAGACGGATCCCTCCATTTTGCCTAGACGGATCCCTCCAAGGAGGGAACCGTGGGATCCGTGCAACAGAAGACCTGTTTTCTACTAACATTGAGTCTTATTTGCAGGAAATTATGCATTGTATACTTGGTTTCTAACCTTTGTTTTGTAGATTTTTAATATACACATGAAGAAGACTTTGACACCCTAAGCTAGAGGGTTTTATGTCAAAACGATACATTGCAAAATTACTTGCAATATACTTTAGGACTACATTACATGACGTCCCTTTGGAAAGTTGCAATCATCAAGGGGGAGCATTATCGTCACAAAGACGAAACCATTTGAAAGCATTGATTGCAATGCATTAGCTTAGTAGTTTTTCTCACTTGACGCCCTCACAAAGGGATGGACTCGTCAAGGGGGAGTTAAGCCGAGAACTCTTCCCGTCACTTGCTCTCTTTTTATTTTATTTTATTATTACATGTTTTTCTTAAAACAATGTGTTAGTTTCTTTGACGCTCTTTTTGTTTCGACAAAAAGGGGGAGAAGAGAGTAAAAACTCCAATTCAAACTTTTACGAATTTTAGTTTTTCGTTAAAATAATTTTATGTTTTTTCATCAACAAAAAGGGGGAGATTGTTAATACAAATAAGCCGTAAAAACCTTTTTTTATATTTTACGATCTTCTAATGTTTTGTTGATGAAAAACGTAAAATCATTTTAACGAAACAAATAAAATACGTAAATGGTTTTAGCCAATAGTTTACTAACACACTTACGTTTTCACATAAAACACTAAACAAGTAAAAGTGGTTTTATGACATAACTAGTATGTATACATAACTAGTGTTTACATATTGGGCAAATATATACATAACTAGTATGTATCATAATGGGTAATACAATGGGTAGAAGTTTAAGTAATTGACCCATTGACTAAATATATTGAATATGGTTGGGTAAAACCCAAAGTCCATGACCCATACCCATGGAGCATAACCCATAACCCATTGCATGACATCATACATAAGTCATATATGGATATTATCCATGACCCATGGTTTTAACCCATGACCCATGGACTAGATGTATTGCATCTTGTAGATACATTGTATCTACTTGGATACCTATGGTCCAAAGTCTAGGACCCATGACCCATAACCCATGGCCCATGACCCAAAACCCATGGGCAAAGAGGAGCGTCCCACGGATCCCCAGGATTAAACTAGACGGATCCCTCAAGTGAGGGATCCGTGTGATCCGTGGAACAGTAGCTAAATTTATTCTATAAATAGTTAGCCATTTCTTCATTTTGGGTTGCCACTCCCACACATACTTTCTCATAGTATTGTAAACCTTCTAACCTCAGATCCAAAGGATCTCTCTATGTAGTTTGTATTTTATTTTTTTTGTGATTCTTTAGCTCCCTCTTAAAGGCAAGATCACCACCTCTTGAAGTCGAGCAAGCTTAAGTCCATGAGTTGCCATGCTTCGTCATCATCAAAACTGCTGAGGTTCTCTTGTTGATAGTTCTTTCTTCCACCATAGAAAGCGTTGTGTCAACGGCATTAGTGAAGGATGGCGAAAGAATCAAGACGAAAGCATTAGTGAAAGGTTCTTAACGTCCGTGTCAAAGGCATTAGTGAAGAATGCCAATGGAGTCAAGACGAAGACATTAGTGAAAGGTGCCAAACGTCCGTGTCAAGTGCAGTAGTAAAGAAGTGCCTAGAAGTCAAGTCAAGTGGCATTAGTGAAAGATTCCAAGGATGTATAATCGATGAGGTGCATCGATGTACAAATACAGATAGGTTGTATCCAAGGATACTGATATCCTTGATGATGTTGTAATAAGGAGGTGGTCTCCTTTGGGTTAGGTGTTGTGTAATGTTGGGTAGTAGTTCCTCCATTGTATAGGAACTCGGTATCTAGCCTAGTACCGGAAAAAGAGTAGGCGACGTTGTGAAGGCTTCTCCGCCATAAGGAGTTGGTGTCGTGTAGTGATTACGAACTCTCTAGTAGGTGACTCGGGGAGTGGAGTAGGGCAAGGAAGGTGTCCGTGTAGCCGAACCACTATAAACACTCGTGTCGTGGTTATGTGTTCCTTACTCTTTATCTTTCATTACACATTTATATATCTATCCATCAACGTCCAACATACACATCCAAATGGATTGATATAAGTAGATCTAAACATTTTAAAACAAAGTTTTAATCGGTAAAACTATTCAACCCCCCCTTCTAGTTTTCCACAGAGTTCTAGCTCGACTTTGCTGTCTCATAATACCCTTTATATTACAAAACTGATTCATCTCTTCTTTTTTTAACACAATCCCATTGTCACATCTTATTACCTTAACCTTTTGATTTACTAGATTTTCTATCTTAGTTATAAAGGACTTAAAAATTCCACTAGACTCACACTTAGTAGCTAGAAAGAAAACCCAAGTAAACCTACTGTAATTGTCTGTGACAACTAGTCAATACATTTTCTTCATTAAGGTTTTTACAAATGTTGGACCAAACAAATCCGTATGCAACATATTTAAAGGTAGACTGATTGAGTTCTTATATTGGACTAACAAAAAGCTCTGTGTTTCTTTACCTTCTGACAAGCTACATAGGTTTGGTAATTTTCAAATATTTTGGAAGGTAAACCTCTTACGAGATTTCCCTTAACCAATTTATTCATAGTTTTAAATTTTAAGTGTCCAAGACTTCTATGCCGAAGTTTAGATTCATATAATATGGCTTTTGCAAAAAGGCAAGTTAAACCTCCTTTAGGAACTATGTTCTTTACATCAAGACTATACATATTGTTCTTTCTAGGAACTCTAAGTAAAACTTGAGTTTCATGAATTAAATTAATGTTTGGAGATAAAACAATACATTCAGTGTCATTAAAAAGAAAAATATTATTTTTCTCACACATTTGTGAGACACTAAATATATTTAACTTTGACTCTCTCACAAAATTTACATTTTCAAAATATAATGTACTAATTTTAATGGTACCTTTCCTTGTGATTTTCCCACCTTTGGGATTACTTCCAAAAGCAACATATCCTCCATTAATATTCACATAATCTGAAAGATAGGACATGTTCCCAATCATGTGCCTTGAACATTCACTGTCAACAAGTCCTTGATACTGTAAATCCATCTATGTATTGCCCTACAAAAAGGTAAGAAAATGAGTCTCTTTTGGGGATCCAAGCCATCACTGACTTGGATCTACCTTGTGCATCAACATAATTAAACTTTTTCAGGGTGATTGATGAATTGTTGTGTTTAGAAACATGGTCTAAAACTTTAATATTTGGTTTCCAAACCCAAAAATTTGAGGCCTTAACATCATTCACATGTTTTCCATGAACATTATTAACTACTGCTTTTGGTATATCAGTATTAACTTTGTTACCCTCAACAGTATTAACCCTTAGAATGATATTACTACTTTTAAATGTTGTTTTATTTTGAATGGGACTTTAACAGTTAAATGTGCCATTTTTGAAATATGTTAGATTGGTCTAGCAGCATCCACTGTTCTTTTAGAGTGAGCAGTATTAACTTGTCTAGCAGTATTAACCAATACTGTTGTATTTTAAACATTTTGTTTAGTTGTATAAGCTGATACTAAGCCAGACTTCATTAGTACCGCTCTTGAAACCATGTTCTTGTTAGCACAAGGTGACTATTTTTGGCATAATTCTTATGATTCACCCATTGAGCATTGTTCCAAATAGGTTTTACCATCGTTTAATTTTTAAACTATTTAAGATGGTAATTGCAATCAACCTGCAAATGTTCAAAACTTCCACACACATAACAGGCTATATTAATCATCTCAAAATTACTTCATAATCTTTGAGACATCATATTATTCTAATTTCTTTGGTTGCCTCTAGGACTATGAGAGTTTTGCCTAGGTTGCTGAACTTGATTAATAGTTTTCCTAGCATTTTAAGTTTTGACAAACTCTTTCTTAGCTATACTAGGCCTAACTGTTTTCTTTTTAGTTTTAGGTTGATCAACAACCTCTTCCTCATCATCTGACACCCATTCATCAATAATTGGGGCACCAAAATTCTTCCTAGCTAGGTTAGACTCTTCATTACTAGACTTAGCTTCCATATTATCAATTACCGGGTCATTAGCAAACTTATGTAAGCCAGTAAAGGACAAGTCAGGTGTTGGAGGCATAAACAGTCCTGTGTAGTAGAGGAGGAACAACATCTGACTCTCTATAATCTTATTGACACTTTTAGATGCATATTCAAGTTTTTCTATATTTATTTGAATCCCATCTTTTTCTTTTTGAACTATGTGAAGCTTCTTCCTAAGCTCACTAATAGCTACATCTTTTACATAAAATTCAACTTCTAAGCCCTTAATTTTCTCTGTTTAAATAGACTCATTAGTTTTATAAAATTCAAGCTTTTCTTCTACTGATTCAATACACGCTTTGTAACCTAGAACCATTAACTCTAATTTTTGAAAGTCTTTTAACAGTTTATCATATTGATATTTAAGTTCCAGTCAAGATGAAAAAGTAGAATCAATAGATACCTTAGAATCAGAGCTTGAAGATGAGTAAGCCATGAATGCATTGTTGGGTCCTTGCTTTAGTTGATCACTCCAGTCATATCCACCAAGACCATCACAAGACACCAAGGCTGTAGAATTAGATGTTTCCACATGCACACTCCTTCTCGAGCTCTCCTTATTCTTATAGTTTTGAGTTCTTGGAGCTCTGCACTCCCTAGCAAAGTGTCCCCTCTTATGGCAGTTGTAGCAATCTACCTTGAACTTATCAAAGCCAATGTTCTCATTGCCATTAACATAAAGCTTCCTGCCAGTATTCTATCTTCTGGCCCTCATGGTCAACATAGCCATTTTCCATCTCAAATCCATCTCTACTAAGTCATCTGGATGAATTTGTTGCAAGTCCTCATGTGGAAGTTGAGGACTATTTGGTTGACCAACAAAGAATGAGAAAATAACAATATCACTCAAGGTGTCAATATTAGAAGCATTAACTTGAGGGCTATCAGTAGAAACTCCATGAGCAGTATTAACTGCTCCTTCAGTGTTGTTATTTTATGAGGACACAAAAGCCATGTTGGTGCTTGAACTTGAGCTGGATGTCCCTTAAAAATTTGGTTTATACACCTTGAGGTTGTTATATAGATCACCCATGCTCATGGTATCCAAATCACATTTGTTCCTCCACACAACAGCATGTTTGTTCCATTCTAATGACAAACTTCTTAACAGCTTATGATTGACATCTTCTTAGGAAAGCTTTTCACCCAAAATCTACAACTGACTGACAATCTTTTGAAGTCTATTAAAAGTTTCATCAAGCATCTCAGAGCTTGAAGCAGTGAAGTTCCCATATTGTTGCTTAAAGAGATTTCTTTTTGTCTTTCTTGTAGCATCATTGCTACCAAATCTCTTTTCAATAATTTCCAGTAATGACTTGGCATCTTTAATAGAGTTGAACTTTAATTGATGTTCATTGGAAATGCCCATCATTAAAGTAGATCTAGCCTTCACCTCCAGTCTTCTCCGTGCCTTATCCTCAGCATATGTAACGGGCAAAGCTATCACAACTTTGGCAAGGAGTTACCATCCACTTTGACCGTATAAAGAGAATAGTCTATCATCTGGATGTAGTATTCAATTCTCATCCTTCAGATCTTAAACTCACCAGGTTTGAGCATTGGAACCTTGGATGCAACCACCATATGTGCAGAATCTTGATCCATCTCTTCTTCAAGATTACAATTTCTAGATCACAGCTCTGATACCACTTGTTGATCCCAGTACCACTAGATCTCCTTCTTTAGATTGTATAAAGAACTAGTTATATTAGATAAATATAACACAACTAATGATAAAAATTGTGCTTCAATGTATTAAAGATTATGCAGAATCTAATCTTTAATATTTAGAAGAATTCTTTAATAAAAGACTAAACACAATGACCACAATTCAACAAATAAGCCTAAATATTATTATTGATAATAATACAAATACTCTAACAATATTATGGTTACAAAAACCTTGAAGCTAATTGACATTGTGTTTCTGTATGTATTCTCTACATCCAACACAATAACCTAGAACCTCCTTTTATCCACAAAGAGTCCTCACTGGCTTACAATACTTTCCTAAATATATCAAATCTTTTCTATACTTATCTATTACAAAACTTGTATCAAAAGTTATCTTATACATAAGCAGTACTTAAAACATTTAACAACACTAACATAAGTCTAAAAGTTATAACTTTAACTCCAACAGCAATAACTTCATCACCGGTAGTAACTTTGTAATAGCAGTATTAACTTTGCTCTGGCAGTATTAACCATTACATCATTAGTAATAAAACACTTAGAATATTTTCCTTGAAGTTCCTTAACAGCAATATCTTTATCCGAGCAGCAGTAATACAAACAACAGTAAGTAGTCTTTCAATCCCAACAATCCTCCCCTAAACTTTATATTCTTTTTAAAATCATCAAGTTTCATTCAAAGCTTAACCATCACGAGGAGGATGCTTCCGAACACTTCCTCACTTGTTAAGTTGTTGTATGATAAACCAGAAAAGCTCATAACTCCATAAGTAGTCTTTGAATCCCAATAGATCATCAGCAGCAGTAATACAAATAGCAGTAAGTAGTCTTTGAATCCAATAGATCATCAGATGTGTTTTGAGTCAAAGTTCTGATGATCTGTGTTGGGATTCCTCCTAACACGTAAATGAAACGAGATTTACAGGATTACATTATCTATCTATTTAGCAAAAATACATAGACTAATGTCATAGTGTAATAGTTACGTAAGTGTTCGGCTATAAATACCCTCCTAGACTTCACTAGGAGGGTGAGATTCTTTGTGTATTTTCCTTTTCATTATCAATAAACACATAGTATTTCCCTTCTCTCTCTACTTCATCTCCCTAACCATGGAGATGGTATTCTACCATCATCCTCGACCTCCTGAATCACCATATTAACCATTACCACGATCCTACAAGTGGCATCGGAGCCAAGGTTTTTATTATTGGTTGATCTTTGTGGTTTTATTTTGTCAAAAAATGTCTCTTTGGAAAATGTTTACACTAATATATTTCACTATTATTTCTTATTCTCTGGTTTTATCAGTTTCAAAATGGTCTAAAATATTTGTTTTATCAGTTTCAAAATAGTCCAAAATATTGGTCTAAACATGGCTGAACTCATCATCTACATATTTTCTGGTTATACAGTTAATGATATTAATCATCTACATATTTCTTTAGTTGCAATGGCCAGAAACTTGGTCGGAATTTTTAGTCGGAGTAAGGGTCAGAACAGAAAAGTCAACAAAATGGGTCAAAACCCTTTTCTTACGAATTTGGAGCCATCTACACTTATATTTACGAATTTCTTGGAAAGAAAATCGTAACAACCTAATCTTATAAATAAGTCTTATTCGTAATATATTTACGAGTTAGCTTATTTGTAAAAACCTAACATGTTTACGAGTAAGAATTTTCTTACGAGTAAGGTTTTATGACTAAGAGTTTACGAGTAAGAGTTTCTACGAGCAAGGTCATTGGTTACGAACAAGGACAGTATACGAGTAAGAGTTTCTTTACGAACAAGATGTTACGAATAAGCCTTACAAGTAAGTTTACTCGTAAGGTTTACGACTAAGATACCTTACGAATAACAAGACCAAAAGACTGAAAAGAAGGTAAAGATAAGAATACCAAGGATTGATCAAAACCATTTGACCAAACAATATTCCAACTCTTTGTGGACTTCAGTCATCACATCACGAGTCCTAATTGAAAAGATAAAGAATACAAGACTGAGGTTAGATGAATAATACCACAACCACGCCCATATCAAAAAGGATTACTAGACCATTGTCAAACCAATCCTATGCAACACCACAGTCTAACCAACTCAAATCAAAAGGCAATCACTGAAGATCTCAGTTTCGTTCACTTGGATGTCAAATCTTTAATAGATTTTCGTGGGTGAACTTGTAACATCACAGATCTATCATTTCCATATCACGACTACATCCACGACTAGAACAAACAGCAAAATGGACATCGTTTTCACTCCTAAAAAACTCATCCAAACCTCAAATGACTCGATCTAACAAGAAGATGGATCTCAGTTTGTGTAACCTTTTAAAAGGTATACCAAACACACACATCATAGATTGATTTAGAAGAATTAACCTCTATTAATTTCCAAAAAATTAGAAAAGAAAAGATAACTACAAAGTTTTATTTTCTTTGGTTCGTTCGTTAATACATTAAAAATAATAGATCTCAGTTCTTGTTCACTAAATCATCAGTCTTTAAGATTTTTCTCGCATGAACAAAGAATCATCACAGATCTATAAGATAAACAAGCTTCACCTTAATATCCAAATATTAAAGGAACAATGATCACATAAGTGTTATATTATTTTCTTTAATTCCTTCATGATCAATCAAGAACAAAACTCAATGAACCTACCTGTGCTCAATATGGCGTTATGTTTATGTTCGTGTGTTGGTGTGAGAGGAGAAGTTTCTTTCTTTTTCACATAATCATAATGTGAGAGGCGTCTATTTTGTTTTGTTAGAGTTATTCTTAGGGTTATAAGTAGTAGGTTAAGGTTGTGCTTTATACCGGTGTGTATTAGGGTTGGATTGGATTTGATTGATGGATCGGGTTCTTGGGCTGCATCATTTTTCTTTAATTAAAGCAGGCCTTAATTTTTTTGTTGGATTGCATTTGGCTGTTATATCTTAATTATTGGGTCAGGATGTGTTATGCTTTCTTTGGGTTGAAATAGAATGGACCATCTAAGTCACAGGACTATATGTTAAAAGTATGATATAGATTGGGTTGGTTAACTTTTGGGCTCTCAATGTTACCAAAATTTCTCTAATTCGTGTTTATGAGCTGAAATTTGATAAGATGAAAAAGATAACTTTTTTGGTTATTACAATTTTTCACGGGGTTACGTTTTTGACAAGATTGGGAAAAACCATTATCATAATTCATTTTAACCAAGTAACGAAGGCTAGTTTTGGGCACTTAACCGTAAGATGTGACAACGACGTTAATTCATTATTATTTATTTGAGGTTGAAGTGGGATATCATGGATGCATGTACTTAGTATCTGAAGATATCGGGGTTGGATGGATGCATGATTCTTCGAGATCCTTGTTCGAGCTTTTAACCATTACGAATGACAAAGACTTGAGTTATCTAGTTATACCTGATGTATGGAGTTACGTTGTTGTGCTCACATCGTATAGCTATCAATTTAAAGAAGTTACATTGTAGTGCTCAAGTGTCACAAAAAGCTGTGGATAATTCGAGAGAAGTTCATATAGAATTAAGGATGGAAGGATGGGTATATGATTCTACCTTTTTTGAAATCTCAGTATTCGTTCTTCGTCAGACATTAGTTCAAGCTTAAGTCACAAGTTCGGCTTATGTTACTTCAGTCTCAAGTATGTCATATTGGATTTTGTCCATTAGTAGTCACTACAAAGAGCCGTCAAAATGATAATGGGGTCGGTAATGAGTTAGCTGAGTGGAGTATAAATGAGTAGAGAATTTTTTTCAGTAGTTGATTCTCACGAGATACTTATGGTATGTGGAAAACTAGAAGGGGGGGTTGAATAGTTTTACTAATTAAAACTTCATTTTAAAATATTTAGATCGACTTATGTCAATCTATTTGGATGTGTATGTTGGACGTTGATAGATAGATATATAAATGTGTAATGAAAGATAAAGAGTAAGAAGCACATAACCATGACACGAGTATTTATAGTGGTACGGCTACAAGGACACCTTCCTTGCCCTACTCCACTCCCCGAGTCACCTACTCGAGTTCGTAAACACTACACGACACCAACTCCTTATTGCGGAGAAGCCTTCACAAAGTTGCCTACTCTTTTTCCGGTACTAGGCTAGACACCGGGTTCTTCCACAAGGTAGAACCACACCTATCACAACATCGCCTACCCTTTATCCGGTATTAGGCTAGATACCGAGTTCCATTACAATGGAGGAACTACTACCCAACACTACACAACACCAAACCTCAAAGGAGACCAACTCCTTATTACAACACCATCAAAGATATCAATATCCTTGGATAAAACCTATCTCTATTTGTACATCGATGCACCTTATTGATTATACACCTTTGGCATCTTTCACTAATGCCACTTGACTTGAATTCTAGGCATCCTTTACTAATTCCCTTGACCCGGACGTTTGGCACCTTTCACTAAGCCTTCATATTGACTCTTTGGCATTCTTCACTAATGCCTTTGACACGGACGTTAAGCACCTTTCACTAATTCTTCCGTCTTGACTCTTTCGGCATCCTTCACTAATGCCTTTGACACAACACTTCTATGGAGGAAGAAAGAACTATCAACAAGAGAATCTCAGTAGTCTTGATGATGATGAAGCATGGCAACTCATGGACTTGAGCTTGCTCGACTTCAAGAGGTGGTGATCTCGCCTTTAAGAGGAACCTAGAGAATCAAACAAAAACAAAACACAAACTACATAGAGAGATCCTTAGGATCTGAGGTTAGAAGGTTACAATACTTAGATAAAGTATGTGTAGGGGTGGCAACCCAAAATGAAGAAATGGCTCACTATTTATAGAGGGATTTTAGCTACTGTTCCACGGATCCCTCACTTGAGGGATCCGTCCAATATAATCCTGGGATCCGTGGGACGCCTCCTCTTGCCCATGGGTTTTGGGTAATGGGTCATGGGTTATGGGTCATGGGTCCTAGACTTTGGACCATGGGTATCCAAGTAGATACAATGTATCTACAAGATGCAATGCATCTAGTCCATGGGTCGTGGGTTAAAACCATGGGTCGTGGATAATATCCATATATGACTTATGCATGATGTCATGCAATAGGTTATGGGTTATGCTCCATGGGTATGGGTCATGGACTTTGGGTTTTATCCAGTTACATTCAATGTATTTGTTCAATGGGTCAAATACTTAAACTTCTACCCATTGTATTTACCCATTATGATACATACTAGTTACGCATATATTTGCCAAATATGTAAACACTAGTTGTTGTACATATATATTACTAATTCATAAAACCACTTTTACTTGTTTAGTGTTTTATGTGAAAACCTATATGTGTTAGTAAACTATTGGCTCAAACAATTTACATATTTTATTTGTTTCGTCAAAATGATTTTACGTTTGTTATCGACAAAACATTAGAAGATTGTAAAATATAAATAAACGTTTTTAGGGCTTATTTGTATTAACAATCTCCCCCTTTTTGTTGATGACAAAACATAAAATTATTTTAAGGAAAAACTAAAATTCGTAAAAGTTTGAATTGGAATTTTTACTCTCTTCTCCCCTTTTTTGTCGAAACAAAAAGAGCGTTGAAAAGAAATGAACACATTGTTTTAAGAAAAACATGTAATAAGAAAAAAAAAATAGAGAGAAAGTGACGGGAAGAGTTCTCGTCTTAACTCCCCCTTGACGAGTCCATCCCTTTGTGAGGGCGTCAAGTAAGAAAAACTACTAATCTAATATATTGCAACTATGTTTGCAAATGGTTTCGTCTTTGTGACGATAATGCTCCTCCTTGATGATTGCAATTATGCAAAGGAATGTCATGAAACGTAATCCAAATGAGGATTATATTGCAAATGATTTTGCAATGTATTGTTTTGACACAAAGCTCCCCCTAGCTTAGGGTGTCAAAATCTTCATGTGTATATTTGAAAATCTACAAAACATGGGTTAGAAAACAAGTATATGATGCATATTTCCTGCAAATAAGACTCAAGTTCATGGATCCCACGGTTCCCTCCTTGGAGGGATCCGTCTAGGAAAAATAGAGGGATCCGTCTGTCTGAAATTTTTAAGATGTCAATGGTGATGTAACAAGTGATGTTAACATCAAAGTGAGATATGTATTCAATCAACAAACATATACTCAAAGCAATATGATATATAAAACTTCATTCAATAAAACATGAGAGATGATCTACAAATCTCTAAAACTAAGAGAATGATTTAGCCAGGTAATACATTTTATACTAATTCTAATAAGTGATCAAAGGCTTAAAAAGCATCAATGTGCTTGAGTCTAAGGATGGGTAGACTTTCCAATCATTCGAGAAGATGATTAAACATAAAATATGATTCCTAAACGATATAAGTTAAGCTTAACACTAGGACACCACTTTAATCCTTAAGCTCACGGTTGTTTAGGTTTGTTGACCTCATCGAAACGTTCAAGGAGGTGATAAAACATGAAACGTTGCTCTTCACGTAGTTCATGTATCAAGCCTTCAACGTGTTGACAATGATAGCAATCCTTGTCATGGCTTGGAAAAGGTGGTGGTAAAGATAGAGCGGATTGATGTGGTGGTTCTAGTGAATGAGGTTGAGAATCCTCAAACGAAGGAGGGATTGGTGGAGGTACATTCAATGAAGGCTTGACAAAGGATGATGGTGGAGGTAAAGAAGTGTCAACTTCCATGTGGTCGGGTGGTTGACTTTGATGATTCCTCAAAATCTAAAATGGACCATTTGAGGGAAATGAGGAAAAGGATACCGGTGCATGTGTTGGTTCAACACCTTAGGTTAGTTGCTGTCACACCCCCAAATTACCTGTTTTGCAGCGGAATGGAATTCCTGGGGATTGACTGTCATAGCATCACAATCACAGTTATATTGAACGACCTAAAGTGTCGTTTGGAAAATACATCGTTTGATTTAATAAAATAATCAGAGTTTACAAAGTAGGTCCCAAATGAAAATCAACTTGTGCGGAAAATAAGTTTGTTACAAGCCAAACGATGTTTTAAAGTTTATAAAACCCAAGTGAGACGCGTCGTCAACGCGACTCCATGATGTGTCCAAATGCATGCCATGAAGTGAATGCCTTAGATACCTGAGATAAAACATGCTAAAAAGTGTCAACACAAAGGTTGAGTGAGTTCATAGAGTTTGAATTGAAATGTAAAGACTTTTAAAATCGTTTATGTAGCAAAGGCATTGTAAATCCACTCAGTTCCAAGTCCCGCCCATACAAAACTTGCAACCTGTGTGTTCACAACCCACCGCCAGAATATGTATAGTTTATGTTTCAACAGAAATCGTCAAATGAATTCACAAAATAATGCATGGCTCAATGTATCGAAATCGTTTATGCAGCAAAGGCATTGTGAATCCACTCAGTTCCAAGTCCCGCCCATACAAAACTTGCAACCTGTGTGTTCACAACCCACCGCCAGAATATGTAGAGTTAATGTTCAAATCGTTCCAAGACCGTTAGTCCATAATCGTATACCAAGTCCGTTAGATCAATATTATACCAAGTCCGTTAGACCAATGAATATACCAAGACCGTTAGACCAATGAATATACCAAGACCGTTAGACCAATGAATATACCAAGTCCGTTAGACCATTGAATATACCAAGACCGTTAGACCAATGAATATACCAAGTCCGTTAGACCATTGAATATACCAAGACCGTTAGACCAATGAATATACCAAGACCGTTAGACCAATGAATATACCAAGACCGTTAGACCAATGAATATACCAAGACCGTTAGACCAATGAATATACCAAGTCCGTTAGACCATTGAATATATGATATAGAAATTCTAAGTATGGCAATAATGTTACTTCGTATAACTAGCATTCAGTTTAGATAAACATGTAGTTGCAAATAATCATGAATGTCATAAAAGTTGTTGAAGAGCATGTATCTCCCCCAAAGAGTTTAATAACAGCATTAAAACAAGAAAAGTGGGGCTATGGAACTCACTTGGTGGAATGATGCGAAGACAAAAGTGAGTACACCGAGATGTAATGTGATACGCAAATCTTGACCTATGATGAATGATATGACATGTAATAAGTTGCAATGTAATGTTATGCATGCATTTCGTATGTTATTTATACCATTTGCGAGTTTTGAAAATATTACTTATCGTCGAAAAATACTCGTTTGGCGTCTTGACCAATCAAAAATCACTTTACAAGTATTTACGTCAAAATGTCATCCTACAATGGTTTTGTAATGATTTATAGTGAAATTTTAACTTTTCGTCGTAAAATAAAATCGTAGGAAATTTTCATGAAAGTGATAAAAATGGCTTCGAAAAACTAGTCTCAAAATGGTGTACGTCGATCGTTAGGAAACGGACTCGACGGTTTTGGAAAGTTTGTATCAAAATCTAGAAGTTTCAGTTCATGAGTTTTCGTCATAGAGGTCTCGAACATATAGATAATAGAGGTTAAAGATGGTGATTTTAGTTACCGTAACACTTATCTCGTAAAAATAATATAGTTTTTCTAAAAATAATAGTTACGGCAAGTTTATGAAAACGTGTATATCTTAGTCGTTTCAAATCCGTTTTCTACGTATTATACGTCCTTAGCTTCGTATCAAAGTATACTAATATATTTTTGATAAGTCGAAATAATTTGTAAAGTTTAAGGCTCGTTTTTGACTCGAAATAAACAATAATAGGTTGCTGAAATTTCAGAAAAATATATATTTCGTCGTCAAACTTGAAAAATTCATAACTTCTTCGTTATAACTCCGTTTTAATCCGTTCAAGCGGCCACGGATTCGTTTTAAAGTATATTTTCTAAATATCAAGGCCAAAATGTCGTACCAACTGTCGGATTTTCCAGAAAAACAAAATAAGGACAGACCACTTTTTATAATTATCGAAAATAGTTTTTCTCGGACAAAACCTATTCTAATCCCTTCAAATCAACTCCAAAGCTAATCTAATCCTACCATACACCTTCTTAGGGTGTCATGGATTCCTAAACATCATCAAGACCAAATATACCAAGGGAATAATTATAGGATGACTTTATATATATAAAACTCTAAAATCAAGGTAAAAATGGTGTAAACAACACAAGTCTTGCATGTTTTGCTCAAAAATGATGAGATGAGTATGAAATGAATATGTAAGATGAAAAATAAACATGAGATGCTTACAAGTGATATGATGAGGTGATTAGAACCAAGGATTAAACCTAAACACCCTAGGTTTTTATTTCAAAACCTAATCAAGAGTGTTATCTAGATTGTGATAAACTTGAACTTGAAAGTTTGATGATTTCTTCTTGTTAACACCTATGAGGCGGTTTTGCAAAAGAGAAAGGAGAGAAAGAAATCTTGACTTGATCTTGAATGATTGAATGAATTATGAAAGTGAGATGGAGTAAAATTTTCAATATGTAAGGAAGACTTTTACAAATCAATTAATGCATTTACCCTCCCCCCCCCATCTAGAACCGGTTTTTGGGGATCATGCTTCTCCAAGATATATATTTTTTATAAACTTGTGTACTTGTGTAGAATTTGATAAAAATGTATAAGTAAGTATGTAAATATTATTAACTTGTAGAGTAAATGGTAGATTTTTGGTACAAGTGAGTTTTTAATAGATCAAAATAGAATGTAATGAGATCATAAAATTTGTAAAAATACATTCCTTGTGAAATTTGAGTGATAAAATAATTATCGAGTAGTTTTTAAGAAAACGTCGTAATAATATAAATTTAACGATTTATGTACCAAATAAATTTAAAACACTATGTAAACTCAAAATATAGTTTTTACAACTAAATGTAAGTATAAAAATATGTCGGAATCATTTTTGAAAGTAACGGATTAAATATTAAAAATAATAACTCACGCGATAATGTTTATTTAATATAAAAATTACGCGTTAAATGTGAAATGAAATGTCATGAATGAACTATCATGATGCAAATGATGTCAATGAAATGTAGACTAAACTTAGTCCATATGAAATGTACGTGATGTTATGATCATGAATTCGCGCTAAACCATAAAGGTTCTGCGAATTTGGAACACGCAAACCAAGTTTACGATAAATGTTGAAATAGTGAGGCATAAATTGTTTCGAGAAATGACCTGAAAGTACGGGTTGTCACAGTTGCACATTCTTCTCTATTGAGGAGAGTGTCAAAAATGGTGGAGGATTAGATGGCCTAGGAGGCAAGTCCTCTAAATTGTATAGAGGTGGAGATGATTGTGAGGTGGTAAATGATATGGCTCTAGGCACTAATGATGTTGGTTGGGTGGAAAAGGGTGTGTTTGGTTTAGTAGGAATTGTGGAGTTTGGTGATGATATTTTTGTGGGAACAATCCTTTTAGGGATTGGTTTGATTGGTTGAGTTGGTGGAGGAGAAATTCTAGCATTTGCGGACTTAACGGGAGATGATTCGGTTGAGGAAATTTCGTGTACAACACGAGCAATCTTCTTGGGTGGTTCTTTGGTGGATGAGTTAGCACTAGGGGCTTTCCTCATGATGAAATGACCAATTGGAGAAGGTTTCTAAATGCTGAGAATTATGTTGTGGTTGATGACTAAGAGATTCTAACAAGATGACTTATAAAGGGAAGGATTTGGGAAATGCATTAAAGACTTAAGCCACTAAAATCTTTAGAAATGTGATGATTTGTATGCACAAGGGTCAACTACAGTTGTGTACTGATCTATGATTTTATTTAAGGCAAGATGGAGTGTTCAAGATAGCCAAAAGGGCTTTGAAATGATTGCTTTAGGCAAGATTTACTGAATCTGCTAGCCGGTTCCCACGGTTTCCTCCTAGGAGGGATCCGTCTAGCCTAATCCTAGGGATCCGGCTATCAACAATTAAGAAAAGAAGAAAAATGATGTTGGTACAATCTAATACTTATACATCTTGAGTGTCTTAGTCTTCCTAAGTGTTTTAAATGAGGTGTGACTTAAAGATGAAGGGTAATGAGTGGAGATAGCTAATGATTGCCTTTTATGGAAGGAAAATGGGACTTTATGATCACCAATGGGTGTTCAAGGATAACACTAGGAATTTTAATGGTGTCAAGACATGTTAAATGATCCTTGAGATCAAATGGCAACTTGGGATAAAATTTTAAAAAATCCTTAAAAATTATAAGAATTGAAAAACTAGTTTTTGACTCATTTTGAGGTGGAGATGACTAAAATCAATTTGCTAAAATAGAGAGATTTATAAAACTAGTCATGTGATAGATGATGTGTGAGTATAAGAGCGGAAGGATGATGAGTTTTGCTGATATGGTAAATTAAAAAACACTTTGAGTGTGATCCTAAATGAGCTACGAGTGAGTGTGAAGCTTTCTAAGCTTGAAGAAGACTTAAGTGGTCCTAAGGCTTTATGCTTAGCTAGTGTGAGGTGATCTAGTGAGCTGTTTTGGTGTGTAGGTGTTGGGTTCAGTAAATACCCAAACCCCTTAAGTCTAGGATTTGAATAGAAAATACCCTAAGTGTTGTCCCTTAAAAACTGATAAGTCACTGAGCGCATAGTCTCTCAGTGAGCTATCTTCAGGATACTCAGCAAGAGACAAAGATGAAGTCTCTCCACTCAGTAAGGCGGAACTTACAGAGTGAAGACTAAGTCAAGAAGAAGATGGTGGATTCAGTAAGTGATGAAAATAACTCAATGAATCCCAAAACTCCTCACCAACCACTTTCACTAAAGACAAACTGAAGTTGAAGACTGAAGGCAATGAAGACTGAAGAAAGAGCGGGACAAGGTGGGATAAGTTTGAACAGATAAGACGAAGTCCTTATCAACCGAAGTCAACTTTCCTTGAGTGGCAAATTATTAGGCTCAGTGTCATCACTGACTACATGAAAGCAACCTTGTCACTTACCAAATATAGTCTCTGTAAACAGAGACAAAATACATCAATATTTTGTCTTCTGTAACTTGTCAGTTTGTCACTTAGGATAGAGTTGAAACTCATACTTATATAAATAGCATAAGAGATGGAGTGAAAGATTTAAGCTTGTGAATTGTAAAACACACACACACACAAGCCATCTTTCACTCCTCCAAGTACAACTCAGTCCCTGAGATAGCTCAGTGGTTCCATTGTAATTGTGTCCAGGATTTAGCCCTGAGCCGTGATGAGTTACAACCTTCGTCATTTCAAGCCCAAGTACTTGTTCAAGTACTTGGGTAATGTATTCTTTCTGATTGATTTCTAATAAAGAATATTAAGTTGAAAATTTATCAGGTGGTTTTTACTTGCATTACTTTCAGTCATTACTCACAATCTGTTTACTTAATACTTTAAACTATTTTACACGATTGTGAAACGGGAAAAACAAGTGGTATAAGAGCAAGGCTGATTATTAAACCTTTTAAGCCGCTCTAAAATGTTTTTAAATCAGGATCCTAATGGCTGAAATTGATGTGCCCCAACTAGTCGACAAAAAGGGTTGAGCGGATTCTGCTATTGCCCCTCGACTTGAAGTTGGTATATTTAACAAATGGAAAAAGCGCATGCTTTGTTATTTGACTGGGATGGAACCTTATTACATTAAGTGTATTAATGAAGGTCCATTTATCTCAAAGACTGCTGAAGGTTTGCCTAAACCCGAAGCTCAGTGGACTCAGGATGAGAGGAGAGTGGTCAACCAGGACCAAAGGCTCAAAAGTATCATCATATCGTGTCTTCGTGATGATATTATGGAGTCTGTTATAAGCTGTAGTAAAGCTAAACAAACCTGGGATGACCTAGTTCATAGTCATGAAGGTCCATCTGGTACCAAGGAAAACATGATAATGGACCTGAAAGTCGAGTATTACACCTTTAGGGCTAAGGACTCTGAAACTCGGTCTCAAACTTACACCAAGTACAAAACTTTGTTAAATGAACTATCAAATGATGGTGTTAAGTTGTCCAAACATGAAATTAATGTTGGTTTTGTCAATAGTCTCCCTGAGAAGTGGCTGAATTTCTCTTAGGGACTTAGGAATGCTAATCATATCCACAATCTTGAACTTCCTGAAATATATAGGAAATTTTTCTATGAGGAAAACCTCATCAATAGACGATACCCTAACTTGAAAAAGTCTCAGGAAGTCAAGAAGTCCCTGACCACCACTTCAACACCTATCTCTACTGCTTTTTATTCTAACAGTGTGGTTCAAGATTTTCAGGAAAATTCAGATGATGAGCCTGCTGAGAGATCAAGTGAGGAGTACCTAAATGACCTGAACACCGAATTTCAGGAAAGGGCACTCCTTGCTAACTCGAAGGTTTATAAAAAGAAACAAAGGTTTTTCAAATGCTAAAGCAAATGATGACACTACATGCTTTAAGTGTCATAAAAGAGGCCATTTTGCCAAAGATTGTTTTTCAAAAAAAATTTCTGAACCCTCTTATAAACCATCAGGGTCAAATCAGTCCTCAGGCTTTAGCAAATTTCAACCAAAAATTTATCAGTCTCATCAAAATTTTCAAAACAAGTCTGATCAAAGTAAAACTGTTGATTTTGAAGCTAAGTACAGGAAAGTCAAAACCAAGCTAGCCTTTGCTTGAGGCCACTCCCTCGAAACAACAAAATCTGTTAAATCTGTGGGGGTAAAAACAAGGGCGTTGTTCTTTGAAGTCTTTGACTGGGATGAAGAGCCAGTCTCCTTTGACGATGAAATGGTGCAAGTCAGTGCACTGATGGCTCTCTTAGAAGAGGACAAGCTAGCTGTTGGGAAAAATCATGCCAGGAATGGAGAATGGGTCAACATGACAATGAAGAAGGTAAATATTTTGCTTTTTATGGATGATGACTCTGATTGGCAGTCTTATATGAACTATATCAATGTTGACCTTAAGTTTATAGAAGAGCAACGATTAAATCTTTTTTCAAAATATAACAACCTAAGTTTTGAACTGAACAAGTGTAGGGATGAACTGCTTCTTTTAAAACAAACTAAGCTTGAGGATGTCACTTTGCAAATTCAAAACACTGAACTAGTTAAAAGAAATCAGGCTCTTCAAGATGAACTTAAAAAGGAAAAAGATATCATTGAAAGTTGGACTGCTAAGAATCCAAGGGTCTTTGATGTTGTGGGTGCCCCCAGTAGCAAAAAGAGAGTCATAGGTAAAACCATCTCCCTGACTCTCACAACAAAGACCAGAGTCCAAAACCATTTGTGTCTGGTGGCATGTGTTGGAATCACTCCTAAACTAGAATTCAAGTGTTAGTAATTTATATGTAATAGTTAGCTTAATTAAGGCTTTTATGTTAGTAATCAAGGCTAGGCTCATGTAGAAAGCCCATGAGCCTATCCAAAGCCTAATAAGGAAAGGTTGGGTACTTGGTGTGTTGCCCTAGTTCCCTCCTATAAATAGTCTTGTAAACTCCCATTTGGGTGTTGGTTGTTCATTTCATATCAATACTCACGCATAATTTTTCTCTAAAACCTACACGTATTGTTTGTGTCGTGTTCAACCGATCACCTTTGTCTATATTTCTTCTATTGATGCTTGTGTTACAAATATGGGAACCTAACAGTGGTATCAATCGCTAAATAGTTGGGTGAAAGTTTTTATTGTTTTTGAAGTTTTATGTGTTACGCGTAAGGTTCTCGGTTTCAAATCTTTCATACGCATAAAAACTCATTTTTTACACTTTCAAATCCAAGATTCTTGTACTTTCAAGGTTATTAGGTGTTAAAGTTTAAGTTTTTCGCTAAAAGTTTCAAACTTTACCTGTATTTCATTGTTTTTAAGCTTGGTTTTATTCGTGTGGCTAGTCCTACGCGTAAGGTGTTTAAGAGTTTTGGATCATCAAGTTTCACACTTTTGTGTCATTTTGGTGATATTGAAGCTGTTTCATCACAAAAATCGGGTTTAGAAACACTTTTGGATAGAAATCTCAATTTTGGCAAAACCTATGCGTAACAAAACCCTAGTTGTTACGCGTAAGCTTTTCACAGTTTGATCTTCAGTTTTCTTGGTTTACACAGTGTTTTCTCGCTTGGATAAGCCTGAAAACACTTCGACTTTGGATATCTTTTACACTGGAATAAGTGTAAAGGATTTTTTGGGCAAAACCCTAATTTTACACATAAGCTAAAACTTACGCGTAGAATTCTTTACGCCTAAGCATTTTTCTTACGCCTAAGCCTGGTCTTACGCATAAGCTAATCATACGCATAAGCATTCTACGTCTAACTTTCAGTTTACGCCTAACCTTAGTGTTTCTCAATTCTTACGCGTAAGCTAATCCTACACGTAAACTTTAATCTTACGCGTAAGTTTGGTAATTTTACGCCTAAGGTTTTCTCTGCCTAAACTTGGTTTCTATGCCTAAGGAATCTTCATCAACAAAGTTTCATTCGACTACAAAGATCCATTTTACAACACAAGTTATCAAGATGTCTCAACCACCATACTCTAACTACTTTCCTCATGTGTATCCTCAACAACAACAACAACTCAGTCAACAACAACAACAATTCAATCTACAACAACAAGTTTATCAACAATAATTTCAACAACAATTTCCTCAAGGAGCAATTCAACCACAAATGATTCAACCACCCCCTAGTATTCAAGTACAACCTTACACAAACTTTAACAATCCACATCCATCCAGGAATACTATGAAGGAACCGTCTTGGTTTGCAAAGATGTGTGAAGCTTTATGTAACATATTGGATTTCATATACACATCATAACACAAACCCACTTAGGCGTATAGATGATTTCTAGATAGAGAAAGTGGGATGTTTTAGAAAGAGAAACTTGTGGAATGCTAGATTCCAAATGAACATCCAACCCTCTACCTTGCAAGGTAGAGGGTATTTATAGGTTACAAACTAAACGACCTCCTGACGGCCTGTGGATCAGGAATACAAAGGGTAAAGACCCGTCCTTCCTCCACGGTGTTGCACTAGACTAATACTAAGCTAATTTACTAACAACTAACATAATAAACGATATGTCTACGAGCTAACTTAAGCTAGATTATACATGGGGTGACCGATGCTTCATAATAGAATTTCCAATTCCTAACAATCTCCCCCTAAGGGAGGTCACCCCATGAATTACATTGTGAATCCTAGCATTCTAATAAATCTTCAGTCTTGAGCTCGTAGACTTTTCTTCATAAAAGTGTTTAGACTATGTGCGTCTGTGGTGATTTCATCATTGTACAACTATACTGCATGTTTTGTGGAGGTTATTGAGCTGATCCACCTTGATGATGAGTTTTGAGCAAGCTTAGAGATGATCAGCAAACATCAATCTCTGACTCATCCATTGTGGTGTTGGTATAATGTGATGTTGTGACTTTCGGACCGACATGCTCACATTCTCGATCATGATATATTCTTATCAGAGTAGCGGAAGCTTTCGTTGATTCATGATATTGGCGGCAGAAGAAGCATGGACTGATAATATCAGAGTCATTGATGCACCAATCATGATTTCTTTAGATATGAATGTGTTGTGTGAGCATGCGGCTTTGGATTGACTCCTCAATTGATTAGTCGCAATCGTCGGGTGTACACGCATAAAACAGTTAGCAATAAAGCGCACGAAAGTGTCTTTGATCACTTTCGTTAAATTGAGGTACACGACCCACGGTTCCCTGTTGATCGATTACAAGTACTGCTTGTGATCGGTAGAGTTCGAAGAATCTCCTTGACAGGTTTCGGTACTGCTCTAGCTGTTCTCAAACCGGAATGTCTCAAAGAAGACAACACGGAGTGAGTGAACCAGTGAAATGAGATTCACTGATTGATGAAAAGAGATTTGAAAAACAATCGTGTATTGCTCAATAAAAATTGTTTTTGCAATACAACGAAGGTTTTAATGAAAATCAATTATCAATCATAAACACCTTTTATTTTTAGAAATACGTACGCAGTCGATGTGCTAAAGAAAAGAGTTTTTTAGCACAACGACCGGTTTTTCAAAGGTATCCGTCAATCCATAACACGAACGGGATTGATTCATAAGATTGAATCACTCCATTGTTTTGTCCGGTTGTCACATGGTTGATCCATTAGATAGATCTCACATGCCACCTACCAGGAGCTTGTTTGATGTTGGCTCCAGAAGGCTTTCCATCTTCATAGTAAATATGTTAGCATATCACTCAGATGTTCTGGCAATACCACAAGGATATTGCGTAGGACTCAAGATATAATCTCTCTTTCCATATTGTGTTAAATAGAGAGTCTTCATTGAAAGTGTCCTAATGAGATTTATTGATGATCTCGTGGCTCTAGACTCAATTTGGGCATATTTGGATCCTATATCGGAGACTAGGGAGAGGGTCTCCTTCTTCAATATCAACAATCTCTAAGAGAAAGTCGATAGATAATGTCGGTTCCCCGTGAGAATGAAACAAGCTCTTTTAAGAGGAACTTGAGTGGTTTGGAAAGTTGTAGTGCAGTGCGTCACTGGGTCCATGACGTCTTGTCTTCAATACCGATGTTACCTTGGTAACCACCAGTAGAATATGAATTTGAACCCGGTATCTGCCCTAAGGTTTAATAATTGGAGGGTTATTTGTTTTCACCCTTTTCTCATTCAATTCTTTTTCATTCTTCAACCCCTTCAGTGCTTACCGAGACTTCATAACTAGAACCTTGTTGGGTTTATTCCAGTACTAGCTCAGTCTCAGTCCGCACTCTTCCCATATCTCACTTTTCTCCTTTTTTTTCTTCAATATACCTAAGGACTTCTACACTATCTAGTGAATTGTCCCTGGGTAGATCCCTCCGGTTCTGGCGGATCATGGGAACAAATACCTAACCTTATCATCCTTATATCACCATTCATAAAGTAAAGTTGGTCGGTCTATTTGGTATTGTTCATCTGCCATTGAAACCAATTGAAAACCATTTGAAAATCAATCGGATACTTAAGATATATTATCAAAGCATTTTGTACCTGAATTGTTTTGATATTTTTAGAACAAGAGCTCCCCTCAACATGTGCATCAAGTGTATGAAATCGTTTTGCACACGGAGGCAAGGGAAAGAATTAACTTCTTTGATTACCATTTTCTAAAAGATATCAACATCACTTCCCTGATCAAAGCAAGTAGATAAAGCATATTAGGGAAGGATGAGGTTTTCATAAGCTCGCTCCCCCTCAATATGTGCCTTGAGGTTTGACAGAGTTTTGCACATACAAGAGGAAGCGCACATTGATCACGTTTCAAATCTTTGTGGTTTAAGATAGATGCTCCCCTCAACATGTGCATGGAAAATTTGAAATCGTTTGGCACATGTGGGATGGAGAGCTTGTACATCCTTATAAAACCATTTACAATTATCGTTAAATTCAATTTAAATCACAAATTCTCCCCCGACCACAATTGTCAAATCATTTGAGATTTGTGATCTCTGTAGATTTAAATTGATTTTGAAAACTTTAAGGAGAATTGTGACTTGATTATGAAAGCTTTTTAACTGATAAGGATCGGATTTTGAGACTTTAAACTCCATTGAATAAACATGCATGATTATCTTTTGAAAACAATTGAATGACAAATAACCTTTTAATTTAATTGAAATCATTCTCCCCCTCAATCAATGACATAGGTTGTTGATTGAGAGATAGATATCTTGACAAACTTTTTAAGTCCAGATGATTATCAAAAATAGAGTCCGAGTTATTTTTCAAATCAACTAGTTTTCATTAGATAGTAAGAATTTGTTTAAAGAATCAGAGCATGAGATTTGAAAACCAAGATAAAGCATGGCTCTGTTCTTTCTTTGAAAAGCAAGTTACTGCCTGAAAATGACAATAAACCATTTAATCTCTTTCTCTCAAAAATATTTTTGTGAAGAATTTTAGACGGAAAAACATTTGTGTAGGAACAGCAGTCTTTTAGACGACATGCTTTCCTTGTTTAGTTTTAGGATAAGTGCACGAAATATTTTGGAAAAAGTTCAAGTGCAGCACTTTCCTTTCTTTAAAAGAGCGGGTTGCTAACAGAAATAATAAGATTTTTCTTTCTCTCATCTTTTTGTTTATTCTATTTTTTTTTTATGAAAATTCGAACAACATCTAAAGTCCCGTGTCATTCTTTGAATGACAGCATCAAGACCGTAGATATTATCAAATCGAGAAAAACATGACAAAAAGACAATGTATTTTTTTTTGGAAGATTTTGTTTGTTTTTTTCGATTTTTTTCGATTTTTTTTTAAAGATTTGTACACAGATTTATAAGGGCGAGTCCTGATTCAAGTTGAATAGAAGTCAAATTACGAGGTACATCAATTCTGGCATGCTATAGCTCCTGAGTGAGCTATATTCATTTCTGATGGAAACCAAGTCATGAAGTTCCTGATTGAATTGAGCATTGTACACGAAAAGGCTGAGAGCACATTGTACTTAAAGCACATGTAGAATTGCAAATGGATGGGTTAGTGACATGAGTAATCTCACTATTGGATGTATCACAGTTTAATATAGAAATATCATTATTAGAGATCCCTTTGGGCTCAATATTCTTGAAGAATTTTCCTTTGGGCATCCACTTAAGGCAAGATCTAGGTATGTAAGTCCGTTTGGATCCAGTAAACTTAAATAATATGCCAGTGGGAATCTATTTGAAGCAGCTGCTAGTAGATTTGTGTGTGTGCACTTCCCTGTTTTGACTATTTGTCCTTTTGTAATTAATTTGTTTCTTAGGGGATTGATCAGCCGATTGATGCTTCTTTTGAGAACTAGTCAGACTCTAGTGTTCTGATCTTTGAGCATTGAACATTAACCTGGGGTTTGTGATTTATCATAGTGGAACTAAGTAATGAAGTGACTGGTTTTGTCAAAACAATATTCGCATCAACTTGGGAGGCAAGCCTGGATTTCGATGGTTTAGATCTTTCAGTTCTAAAGGCATTGGGCTGCCTAACTATGGTATGTTTTGAGTTGTTCAAACATTTGATTTTCCCAAGGTTGATGGTTTTGCAAACTTAGTGTTCACCCTATTTCCAATAGATTTCCTAAGCTCATTTTTAAGGCAACAATATTGAAACTCTTATCCTGAATTTGAGCTTTGAGAGCATTAACGTCACCAAAAAGAATTTGTTTGATCAAGCAACTTGGAATTGGTCTCCTCTAAGTTCTTTCTTAATGCCTCATTTACTCTTAATAGATTGGACACACATAGAGCGGTTCAGGCATTTCTAGATTTAAGTGAATCACTCATCGCATGACAATTACATTTATGCACTTTTGAGAGTTGTAACTTCAGATTGCATATGGTTGAGTCTTGGTCCTGAATATGGGTTTTTAAGTGATTAATTTCAAAAATTCTCGAAATTCGGAAATTCTGATTAATGCAAGTTTTTTCAGCATAAAAGCTTTCTTCCTTTTGTTGTATTGCAATTTCCAAGGAAATACAATGTTTTCAAGAATTAAGTATTTGTTTGAAAGTTCATCATAAACCCCTTTTTCAATCATGTCATTAGTTTTAAGAGTTTTAGATTCAGGCTCAACCAAGACCGATTTAACAGTATTATGTTCAGAGTTAGGATCAAGTAGATCAGATACATTAACACATGAATTACTTTGATAAGTTAAGGGTACCTCATTGCATGAAACCTGTTCATCTGAGGATATGTCATCAATATTCACCACATGAATCTTTGGAGTTGTCATGTAAACTGTTTCACTCTTTTCGGACTCTGAGTCTTTGAGATCAGTATAGTTGTTGTCATCCTCTTTTATTGCAACAGAACTTCTGCATTCGGTATCACTTATTTATTCAACTGATCTATTGCATGACCTATCCAATCTTCCCTTAACATCACTTGACACCCATTCAATTCATTCACTTGAGCAGCTTCCTTAATGTATATTTCCATATTACCCATAAGTTGAATAAAGGTGTTTCTGAACTCATGAATTTCCATTCCAGTGTGTTTCTTGAATGAAATTCAGTCATGTCATCATCAAAATCGAGGAATATTCCCCGGATAAGTGGTTGAAATTGATTGAAGATTACTTGCAGAGCTGCATTAGATTTATCAGTTGAGAACTTTTCTTTGGTAATTTGAAACCACAGGTGTTCTAAGTTAATTAGCACAGTTCTTGTCGGGATGGGAAAGTCCGGCGAAGGAGAGCACTGCTTGTTCGATCCATAGTTGTAGATAAAAGTAGTTTGAGATGTTGATGAAGTAGTTGAAAGGGCTGAATGTTGCATTCCATTTGCCTTGCATCATTTGTCAATATCAAGAGTGACTCATTAGAATTGTTTTGATTATAAGTTCTTTGAATCATTCACAGAGAGCATTCGGGTAGCGACCTATTTCATTATTCTTTGAGGTATCATAGAGTGCAAGTACTTTGGTGATTAAAGGATCAGTGATGTAAGACATTGTGGGTTGACGAGTATCTTCTACATGAACGACCTCAGCTACAGTGGAGATGATTGGAGGTACGTTGGTAGACATGTTTACAGATTAAACCGGATTTTATAGCTCTATGATTAAACCGGGAAATAGATTCTTTCACGGGATTTTACTAAATCAAGAGAAAAACGTATTACATACAAGAATCAACCAAGTCGCTAAGTAACCATGAACCAAGTCGCTAAGTACCAAGTCTCTATAATCCTAAGTCGCTAAAACACAGTCAAGTCGCTATATAGCAACTCGCTAAGATCCAAGTCGCTAGCAAAATTATGATAGCAAGTCGCTAAAACCCAAGTCGCTAAGTTGTCAAGTCGCTAAATAGCGACTCGCTAGGCACCAAATCGCTAACACCAAGTCGCTAACAACCTTAAGTACAAGTCGCTAACTTTCACCAAGTCGCTACCCGTAGTGGAGAATCCACTAAGTGTACTGTTTGTCGGCTTGTCTCAATAGACAAGTCGCTAAGCTCAACTCGCTAAGAACTTCAACTACAACTCGCTAACAACTTACAAAGCAAGTCGCTAGCTAGAAAAACAATCCGTGGCTCAAGTCGCTAGTTAGAAAATCTCATAAACATCACTTTTCAATCCAAAAACAACCCAACCACGATGATTCAAGCTTACCAAATCAAAACCTAAACACTTATGATGATCCTAAACACAAAAGTACAATCAAAATCCAAGCTTTAACACACAAAATGGTCCAAATGATGCAAATACCTCTAAACTAATTCAAACCCAAAAACCACCTAAAAACCACTAGAAATCCAAGGATATGTAAGATATGATCTAACCATGGCTCTTGATACCAATTGTAACATATTGGATTTCATATACACATCATAACACAAACACACTTAGGCATATAGATGATTTCTAGAGAGAGAAAGTGGGATGTTTTAGAAAGAGAAACTTGTGGAATGTTAGATTCCAAATGAACATCCAACCCTCTACCTTCCAAGGTAGAGGGTAATTATAGGTTACAAACTAAACGACCTCCTGACGGCCTGTGGATCAGGTATACAAAGGGTAAAGACCCGTCCTTCCTCCACGGTGTTGCACTAGACTAATACTAAGCTAATTTACTAACAACTAACATAATAAACGATATGTCTACGAGCTAACTTAAGCTAGATTATACATGGGGTGACCGATGCTTCATAATAGAATTTCCAATTCCTAACACTTTAAGTAGCCAACAATCCATTCATGAGGCTGGATTACTTGATAGACCTCCAATGCTCACTCCCGGAAACTACGATCAATGGGTGATTAGGTTCTTTAGGTTTTGTGATCTAAAGAAGCCACATGGAAAGTTCTTAAAGAAGGTCATCCTGGAAGGTCCATTTCAGATGCCTACTATCGTTACACCCGGAGATCGAAATGCCAATCCACCAAGATGTGACGTCACCAACGTTGCAAGTCTTACTGACCTCACTGCTGATGAACTTCTACATTTTGAAGCCGATGAACTAGCAATGCAATACATCCTTTTGGGATTACCCAATCCGATCCTTCGAAGTGTTGATGCTCAAAAGACTACTAAAGCAATGTGGGAACATATTCATCTTCTCATGGAAGGCACTGAACTCAATCAAGAGGACATGGAATCCAAAATCTACTTGTCTTATGTACATTTCATGATTGAACCAGGAGAGACATTAGAGTCTTATCATCATCGATTCTCAGACATCATCAATGACTTGGAAAAACATAACATCCTTATGCCAATAATTGCAGTCAACACTAAGTTCCTAAGTAGCCTTGGTCCTGATTGGGAAAAGTTTGTCATTTTCATCCGTCAAGCAAAGAATCTTCATCATGCTACATATGGATTGTTGTATGACTATTTGAAGCCTCATAAAAAAGAAGTCGACAAAGAAAGGGTTATCCGTGGACAAACTGTCTCACCTTCATTTCCGGATAATCAACAATTAGCTTTGTGGGCTCAATCTTGTTACCCTCAATTCCCGACCTTACAAACTGTATTCACAAATCCTCCACAACCCACTGCTCAACCAACTGCAACAATCACACCATATGATCCATCAAAGCAACAATCTCAAGAAACTCAATTGGTTCCATACAACAACAACAATGATCAAGCAATTTACAGTGAATCTAATGAGGATATAGAAGCCTTCGATGCATTGCAACAAGGGTTTGTCATGATTTCTAGAGCCTTCGGCCGATACTCTAACAAATCCAACAATCGCATTCGTACCTCATCTAACACAAGGAATCGGGCTGTTGTTAACAATGGGCGTGTTGAAGTTCGAGAATCGTGGTAATGTTCGTCGAGATGGGTGGTGGTCAAGGGTTCAATCCAATGGGAAGGAATAACATGGGTGCTCCACAACAACAAAGGGCTCAAGTGGTTGAACAGGTAATTCTCGAATGGGGTTAATGGTCTTCGTTGTTATAGCTGTAATGAGAAGGGTCATCTGGCTAATGCATGCCCAAAGCCGAAGATAAGAGGCAGCGCTTATCACAAAGAGGCTTTACTCTTGGCTCTCAAGGATGAAGCTGGTGGAACTCTTACCAACAAGGAATACAGCTTTATGGCCAATGCAGATTCCGATGATGATATGGAGGACTTGTAGGCTAATGCAGTTGTGATGTTAATGGAAAACATGCAAGAACTCTACATGAGTGACAGAGGCCCCGTGTATGACACTGACGGCTTGTCTCAGGTACCGGATCAATCCATATTCATTACTGATATGTTAACTCCGCCTATATCTGTATCCGAAGAGGATCAGAATGTTCAACATGAGCCATCTACATCTCATTCCAATGATAATCAAATAGATCCCGTAGTTATATTTGACGATCAAGATGACCTTATGGTTACCATTGATAATCAAGTTGACTTTGTGGTTATACTTGAGAATCTGACTAATGATCATGTTGAGACTCACGTTGAACAAGCTTAACTTTCGTCTGAGCTCATGACCTTACTTAAAGACCAAGAATCTCGCCTGGAAATATGCAAGGAACTCAATAAGCAATTAAAGGACAAAAATACACTGTTAACCAGGGATATTGAAGGCTTAAAAAGGCAAATCAACGTTTTTAAAACTCAAGAAACACGTGAACAAGGTTTTGAAGTCGCTTTTGCTAAATCTTACCAAAACGAAAAACCATTAGAACGACAGATACGTGATTTAGTCACATCCAAGAATGCTTTGTTGTCTCAAATAGAACTACTGAAATATGATCATAAACAATAACTTAACGCTCTCACTTTGGAAACTAAAAAAGCCAAGTCTGAGTTGTTAACTTGTCAAAAACAGTTCTCTGAGTACAAAAAGCATTCAACGAAATGAATAGATGACTATCTTGAAGAAATTGTTGACTTACAAAACAAAATCAAAGAGTTTAAAAATGTTGTTTATAAACATGGTGAGTCAATCACAACCATTGAAAAGTTTACTGTTAAACCAAATCCAAATGGATATGGACCGAATCTTGCTGATTACAAACCAAAGTTTTCTAATCGAGCATTCAAACCAAATCCGGAAGTTTACAGTGCAGAACATAGAATTGATGATTCCATTATGAGTGTTGTTGAATACAATCGTCAAGATGAATTAGATGCAGAAGACGAGAGTCGGTCAAAATTGGAAAATGTTGTTCATAACAAACCATTTAACTATTCAAAAGCCGTCACTTTCGTCACTCAACATGATTTTTCTAACACACCTTGGGTTATCACACCTACTTCTGAGTCTTCTAATGAGGGTCCCCTTTCCAATTCTGCACAAATTAATGGTCCTTTACCTTCACTCAGTGAAATAAAGCCATTAGCTGAACAATGTAAAGTTATAAAATATTTTGAAACATTCTTATCGGACATCAAACTTTTGGAACGTGAAATTGAAATCAATTCTGAAATAAAAGTTGAACATTTTCAATCGCCTCAAGCGTGAGCCCAAAGAGATATTTTGAGAAAGACTTTTACCACATGTCCTCAATTTGAAAACCTGTGCACTACATTGGGAAAGGGATTTTCACAAGGAACTTGGATTTATGAAAAGAGTTTTCGAACAAACAGAAACATCCATTTCAAATACTAAACGTAAAAAGAAAATGTTAAGAAAAGATGTTGATCGACTCTTGGAAGATGTTATCTGTGGCTGATATCCATAATGTTGTGTTACTTCATTCATTTGCATATGCATTTGATTATATCTCTGGCGATTACTGATTGAAAACGTTGAGAATCGATCTTGTGTCACAAATTACATTTTAAAAATTGAAAATGAGTGATTGTTAAACGAGCTTTCAAATGCAAAACGTCGTCTTCAATGGTGTCAAAACGATTGTCACACTCGTGAACTCGCTTGGCAAAACAAACTCCACCAGTTGCATAACAAAGCTCTTAATCCAAATGTTGAGCAACTGGATGAGGAAAAAGTGTCTTTGAAGAGTCAAATCTCAAAATATGAACAAGAAATTTCAAAAGTTAAAAAGGAATATGGGGTCATATTTGATTTGCTCAAAAGTTAAACAGACTCGTGCAAAAGCATCACAAGAACTTGATAATTATCTTGCACACACAAACGAGGTCGTACATAGAAATGCATAAACTCGCTCTGAAAATCAAGATTTTTTACACACTATCCATGACCTAAAAGTAGAGTTGGTGAAACTTAAACAAGATAGGGATAGTAACACTGTAGTAACTGCACCTACACAAATTCAAAATGACTCTAGTACATCTAATGACAAACCAAAAGAAACTAATGTGCTTCCCTCTACTGAAACAGGAATAGTTGTCTCTTTTCCCAACGCCCGCACTTCACAGCCTAGGAGCAATACAAGGAAGAATAGGAAGTTGCGACGTAAGAAAAGAACAATAAAGAATGCTGAAGTAGAAGAACACCCTAGGACTTTGAATAAAACTCAAGTTGCACCCACTTTAGATATTGCGTCTGACAAATGTAATAAACAAAGTGATGTAACGAATGCTAAATCTTTAAGTACTCTTAATGTTTTATTTGAAGCCTCTTGTGTTGGTTGTCGTAAAAGCATGTTTTCTGGTTGTCATGATAGATGTGTTGCTAAGGCTATCTTGAATCGTAAGCAGAATAATAGAAAAAGGAATACCTCTAGGCATACTAATGCTTCTAAGTTTGTTGTAGGTAAACCACCTTCTACTGTTCCGGCTAAGATCATTCTTGTACCCATAGTACCCCCCTCACCTCCTAGGCAGAACTTATCACCTAGTGCATTCACTAAGACCAAAGCTAAGACTAGTTGGAGATGGCAGAAATGGTTACATAATACACTTGGCTTTACATGGATACCTAAACTCATGAACATGTGTGTTTCATCTATATCTGAATCGGAACCCTCTAACTCATCGGGTTCCACATCTAATTCTATTCCATCTGTGTTGTCTGTGTGTAATGCAGGTGATACAGATCATCCTCTGGGTTGTTGATAGCGGATATTCCCGGCACATGACAGGCAATCTCAAACTGTTATCAAACTTTATTTCAAAGTTCATTGGCACTGTTAGGTTCGGGAATGATCACTTCGCAACTATCATGGGCTACGGGGATTACATCAATGGCAACATCAAAATTAGCAGGGTTTATTATGTGGAAGGCCTCGGTCACAATCTCTTCTCTTTTGGTCAGTTCTGTGGTGGAGATTTGGAAGTCGCTTTTCGGGAGAAAACTTGTTTCATTCGTGATCTACAAGGAAACGATCTTATGTCTGGCACCCGTAATTCAAGTCTTTACACAATCTCAATGCAAGACATGATTGCTTCATCTCTCATCTATCTACTTTCAAAGGCAACATCTAAAAAATCTTGGCTATGGCACCGTCGTCTCTCACATTTAAACTTTCAAACCATAACCAACCTTGCTCGATACAAACTTGTTGAAGGTCTCCCAAGATTCCAATATTCTAAAGATCACCTCTGTTCAGCTTGTGAACAAGGGAAAAACACTTGTGCTCATTTTCCTTCAAAGGTGGAACACAGCTCATAGCATGTGCTTCATCTTCTTCACATGGATTTGTGTGGCCGATCGCGTCTGCAGACGATTAATGGCAAACGCTACATCGTGGTAATTGTAGATGACTACTCAAGATGGACTTGGGTTTATTTTCTTGAAGTAAAGATCAAGCTCCACAGATGATCATCATCTTTCTCACGAAAATTCAAGTTCAGCTCTGGAACACAGTCAGACAAATCAGAGCAGACAAAGGAACTGAATTTGTGAATCAAACTCTTCGTGCATTTTATGAGAAAGTGGGAATTGAGCATCAAACATCATTGCCGCGTACAGAACAAAACGGAGTTGTTGAAGACGAAACTATGCGTTAGTGGAAGCTGCTAGAACAATGTTAATCAATGCTAAACTTCCAGATTACTTGTGGGCTGAAGCCGTGTCAACTGCATGCTACACTCAGAATCGCTCAATGATCACCAAGCGCTACAACAAAACACCTTATGAGCTTATCCACAACCGTAAAACGAATCTCACACACTTTCATGTATTTGGATCCCTTTGTTATCCGAATAATGATCGTGATGACGCTGGTAAGCTCAAAGCCAATGCTGATATTGGAGTCTTTGTAGGATATTGTGAAAACTCCAAGGGGATCTGGAATCCTCACACAAGGGAGATTATGGAAAAGATTCATGCCAATTTCGATGAGCTTACAGAGATGGCTTCTGAGCATAACAGCTTGGAACCCGATCATAACCGTTTAAACTTCCCTCAAACCCCATCATTAGCTGAACCTAGTTTACAACTAACTCGACGTCAACTGGAACAGCTATTTGCTCCTCTGTTTAGTGATGATGTTGATGAACGTGCACCAGGTGTATCCAATGTTTCCATGCTCAACACGATCATAATCCAATACCTAATACACTGCTACAACAACAACTGTTGAGGAAGCACCACCAGTTGATTCTACAACAACAGTTGAACAAACCGCATCCAACGACGCTGAACCAGCTGATGATATTCTGAACAATGAAGTACCCCCACCTGCAGACTATGATCCAAATGCGTTCTTCAACCCGTTTGCTAGTGAATCTGCCACACCCGATGTTGCGGAATCATCTACAAGCCATTTGAATACTCCCAATCTGCAGAATGTATATCAACATCAACCTTCCACACATCGTTGGATGAAAGACCATCCTCTGGAAAAAATTATTGGTAACCCGAATCAACCAGTCGTAACAAGACAATGTCTTCACACAAACGGTGAACATTACATTTATGCACTCACTGTCTGCCAATCTGAACCTAAAAACATTAAAGATGCAATGACTAAAGATAACTGGATTGAATCCATGCAAGAAGAACTCAATCGGTTTAAACATCTTGAAGTATGGGAATTGGTTGAAAGAGCAACAGGGGTCTTCGTCAGTGGTCTCAAATGGATTTGGAAAAACAAATTGGATGCTGAAGGAACTGTAATCAGAAATAAGTCACGTCTGGTGGCTAAGGGTTATGGACAGGAAGAGGGTATTGACTTTGAAGAATCATTCGCTCCGGTTGCTCGTCTTGAAGCGGTACGGATTTTTCTGGCGTTTGAGGCTCACAGGTCTTTCAGATGGATGTCAAAACGGATTTTCTCAATGGACAACTGAAAGAAACAGTTTATGTAGGCTAACCAGAAGGATTCGTTGATTCAGAGTTCCCTAATCATGTCTACAAACTGAAGAAGGCTCTCTACGGTCTCAAACAAGCCCCTCGGGCGTGGTATGATAAGTTATCATCCTTTCTTATCGCCAATAATTTCATCAAAGGTTCGGTCGACCCTACACTTTTCATACAATCTCACGGGGCACACATTTTAATCGTTCAAGTTTATGTGGATGACATCATTTTTGGGTCAACACATCTAAAGTACTCAAACGCTTTTTCAAAACTAATGAAAAAACATTTTGAAATGTCCATGATGGGTAAACTTACATTCTTTCTTGGATTGCAAGTTCATCAATCACCCTGTGGTATTTTATTGAGTCAGTCCAAATATGCCCTTGAAATTTTAAACAAACATGGAATGCAAACCTATGACACCTATGTCACACCAATGGCACACACTAAGAAACTGGATGCTGATTTGCATGGGAAACTGGTTGACCCTACCAAATACCGAAGTATTATTGGGTCTCTCATGTATCTAATAGCCAGTAGGCCTGACATTGTCTTTGCTATATATCTTTGCTCCCGTTATCAGTCGAGACCAACTGAAACTCACCTCTCAGAGGCTAAAAGAATCCTTCGATACATCAAGGGAACCATTAACTTGGGGATCTGGTATCCGAAAGATTCTGGTTTTGAACTAATAGCTTTTGGGACGCCGATCACGCAGGTTGCTTAGATTCTCAAAAAGTACTTCGGAGCTCTACAATTTCTTGGTGATAAACTGGTGTCATGGCAATCGAAGAAGCAGGACTGCACATCGCTGTCCTCAACTGAAGCAGAATATGTAGCCATGTCGGCGTATTGTGCTCAAGTCATTTGGATGAGAACATAACTCAAAGACTATGGTTATGTATTTGACAGAATTCCGATGCACTGCGACAATCGAAGTTCTATTGCGATCTCGTGAAACTCTGTTCAACATTCCAAATCAAAGCACATCGATCTTCGATATCATTTCATCAAGGAACACGTGGAAAAGGGCTTGTTGAATTATACTTTGTGGGTAATGAATACCAACTGGCAGATCTTCTCACCAAAGCCTTAGCTCCTGCTAAGTTTAATGAGTTGGTCCACCGGATTGGTATGCGGTGTTTGACTCCAGAGGAACTGGACGAACTTTTAAAACAATCTTAAAACCAGTCAAACACCAAAACCTCTTTTGTAAATATTTTTCAAAAACAAAATACAAAAATATAAAATCTGATAAAATTCAAAAATATTCTTCTATCCAAAATTCTTTTAACATGGCAAGTAAAAATCTTCCGTCAACACTTTACTCTTTCAAAATTCATTATTTTCATGGTCAAGTGTTGAGGGGGAGAAAGTAAATATTTTAAGGTTTCATAAAACCTTGTACTTGCATGTTACCTTATCCCGGTTATTTCTTTGATAATGGTGGTCACATTTCTGGTTCATTGACTCTCCCCGGGCTCAAATTTATAAAATTTCATTATTTCTTAAGTCGAGGGGGAGTGTCGTCTAGTTTCTTTCCAAAACTATACTTCATAACGTAACCAAAGTGGAACTTATGGGCTGTGGATGAAAATGGTTGAGGTGGAGGGACCAATGTTGTCAAATGCTGAAACTAATCTTTAACAAAACCCTTCACCAAATTTTTCTAACACATTTATTACTTACATTTATTATTTCAACCACCATATCCCATTCATAAGCTTCAATATTCAAATCCGTGTTATAAACCTTCAATCTGTAAGTGTTTAAATGATCTTTGTGTTATTACAAACAATGGTTTTAAGTTGTTTTAAAATCCAACGGTTTGATTTGTCCATAGGCGTGATTTTGTGTTTTACGCATAAGCGTATGAACACATAATCATGTTTGGGTGTTTGGTGTTGAAATGATTGTGTTAAAATGTTTATATAATCACTCTTATACCATTTCTATCAAACAAATCCACCCAGAAACACGAATTGACCATTTTTTAAAATTAGGGTTTAATCGTAGATTTGGGTGTTTTCATATAAGAGTGTTTCTGGCTAAAAATATGGGTGTGTTATGTTCTTAACATGTTTAATTAACCAAAATCGTGCTTGATACATACCCAGAAACATCAATTTTATGAAAACTAAGATTTAGGGTTCATGTTCATACGAATTAGGTTTTCTTGATTCATGAAGGTTTTGATGTTAAAACTTGTTTAAGACAACTCATATGCCCTCTTAGATATTCCTGAAATGATTTGGTGCATTTTCTATGGTTAAATCTCTTATTCGTAAAAATTGAATCCTAGGGTTTAAGGTTTACGCGTAAGCATATCCTACGCGTAACTGTGTTTAGTTGAGTGTCCATGTTAGATTGAAATGGATTGAATAAATGTGTTAATGATGGTGTTATGATGAATTTATTTCAGGATTATTACGCGTGAACATTCAGAATCAAGGTTAACTAAGCTTCTACACATAAGGATCACCTTACGCGTAGAATGTTATGCGTAAGAGAAATCTTACGCGTAACAGTTACGCGTAAGGTTCTACAAAGGGGACTACGCGTATCTTGTGAAGGATATGCATAAATAGTAAGCTTTACGCATAAGGTTCACTCTTACGAGTAAGCCTTACGTGTAAGCTCCCATATACGCTTACGCGTAAGCTCTATGCTTAAGGCCCTCTTTTCCTACGCGTAACATTTTTTACGCTTATGTCAAGACCCTACGCATAAGCTTATAACTACGCGTATGGTTCACTGTTTACGTATAAGCTTGCAAAACCTACGCCTAAGCCTAATTTTAACCAAAATTGTAAATTGTTACGCGTGCAAACTTGTAAATACATAAATCATAAGCTTAAATGTTTAATAAGTTGTGTAAATAAGTGAAAAACTTGGACTTTAAAACTCAAAGTTAATCTACTCACGAAATTTATCACGACATCTTTGGACTATTGGACTAACAAGTGACATTGAACTCGTAACAATCATTGACATATCACATTCAATAAATAGACAATAAAATCAACTGTTAACTAACATAATGTCTTTTGATATGTTGGTTCTTTTGGCTAAATATCTTTCAGATCACGACATCGACGCCCAAATGGAATACATTGATGCTCCAAATGTTCTCTCAAAGGAAGACATCTTCCCCGACGGTTACACTATGAAGATTGGGAAGAACAACCTCAGAGTTGATTTTGACAACTTCACTTGCTCAGAGTCTTCTTGTCAGATTTCAGTGGATATTCTGAAGACTCACCCTTACCAGAACATGCTCACAAATTATGCTAATGTGCCGGAAATCTATCTCCACCAATTCTGGCACACGATACGAAAGGTCAAAGGTCAAAGTGTTGTGACGGTGACACTTAACCACAAACAAGTCACCATCACTCCTGCAGATTTAAGGGCTGTTCTTCTTCTTCCTACCTTCCAGCCTGCCGATTACTCTGCCACTCCTTCTGAAGAGGTCGCTCTCCAGTTCATGGTCAACATTGGCTATGATGAATCTTCTAGGATCATCACAAAGCACTCCTCAATAGATCTCAAAAATATTCCTCAACCATGGAGAACCCTCTACATCATGATTGCAAAGTCAGTTTCTGGACGTGACAGTGGCTTTGAGCATCCAAAGCTCATGGAACTACAAATATTTTGGGCCATGGTCAACATGAATCATATCGAATTTGCAGCTCTGATCTGGGACGACATGATGTCATACCTTAAAAAGACTGGTACCAAGATCCCTTACATCAGATATACCAAATTGTTGATCCAAAGGGCTCTAGGGAATAATCCTGATATTCCTTTGAGACTTGATGACCCCAATCATCACTCCGTGTTGCTTGAGCCCACACTTAATGTTGTCAAATTTAAGGACTCAACAACAAAGAGACAGGGTGTAGTGTTACCAGATTGCCTTCTTACTGCTACTATCAAGGGACTTCAATCGTACAAATGTTATCTAGAAGCAGTCGCATTAGGCAAATTGGGGTTTATGGATGAAAAATCTTACGGTACACCTGTCGAAAAGACCGAAGAAGGCGGTCAGGGAAGTGTTACAAGCACTGAGAGTGCCCTAAAGTATCCAAAGAGGAATCCTTACCGTTAAAGGAAAGTTCCATTAAAGGAAGCTATCCCCATTCCCAAACAAGAACCTAAACTAATGGACGAGGACTCGGAGGACACTGAAACAGATGAAGAGGATCTCTACTCTGAAACTCCAATCGATGACCCCTTGACAGTTGCCAAACCTCTAAGTCCTAAGGGTGATAAAGGGAAAACTCCAGTGCTTGAGCAAGAAAAAGAGAGCTCAGAAGAAGATCCACTGGATGAAGACATAGACTATAGAAAGAAGTTAAAGAATCTCAGACTCCAACACGTTGCTCAGGAATTTACCCGTGAACAAACTCGTGGCCCCGGAGGGTCTAGTGGTGGTGCACTATCTACACCAGTTTTCGATGCGGTTAATCAACCCGATAAGGGAACTGGTACCACCACCCTCGAACAACAACAAAAGCAACTTGAGGATTCTATCACCTATGACTTTGAGGAACAAGAAAAGGAGAAGTCTGATAAAATTCCTGATGAAGATGCTAAGGCTGCATCTAAAGAAAAAGCAGAAAAAGAAGCTCAAGCTCAAGCAGATGAAGAAGCCAGGATTAAGGCTGAAGAAATGGCTAAATCTGGAAAAGATGACGAAGTTGACTATGATGATTTTCTTCTAGATAGTCCAGCACGTTCCAAGGAACTAACTTTGAGCCACCAAAAACCCGAGCCTCCTCATGTCTCATCATCATCAGACTCGTCTTCTCACTCTTCACCTCCACCATCCAAAGACTCAACCAGATCCGCATCCAAGTCTGTAAAGAAACCAACCCATTCTTGGATATCCCGAGCTAAAACAAAGATTGTCAAAGCTGTCAAGCAAGTCAGGAAGAAAGACGTGACCAACAAAAAGCTGAATCAATTCGCTGACAGAATCAACCTTCTTCAAGACGGGATAAACGAGATGTTGAAAGAAAGGGAGCATATCCAGAAGCTTCTCAAAGGAGATTTACAAAGGGAAATGGAGAAGACGACAAGATAATATACTCACAAGTTTCTTCTCGACACTGTCCCTGGAGTGACAAGGGAGATATTTTCCAAACAACTTACTCCAAATATCGTCGCATTGGTTAAACATACAATGGCCAACGCACCTGATCTCTCTGAAGTTGAGTTAATTTCGAAATTGGTGATGCAAATGTCTAAACGATCTGCAACCTTTACTTCGGATGAAGCTAAATTTTTTGAGGCTCTACTAGATTATCAACTCAAGTCTTCATGCGAAGAGTCAGAGGTCAACCTAAGCGACCAAGAGATGGACGATGACAAGGACAAGGATTACGCACCAAAACGCGTCCAAAGAAAGCTGGTAAATCCTCTTCTATGCCACCACCACCCCAAAGAACTCCAACCGAAAGAATATCTCCTCCACGTTCTGCTACTTGAAAAACCTCAGGACTCTGAGTTACCACCACACACAGAGAAAACCTGTGATCATTTCGAATACACTGGTGGTGAAGATGAAGAGATCCCAGATCCCCAACAACAACCCACCTCTCCCACCTCAACAAAGAAACTAGAGTCCTCCTCAAGGCCAAAGAAGAAGAAGACAAAGACCAATGTTGTCTCATGGCTAGACGAAGATGACACCGCAGAATATGACTGGTTTTCTACACTTGTTGATGCTACTCCCTCACTACCAAAAGGTCAAGAAATGGTAGATGGTCGTACTATGGAGCATGTGAAGCTGATTCAAGAACAGTTTAGAGTGAAGAAGATGACTAGGGCTGAGCTAAGGAAAATTAAGAATGAAGCCTTCCAACTGCTTAAAGACAGCTCAGAAAGTGCAATTGAAGTTGAATACAATCTTGAAAACATTGCAAGAGCCATGTCGAACAATATCGATTGGCTCCATCCCGAAGCTAACATCGACTTCACAAGACAAGACAAAGCTCCATAATACACAGACTGGACCAAACCGCTACCAACAATTGGCCGACCGGATCAACCTCAAATTCCATACCATTACTTCTTCAACAATGACCTCGAATTTCTTCAACACGGTAGCGATGTTACAAGGAAGTACGCTATGTCACTCACATTTCCTTTCCCAGCAGCAATTTATTCTAACAATCCAGCCATCGAGGAAGAAGCCACACACATGATTGCTAACCAAGTGGAAAAGTATGACCTTGATGCGATGTATGGGATTCATCATTGGCACGAATGCTTGAAGAATCATCTACAAAAGCTGCCAGGTTCAAAAATCGAAGAAGGAAGTGTTTAGTGATAAACGGATCGTTGCTATTAAGCATGTTACTCTTTCGTCAAAGTGGGACTACACATTCCTCAAGAATTTTGTGGTCAAACGACAAGACGAAGAGGAATATGACTTCTGTGAAGCGGATTTTCCTCGACTGTCTCTTAATGACATTGAAGATATGTATCTCGCTAAGGTTCAAGGATGAATGAGACATTTCTCGACTACTATCCAACGCGAGTACATCAAGTCCTTGTTAATCTTCATCAGAAGCATAGTGATCCAAGAACGTGTAGAAGACATACAACTTGTCGTGGAATCGTATCAGACACGTGTTAACCACACTAAACCACATCTAGAACTTCCAGACATTAACCAACTGGCTCAAGACACCTCATCGACAAACCATTTGGAGTAGTCTACCGTAGTGAACTACACCGCAATTGCTTGAAAGCGTGCAAAGAGCTTCATAAGTTTGGGGATCACACATTGAAGAAAGTCAGGGATGGGTTAGCTTATCGGTTAAAGGTGATACACGAAGGCATTGGGTCACCTAAGAGATAGAATTCGAGGGAGAGAAGGGATGTGAAGAAGATCATCACTCGCATCGATGAAAGGTTGTTCAGAAGGGATCACTTCAGAACTTTGGAGAGTTTCGTAGGTGGTCGTCCCAGCATATCTCTCACAGCTATCAACGCGTCGAGAACACATTCGGCGTTATTCTTTGGACTATGATTCTCCTGGTAACATTTGATTTGTTTCCTTCAGTATTATTTGGATGTGTGTTTTTTATGACAATGGCTTTTGCACACATCACATTGTATAACCCGTACTTGTAATGAAAGGACCCTGTGGTACGCATCAGTGCCACAATCCTATAAAAGGATCGAAAGCTTCTTACTTTTGAGTAAAACTATCAAAACTTTCATTTTCAAAGTTTTGCTCAAAAGAACAAGTACTTCCCCTTATGTTTTTCAAAACCTAAAAAGTTTACATCACTTGTTGAGGGGGAGTATTTGCTTCAAAACTTTGTTCACAAAATTGTTCTTCTTGGTAATCTTCCCACAAAACTCAAAACGGTCATATTCAATATCAAATTTCATCAAAAATAACATTTATATGCCATTTTTTAGGGGGAGAAAAATTATGTGATAAGAAATATGTTGTGAATTGCCAATGAATCATTGTGCTACAGACTTAACCAATGAATTGACGAGATCTTAAATGTTAGTAAATCGAAAAGATTTGTCCGGGATGGTAATAATTTCAAGCTAGTTCGCTAGTGATGTAAACGTGTCTCGCAAAGGACTTGTCCGAGTAGAATGTACCATTCGAGAAACTCTTGGTAGACATGAACTTTGACTGTTTTGACGACCTTTCGAGGTTTGTCCACACCTTCAAGGTAGTTATTAGAGCTAGTTTTCACCTAAAAGCTGACAATGTATCTCTTTAACTATGCAACGTAACAGTGTCTCGCGGGGAATTGTCTATCTAGAGTTAATCAATTCAAAAGTGCGCGCTCTTCTCTCACCGTGCAGATTTCTGTCAAAATACTTAAGCACATGTGGAGGGGGAGTATTTCTGCAAAAGCTTAAACTCTCAACAGTGGTATTAAATGCTTTAACTCATAACCACTTTGAGAGATTTTCATGAAAATGGTTTTATGGCAACATAGGTTAGTCATGGAGTTATAAGGTGACTAAGGTTAGGAATAACCGTCCTATGATCCTTGAGGCGGAGGGATCTACCCATGGACACCACCAATAGTTAGAATTAGAAGTCCTTAGGTATGATTATAAAAAGGAGAAAATGAGAATCGGAGAAAGAAGGAGTTGAAGAATTAAAAAGAAAAGTAAAGAAAAGGGTGAAAAGAAATAGCCCTCCAGATTATTCAACTTAGGGTAGACACCGGGTTCAATTCATATTCTACTGGATGTCACTTGATGACACAGGTATTGAAGATTAAAGTCATCATGGACCCAGTGACGCATGCACTAAACCTTCTTAGCCACTCAAGTTTCTCTCAACAGAAGCTTGTTTTATTCTCATAGGGAACCCTACGTAAACTATCGGCTTTCTCTTAGAGATTTTTGGTATTGAAGAAGGAGACCCTCTCCCTAGTCTCCGTTCAGGAAAACCAAAGCGCACTATTGAGTCTAGAGCCACGAGATTCATCAAAAGATCTCTTAGGTACACTTGACATTTAATTACTTGTCGTTCAACATTAAGGACGCAAGTGATACATTATCGAGTCCTTCACAGATCTTAGCAATCTGTCGAGAACATTTATAAGAGGTTCACACAGGTGATCCTCAGTGATTGAATGGAAAATCCTGCCAGGGTCAACATCAAACAGCCCAGACAGCAGGTCACTTCGGTAACTCCTTGTGGGTTACACTTAGTGTGTCTCAAACGGTCTACAGTCATGAGGTGATGCTTAGGTGTACCTCAGCGACTAATCTGAACTGTAGGTGTACTTCGGTACATCGCGTTATCTCACTTCTGGGACTCCAGTTCAGGAACAGCCTTTGTGAGAATTAGAGTTATGTTTTCACACTATGCTGTTAACACTCTCGAAGTTCAAACTTGTAAGTGCTGGATTTTTTCTAACCCATGTTTTATGTTTTCTTCTTATGGATGCTTGCGGGTGGAAAAGATCTTGCAGATTCTCCACATGATCATACCTACAACAACACCAATTGAAGTTCTCTCAAAAGGCAACACAAAGTCAGAATGATTCTTCGTCAAGGTCAAAGAATCAACAAAGTTTAAAGACTAAGAGAACTACATCAGCATTGAAATCCAACGTTAAAGAGAGTGTGAGCATGTTGGAGAAAGACGTGGAGACACTGGAGCAACGAAGCGGACCTGATCTGAGATAACCACAACATACTATCACTTCCATCACAAAGAAAAAAGATCAAAGAACAAAGAAAATGATGACGTCAAAGCAGAATACTTCAAAGGAAACAATTTCCCTACACTGGGGAGATTGTTCGAATCAAGGCACTTCTTCTCACAAGAAAGAAGAATGTCATAAGACGTCAAATCTACTATTACATCAGCACCTACAACATTTAAAGATCAAATCATCAATCACTAACACTTAGGGGGAGATTGTTGGAATCACTCCTAAACTAGAATTCAAGTGTTAGTAATTTATATGTAATAGTTAGCTTAATTAAAGCTTTTATGTTAGTAATCAAGGCTAGGCCCATGTAGAAAGCCCATGAGCCTATCCAAAGCCCAATAAGGAAAGGATGGGAACTTGGTGTGTTGCCCTAGTTCCCTCCTATAAATAGTCTTGTAAACTCCCATTTGGGAGTTGGTTGCTCATTTCATATCAATACTCACGCATAACTTTTCTCTAAAACCTACGCGTATTGTTTGTGTCGTGTTCAACCGATCACCTTTATCTATATTTCTTCTATTGATGCTTGTGTTACAAATATGGGAACCTAACAGCATGATTACCAATATGTTGACAATTACCAAGCCCAGTGATTGGATTGAACGGGTTAACCCTGAGAGTAAGCTTCCAAATTTTGATTCTGGAAGAATACTAGAGCCTGAAAGCCAAGCTCTAAAGAGCATGCTTGGACTCCCTGATGTGCCCAAGTACTGATCACATCTCTGAGTCCAGTAATCTTAAGCACCGCCTTCCACCCCTGAAACCTCTTTGGGGTCTTGCACCAAGCTCTAAGCTTACTCTATTACAATTCAATCCTCATTCACTAAAAGAAAGGTCTGGACTTGGTAGAACCATCATGAAAAGACCAACAAAACCAATCCAACAAGAGTCTACTCCCACTGAGACTTCCACATCTTTAGTTCCTCTGGCGAGAACAAATTCAAAATGGATGAACTTGTGAGGAAGGCGTGATAAGATGGAATCCACCGAAAAAGCTCCTGATTTAATCAAGGAAACTAAGTCAGCCTCCTCTAGTTCATCAAGGTCAAAATCCACCAACAAACCTAGGCAGAAATGTGATTTGTGTCACTACACCACTCATACCACTAACAATTGCTAAAGAATCCTTTTTTGTATGATCTGCAAAAAGGATGATCACAGAACTTCTGATCACTTACAGTATGTAAGTTCATTCAGTGAAGCAAAATATACCAAAGTTGGTCATCAATATGCTTCAACCTCCAAAACATCTCACAGGAATAGAGCTAAACCTTTTCCTCCTTGCCCACACTTTGGCTTCAATGATGATCATCCTGATGATTGTCTCATGAACACATGTTGTGATATTTTTAGAAATCTAGCTCATGAGACATCTCAGCATGACAGTGTCATCCAAGTAAGGAGAAGTTCAAAGCAACCCTGAATCACTGAATCATCCTCATTCATCAAATGCAAAACCTGTGGTAGCACAATGCACTCAACCACTGACCATGAGTCCATTGCCAAATTCAAGCAGACCTTTAGACCCAAGCCCACTAGTATGTAGGTCAGCAAGAGAAACTAATCCAGTTTACTATTTGTGCAGAGACACGCCAGGGAGCCTATTTGGCATCTAGATAGTGGATGCTCAAGAAGCATGACTGGCGTTAAGGAGTATCTGCACAAGTATGTAAAGGAACCAGGACCCAAGGTAGTATTTGGTGATAACTCATCATGTCCCACTAAAGGTTATGGTTCAGTATACTGCAATGGAACAGTTTTCCCTAGAATAGCTTATGTCAATGGTCTAAAATAAAATCTCATCAGTGTCAGTCAACTATGTAATGCTAAGTACATTGTGCAATTCAATGACAAACAAGGCACCATTTTCAATGCCAACAAAGAAGTTGTTTTGATAGCTCCTAGAAGAGATGATGTTTATGTCTTAGACATGTCAACACTCTTTTAAGATGGAACTTGTCTCTTTGCCAAAGCCACTGAAACTATCAATTGGTTGTGGCACAAGAGACTCTCCCACTTAAACTTCAAAAACATCAACAACTTGGAAAAACAAAACAAGGTCCTTGGCTTACCATCATTGGTTTTTGAAAAGACAAACCGTGCTCAGCCTGTGAAAAAGGCAAACACCACAGAGCATCTTTCAAAACCAAACAAAATTTCTCCATCAAAAGCTGCCTTCACCTCCTGCAGATGGATCTCTTTGGACCTGTCAGTCCCAGATCAATCCAACATGAGAAGTATACACTTGTCATTGTTGATAAGTTTTCAAGATACACTTGGGTATACTTTCTTTCTAAAAAGAGTCAGGCAGCTGATACAATAATGTCATTCATCAGGAACATTGAAAACCAGAATGACATTACTGTTAAGCAAATCACAATTGACAATGGCACTGAGTTCAGAAATAAAGAGCTTGAGAATTTCTGTGATGAACAGGGAATAACCCAAAACTTTTCATCCCCTTACACCCCTGAACAAAATGGGTTAGCTAAAAGGAAAAACAGAACTCTCATTGAGGCTGCCAGAACTATGTTAAATGGCTCAGCACTCTCAAAGCATTTCTGGAGTGAAGCAATCAAAACAGCATGTTATACTCAAAACAGGTCAGTCATTGTCAAAAGGCATAACAAAACCCCATATGAGATATTTAAAGGTAGACTTCCTGATATCAGCTACTTTCATGTGTTTGGGTGTCCTGTGTTAATTCACAATCATAAGGATCACCTAGGCAAGTTTGATGCAAAAGGTGATGATGGATACTTCCTAGGTTACTCACTGATCTCTACAGCCTTCAGGGTGTTTAACACCAGAAGAAAACAAGTTGAGGAAATCTTTCATGTCACCTTTGAGGAAAGTTCAGAAAGCATCAGATTCACCAATACCTTAGTGGAGGAAATGGGAATTGATGACTCAACTAGATATCCTCCTGATGAGTTCAACACTGAAATCAATTCCTCCTATCAAGCTGATCTTTGGCATCTCATACTATGTCTTGCCCCACAACCTTCCTCAACCAACCATCAGTGAAATCATTAATTATCAATCAGTCCCTTCTGGGATTGGTAATACTGAACCAAATGTTCAGGAACCTGTGATTCAAATACTCCAATCTGAACAAAGCATCTCAACAGATGAACTCAATGATTCTATGGCTCCTGCACTTGAACTCACTCCTGAGTTTCCAGTGACCTCTGCAAGCTCAGATCCTAGACCACAAAGTAAGTGGACAAAATCTCAAGACATTGAGCTTGTAAACAACATTGGTGAACCCACTGAGGGCATGCTCACTAGAAGCATGGCTGCTAAACTAACTGCAGCTTCAGCTAATGAATGTCTATATGCTGATTTTCTATTAGAAATAGAACCCAAAAGTGTCACTAAGGCTCTAAAACATCCAAGCTGGTTTCAGGCTATGCAAGAAGAACTTAAATAGTTTGATAAGAACAAGGTCATGACCGTGATCAAATGTCCTCAGGATGTCATTGTCATAGGAATGAAGTGGGTTTTCAGAAACAAAACTGATGAAAACGGCATTGTCATTAAAAACAAAGCCATACTTGTAGCCAAAGGTTACAATCAACAAGAAGGCATTGACTATGATGAGACATTTTCTCCTGTTGCAATAATGGAAGCCATCAGGATCTTCCTAGCATTTGCTACCTACATGAATTTCAAAGTTTACCAAATGGATGTAAAAAGTGCATTCCTGATGGTGAATTCAAGGAAGATGTGTATGTTCAGCAACCTCCTGGCTTTGAGAGTAGTGAATTCCCTGACTATGTCTGCAAGCTTAACAAAGCCCTTTATGGACTTAAACAAGCTCCAAAGCATGGTATGAAACTCTCTCAGCCTTCCTGATTCAAAACAAGATTGTAAGAGGAAAGATAGACAACACCTTGTTTATCTACAGGACAAAGCAAGATGTGATACTAGACCAAGTATATGTTGATGACATCATCTTTGGCTAAACAAATTATACTCTTTCCAAGCAGTTTGAAAAATTGATGACAAAGAAGTTTGAAATGAGCATGATGGGTGAACTCACATACTTCCTTGGAATACAAATCCGGCAAACCGATAAAGGAATCTCCTTCAGTCAAGAGAAGTACACAAGAAATCTCTTGAAGAAATATGAGATATCTGATTGTACCTTAGTGAAGACACCAATGGTCCTTCCTAACAACCTTGGACCTGATCTCACTGGCAAATCAGTCAATCAAACTCATTTCAGGGGGATTATTGGTTCACTGATGTATCTAACTGCTTCCAGACTAGACATACAATTCTCAGTCAGTCGAATAGCAAGATATTAGTCCAATCCCAAAGAATCTCATCTCCCTGCAGCCAAAAGAATCCTCAGATACCTGAAGAGAACTCTCAGCCTTGGACTTTAGTATCCAAAGTGCTCAGAGTTTGACCTCAAAGGGTAATCTGACTCTGATTATACTGGCTGCAACATGGACAGAAAAAGTACCTCAGGGTCTTGTCAATTTCTTGGAGGAAAGCTGGTTTGTTGGAGTGCTAAAAAGCAACAATTAGTGGCTATGTCTTCGTTGAAGGTATGTGGCGCTGCAGGATCTTTGTGCCAATGTATTATGGATGAAAAGTCAACTCAGTTACTATGACATCCATTACAAAATGGTACCCATTTTCTGTGATAACACCAGTGCTATTGCAATATCCAACAATCCTGTCCTCCACCAAAGAACCAAACACATTGATATCAGATATCATTTCATCAGGGATCACATAATGAAAGGAGACATAGAACTTCATTTCCTCCCTACTGAATATCAACTTGCTGATATCTTCACCAAACCCTTAGATGAACCTACCTTCGGGAGACTGAAAGCTGAATTGGGAATGCTTGACATTGAAAGTCAGAAACATGAAAATCAATCCCAATCTCAGTAAGTTTTCTCTGAAATGGTCCATGCTCACTGAACAAAAACCCCAAAATAACCTTCTCAGTGAATGAGTAAGACTCATTCAGGGACCCTGACTTTAGATAATGAGCATTGAATGAGTAACTAAATGCACCAAGTATCAGTTACTTAAATGTCCTAGGTTGGTAAACATACCATGTTAACAAAGGAATATATGTCTCTTTAACTTACTGTCATCCAAGTCAAGGGTCCCTCAAAACCTTACCTCATCCCACTTGGCATTAAATGCCTCCTCTCACAAGAAATATCTTAAGGATATTTTATTACTGCAGAATGCACTTTTACTGTGCACTGCAACTGTTCCCTTGAAAACGGGAAATTACTGCGGGTAGTGGAGTAGGTGGCATTAAATGAGGTAAATAAAAACGTTTTCGAAAACTGACTTTACAAATCCTCATTAATGCAAAAATTACCCCTCTCACCACTCTATAAATACCCCTCTCAAAAACACTAAAAACTCACACAAAGTATTTCTGCATCTAAACGCTGTCAAAATCTCTTCTCAAACCCAGAAATCTTTGTGTTCTTTAATCCTCTAAACAATTTTTCAGTTAAATCTTCTCTGTAAACAATTTACAAAAGGTTTTTCATCACAAAACTTAAGAGATTCAAAACTCTTTGATTGTTCTTGTCAAGAAATCTTTTCAGAACCCTAAAACTTTTAATGGAAATGGCAAGAACAACATCTCTTCAGTTTGCACCTCAGTGTGTAGGAGATCTCAATAATGTTGAATTTAAAACAAACAATGTTATAGGCACTTTTGAATACCCCCCTGATTTCCCAGCCTATAAGGGCATCATTAAAAATTTATTCAACTGCCCACTTAAAATGGCCTTTACTCAGTCCCCCTCTATTCTGTACAAAAATCTCCTTAGGGAGTTTTGGGCTACAGCTGTGTCCTATGTCCCGATACCCTCTACTGATGAGACTGACCTTAGACTTCTCAAGGAGTATCTCATCAAATTTAGTCTGTTTAATGGGGAAAAGTCAGTCACCCTGGACTATAAAACTTTTTGTACATCAACAGGGTTATACTATAATTCTAGAATCTATGTTGCCCATCCTGAACCCTCCACAGTTAAGGATGGGTTAAAACAAATTGTTTTGGATCCAAAGTTTTTGGACAGGACCCCAGACACCAAGAACTCATTTCCTACGGCTTGGAAGATCCTGTTCACATTTGTGATTCAGGTTCTCGACGGGAACCACTCATCCACTAAACAAGTTAACTCTATTCAATTGATGGTGGCATATTGCTTGATGAACGGGGTCCTTTATGTCGACACTGGGGAGATCATTTACAGTGATCTCGTAACCAAGCTACTAAGCAAAACTAGGAAAAAATACATTTCGCATCCTAGGTTTGTCTCATGTGCTTTACAAGTGTTACTAGCTTGCAATTACCCTCAGGAATACAAATACACTGCTTTACCTGGTATCCTGAGTCAATCAAATTTTCAAAAAGACCCATCCCAAGTCACTGAAATTGAATTGACGGCCCTTATGGTTGCTGTAAAAAACCAAAGGGACTCAGTGTCTCCAAACCCTGCTCCTAAAAAGAGAAAGGGGAAGTCTCAAACTGGGACTAAGACCAAACCCAAGTCTTAGGGCCCTAAGGCTTCTGGAGCACAGCCTAAAAGGAAAAGAAATCCCCAGACTGATCAGCCACCTAAGGTAGACCAAACATCATCCACCCCGGTGACAACGAAGGACACTGATACATCACAGTTAGTACCCTTGGTCCCAACTACTACTCTCTAAGATCCAAAGGGAAACATACAACCCACTGGTAGGGGAGCGCCTTCCACAATGTCCAAGGATGACACTCTCAAATCACATCTTTTGTCTGAGGGCCAACTGAATGATCCCAAAGACTCAGAGGGAAATGAACAACCCGCTGATAGGGATATCACTGCCACTGCTTCTAGGGATAGCACTGGGAATCACCCACCAGTGCTTAAAGGAGCAACGGGAGATAAAGAATCAGAGGGATTAATACCACCCACTAATATGGAACCCATCAACACCACTGGTCTCTTAACAGTTGCTGAAGTTAATGAGATCCTATTCTCTGATGAAGAACTGGCTGACAATGAAGACGACATACTTTCAACAGGAGAAGAAATGGACGTTGATGTTCAAACATATGAACAAGAGCATCAGCCTGATCCACAAGAGCCTGAAGAGTCAACTTTCAAGCCTGAAGATAATGACTCTGACTCTTCTTCTTCATCTGTCTGAAGAATTGAGAAAGTTTGACAACACTCTTCCAGCGATAGAAAGACAACTGGTTATGTGGATCACTAAAGTTTCAAGGAAGCTATATTCTGGTGTTACTGAAACTTTATGGGATCAACACACTGAAGCAGCTACCAGCTATGCAGATATGAAAGCTGAGGTACAAACCTTTGATTCAAACACTGACGAACATAGGGATCTCATGTACCAACATCTTCACAGGCTGGATGATAACCTGGTTAAATTTCTCAAGCACCTTCAGGGTTGTGTCATAAAGATTGATGAAATCAGGGATTCCGTCAAAGAGGACCCAACACTCAACTCCAAAGTCTTTGGAGGATACTGAGGCTTACTTGTAAGATATAGGATTTCACAAACACACTAAACGATAATCAAATGGGGCGTTCAATTTGTTTAGAGAGAGAAAGTTCTAGAGAGAGAAAGGGAAGAGAGATGGGAACTATGTGAAACAAAGAAAAATGGTATTGAAGCTCCAACCCTCTACCTTGGGAGGTAGAGGGTATTTATAGTGTCTTACAAATAAACGCCACCTACTGGCGTGGATCGGGCATACTGATGGGTAAAGACCCGTCAGTCCTCCACGGTGTTACTTAACAAACTACTTACTAACATATTATGACTACGACTACGAGCTTTCTATCGAATACATATACTTGAGGTGACCGAATCTTTAACGACTGAATTTTCTAATTCCTAACAATCTCCCCCTAAGGAAGGTCACCTCAATTTACAATGAATACAAACAGATATTACATTAGATTGTTCTAGGATTCATGATTAAGTTCATTGCTCAGAAGCTCGTAGTCTTTGATTCTTCATGTTCCGCATGTTTGGATAATTTCAAAACTCAAACCGGAATGTCTCAAAGAAGACAACACAGAGTGAGTGAACCAGCGAATTGTGATTCACTGATTGATGAAAAGATATTTGAAAACCAATCGTGTATCGCTCAATAGAAATTGTTTTTGCAATACAGTGAAGTTTTTAATGAGAATCAATTATAAATCATAAATACCTTTTATTTTTGAAATATTAGTACACATTCGATGTGCTAAAGAAAAGAGTTTTTAAGCACAACGATCGGTTTTTCAAAGGTATCCGTCAATCCATAACCTGAACCAGGATTGATTCAAAAGATTGAATCGCCCTATTGTTTCTGTTCAGTTGTCACATGGTTGATCTATTGGATAGATCTCACATGCCACCCACCAGGAGCTTGTTTGATGTTGGCTCGAGAAGGCTTTCCATCTTCATTGTGAATATGTTAGCATATCACTCAGATGTTCTGGCAATACCACAAGGATAATGCGTAGGACTCATAAGATATAATCTCCCTTTCCACATTGTGTGAAACAGAGAGTCTTCATTGATAGTGTCCTAAAGAGATTTATTGATGATCTCGTGGCTCTAGACTCAATAATGCATATTTGGATTCCTATATCGGAGACTAGGGAGAGGGTCTCCTTCTTCAATATCAACGAACTCTAAGAGAAAGTCGATAGATAATGTCGGTTCCCTGTGAGAATGAAACAAGTCCTTTTAAGAGGAACTTGAGTGGTTTGGGAAGTTGTAGTGCAGTGCTTCACTGGGTCCATGATGTCTTGTCTTCAATACCGATGTTACCTTGGTAACCACCAGTAGCATATGAATTGAACCCGGTTTCTGCCCTAAGGTTGAATAAATGAAGGGCTATTTATTTTCATCCCTTTTCTCATTTAATTCTTTTTCATTCTTCAATCGCTTCAGTGCTTACCGAGACTTCATAACTAGAACCTTTTTGGGTTTATTCCTGTCCTAGCTCAGTCTCAGTCCGCACTCTTCCCATATCTCACTTTTCTCCTTTTTTTCATCATACCTAAGGACTTCTACACTATCTAGTGGATTGTCCCTGGGTAGATCCCTCCGGTTCTGGCGGATCATGGGAACAAATACCTAACCTTATCATCCTTATATCACCATGCATAAAGTAAATTTGGTCGGTCTATTTGGTATTGTTCATCTGCCATTGGAACCAATCGAAAACCATTTTAAAATCAATCCCGATACTTGTGATATATTATCAAAGCATTTTGTATCTAAATTGTTTTTGATATTTTTAGAAAAAGAGCTCCCCCTCAACATGTGCATCATGTATTTGAAATCGTTTTAGCACACGGAGGCAAGAGGAAGAATTAACTTCTTTGATTACCATTTTCTAAAAGTTATCATCATCACTTCCCTGATTAAATCAAGTAGATAAAGCATATTGGGGAAGGATGAGGTTTTCAAAGGTTTGCTCCCCCTCAATATGTGCCTCGAGATTTGAAAAAGTTTTGCACATACTAGAGGGAACCTGCACTTAGAGACAAATCAATCATGTTTCAATTCTTTATGGTTTAAAAAGATGCTCCCCCTAAACATGTGCATGGAAAATTTGAAATCGTTTGGCACACGTGGGGAGGAAAGCTTGCTAAACACTTATAAAACCAATTATCAAGTTATCAGTTTAAATCTAATTTAAATCACAAATTCTCCCCCGATCACACTTTCCAAATCCTTTGAGAGTTGTGATCTCTATTGATTTAAATTAAATTTTGAGAGCTTTTGAGGAGAATAGTGACTTGCTTTTGAAAAAAAACATTTTTTAACTGATAAGGATCAGATTTTCAGACTTTAAACTCCATTGTTTTAGACATGCAAGATTTGTCTTTTGAAAACATTAACATTAGCAAAGGTTTTGAATCAACTGTATAAAACATTATTCTTTTTTGTTTTTCAACAATAGACCTTGCTCATTTACGTGTCAATTGTTTGAAAAATGACCTTTCAAAATAACCTTTTTAATTTGAATAAAATCATTCTCCCCCCTCAATCAATGACACAAGTTGTTGATTGAGAGATAGAGATTTTGACAGATGATAAGCACAAATGATTTACACGACTAATAGAGTACGAGGTATTTTCAAAGCAATTTAGTTTTTATTAGATGGCAAATATTTTTTAGAAGAATCATTAGACGGAAAAATATTTGGAAAGAGAAACATTTGTCTTTTTGGTGACAAACATTTGTTTTAAAAATCAGAGCATGAGATTTGAAAAATGAGATAAAGCATGGCTCTGTCCTTTACTTTTAAAAACGGGTTACTGCTAGAAATGACAATAAACCACCATTTTTCTCCGCCACATTTTTTTTTTAAACAAAACTATGTACATTCGAAGAACATCTAAAGACCCGTGACATTCTTTGAATGTCAACACAAAGTCCGTAGATGATATCGAATAAGGAAAAACATGACAAAATAACAATATTTTTGGAATTTTTCAAGATTTTCTAATTTTTATGGATTTTTTGAGAATTTTATATTTTTATATTTTCTTTTGTGGGTTTTGAAATTTTGTATTTTCCTTTTTGAATAAATATATACAAGAGATAAATGAAGAAAGACCTTTTACTCCTCTTCTTCCTCTTGAAGACGTTTAAGTGTTTTCAGTTGAAGACTCTTTAGACCAAGTCGTGGGAGGATAAACTCAAAACGTTCTCTAGGAAGAGCTTTGGTGAAGATGTACGCTAACGGTATTCGTCCTCACAAAATAAAGGTCCACCACACCGTTTTCAACTTGCTCCCTGATGAAATGATGTCGAATGTCGATGTGCTTTGCTCTTGAGTGTTGTACATTGTTGCATGAGAGAGCAATAGCACTTTTATTATCACAATATAGAGGGATATTGTTGAATTCAAAGCCATAGTCAGATAATTGGGATCTCATCCATAGGATTTGAGCACAACAAGATGACATGGCTATGTATTCAGCCTCTGTAGAGGAAATAGAAGTACTCATTTGCTTCTTTGAAGACCGGCTCACAAGCTTATCACCCAAAACGAGCACCTCGGACGTACTTTGGCGTGTATCTTGACATCCTGCATGATCGCATCTGCATAGGTCGTTAGTGACATACGGTGTCCTTGGTACCAAAGTCCCATGTTATTGGTACCTTGGAGATACCGAAAGACCCGTTTAACCGCTTCAAGGTGCTTTTGGTAGGCTTAGCCTGATATCTAGCACACATGCAAACATCGAATAGAATGTCTGGTCTACTGGGTGTGAGGTACATCAGGGATCCAATCATACTACGATATTTCGTTTGGTCTACCATGATCCCTGAGTGGTCCTCATCCAATTTAGTACGCTCTATCATGGGAGTGTCAACAGGGTCACTAGAATCAAATCCAAATTTCTTTAAAATCTCATTGGCATACTTAGATTGATTTATAAAAATGCCTCCGGGACTTTGTGAAATTTGTAATCCCAAGAAAAATGACATTTGTCCCATCATTGACATTTGAAATTTGTAACCCATTTCATTTGAAAACCGATCACATTCATTGGGGTCAGTCGAGGAAAAAATAATATCATCAACATATATTTGAACGTGAATTAAATTTTTGCCTGACTTTCTGGTGAACAATGTCGGATCAACTGCTCCTTTGTTGAATCCAGTAGATAGAAGAAACATAGATAGCGTATCATACCATGCCCTTGGAGCTTATTTTAAACCATAAAGAGCCTTCTTCAAATGATAGACGTGAGTAGGATGTTCTGGATTCACAAAGCCTTCAGGTTGATTGACGTATACGACTTCTTTAAGATCTCCGTTAAGAAACACCATCTTTACATCCATCTGATAAACCACCATGTTCTTACTTGCAGCATTAGCCAAGAAGATTCTGATTGCCTCGATATGAGCAACTGGGGAAAATGACTCTTCAAAGTCAATACCCTCCTCTTGACGGTATCCTTTTGCAACCAATCGAGCCCTGTTCTTTAAAACATCACCATGCTCATCAAGTTTCACTTTGAAGATCCACTTTAGAGCAATAATCATAGCACAATCTGGAGCAGGTACTAATTCCCATACATCAAGTCGATCAAACTCATGAATTTCTTCTTGCATGGAATTGAGCCAGCTGTCTTCATTCATGGCAGTTTTAACATCTCTTGGTTCGACCTTAGAGAGTACGGAGTTGAAAAAGCACCATAAGGCATCGGTTGCAAGTGGTTTCCGTGTGGATATTGGACGAGAGGGGTTTCCAATGATGTTATCCAATGGATGATCATGTGTCCATTTTCTAAGGTGTTCGTGTGGTTGTTGTTGAGGAACTGAAGTAGCAGAGTCGATTTCTCCTGATGAAGATGGTTCTAATGATGATTCAGGAGCAAATATGTTTTCAAATGGTGCATCTTCAGGAGTAGCAAAGGGATTCTCTCCATCAAGGGTGCCAGAAACATTTCCATGATGTACACTTGATGATTGATGATGTGTTGATGAGACAGAGTGATTAGCAGCAGGCGCTTCTTGACATAGTGTCATAGAAATTGAAGGGTTAACTTCATTGATAGGGATAGAAGCAGCCTCTGATGATGGAATTGACAGATCATTAGCAGCTGGTTCATAGTGTTCATAAAAAATTGGATCAAACAGTTTCTTCAAGTCATCTTCTGAAGGAGGTACATAAGGAGTTGCTGGCGAAGAATCGTGTACAAGAGTAGAACTGATGGGACTACTTGAGGATGCGGGTCCAGAACTGGGTTATCCTGGGGCCATTGGACCGGTTAGCTCATCGAACGTAACGTGAATTGTTTCCATGATATTTCAGGTTCTTTTGTTGTAGATTCGGTATCCCTTTTTGTTTGGTGCATATCCTACAAATACTCCAATGTCCGCTTTAGCTTTAAGTTTGCCTAAGTCTTGGCCCTCATTTGTTGGATAACACAATGCACCAAACACACGAATGAATGAGAGATTAGGTTTTCTATTGTGGACAAGTTCATATGGAGTTTTTCCATGAGCAGTGTGAATTAGGGATCGATTTTGAGGGTAGCATGCAGTGGCAATGGCTTCATCCCAGAGAAACACTGGAACCTTTGAGTAAATCAGCATTTTTCTTGTGGCTTCCACAAGAGTTCGATTTCGTCTTTCAACTACACTGTTCTGTTGAGGAGTTTGTGGAACACTTCTTTGATGACTTATTCCAACGCTTTCATAAACCTCACTAAGTTGTTTATTAACAAACTCAGTTCCATTGTCTGTTCGGATGATTCTGACAGTTTTATTAAGTCGAACCTTGTTGGGTTTTTGGTTCCTTGGATCAAGAATTATTCTAAGTATTGGAACCACGGACAGTGTTGATGAAACCACGGACAGAAGAATGGATCCACTGCTGAAGACAAACTGCGGCTAGTAGTATTGTGTAACCACGGATATTGTAATGTAACCACTGCTAGTCATGTATAGTCGGTTTGATATTTTTATTAGATAAATATGGAAAAGATATTTATCTTGTAGGTTACGTATTGAATTATGTAAAGGACTCCTTAGCCTATAAAAGGAGGTCCTAGGGTAAATTAGATATACGTATGTTTTGATATCTAAGGTCGATACACTTCAAGGTTGTAAAACCCTAATAATGGTTAGAGTATTCGTATTAATAATAATATTGAGGTGTTGAATGTTTATTGTTCTTCTTAATATTAAGTATTAAATTCCGCGTGATACTTAATAAGTTTTTGTTTAAGTCAGTTTCTATATTAGATCGTTTGCTCAACTGGGATCAACAAACCTGCAGCTGTTTGATAAGTTTGATGGTGATATCTGGAGTTTCATCCTTTGTCCTTAAGAACTTAACCCAGGTGAATCGAGAGTAATCATCAACCACAACTAACACATATTTCTTTCCAAAGATATTCTGCACTCTCATGGGTCCACATAAATCCATGTGAATTGTATGAAGAACTTCTATAACTTAGTTTGTAGGTTTGGGTTTGTGGGCATACTTCTTGCTTTTTCCCAATTGGCATGCTAAACAAAGATGATCCTTTTCATACTTTAGTCTAGGTAAACCAACAACTAAGTCCTTTCTGGAGAGATCATTGATGGTGCCGAAGTTCAAGTGATTGAGCCGACGATGCCATAACCAAGACTTCATTTTCGAAGCCTTTGACAACAAGCAAATTGGAGAAGACTTCATCATATCTTCGATAGAGATGGTGTATAGATTTGAACCACGTGTTCCTCTTAAAAGTTCTTTACCATCAAGTTCTCTAACGAAACAAGTATGTTTTCTAAAGGCCACTTCTAGATCAGAATCACAGAATTGACCGACAGAGAATAAGTTATGACCAAGACCTTCTACGTAATATACCCCGGAGATAACACTATCACCGACAACATAATCTTCATAACCCATAATTGCACCGAAATGATCGTTCTCGAATCTAACAGTCCCCATGAATTTACTCACGAAGTTCATGAGCGCGACCGGTCTCGGTCATATGCTTGGAACGGCTGAGTCCGGGTACCACGAACGATTTGAACGATCTGCGGTTGAACATAGACAAGAATGGATAAGCGGATAATTGGGAACCCCATGTAATAATGGGTTCCACTTGGTTAGTAATGAATTGGAACACCCACATCGAAGTAGAAACAATGGAATCATCGAAATGGATGCGATGCTAATGTCCGTATTTGACCTATTCAAAGTATGTTCACTTCTTAAGGGAATAGTTCTACCGATGCGCATCCATTTTCTAGTGGGCATTGTCTTAGCAAATTGAGGGCGAACTCATTAACCTTATGGCGGAGGGTATCCATTGATAACCTAATTTACTAAATATTCTTCCTGTGGGTTTCCACTGTTTTCTAACTTTCTTTCGCCTTTGCCTTTTAGCCTTCTTAGCTTGATTTTTTGTATTAACAGTTTTAACTGGGCATTCGACAACATTAGACAAAACATTCACACCACACTCATGATTAGTAACAGAAAACAAGCAGTCATCATTACATGGTTTGCGAATAGTAGCATAATTCGAATTAATTACAGTACGCTTATAGCTAATACTAGAATCAACACGATTCATTTTATTCAACTCAAACTTAATATTCCTAGGGTGATCTTCTACTCTCTTCCAATGCACACTCTTAACTTGCGAGGTTCTATCTTGCTTGATATTGCCTGGAGGCTTTGACCCGCTTGCTTTTATGTCACTGATTACTCCTGTAGAGGGAATTATGGGAACATTAGTTGGTTGATCTACTTTTTGCATTCCTGAACTAGACTTGCAAGGATCTAAACTACTTGAAGGCACATTAGTGTTCAATTTCCTAACACTGGGCATAGAATGGTTTGAATGCTTGGCACTAGGCATAGAACAAGGCATCACAGCTTTTCCTTTCGCACCTAAGGATTTAGAACATGTTGCAATTAAACATTCTTGCAGCTCTTGAGATCGTTTGGCCTGAATGCAAGCAAACCTAATTTCTCTATCAAGAGGTTTATTAATGAAATCCTCTTCCACAATCTCACGGAGACATTCTAGACTATCCTTAAGGTGAGCGAAGTAGTTACGAAACACAAGTTCATTATTCCTAAGATGAGGAGGAATGTATTTAACAATCACAATATATTTGCAGTCTGTAGATGACTTTGATTCAACATTTTCATTAAAAACAAGTGGCAGTTTCCCTCTTTCCTGTCTCTTCAGATTCTCAATTTCCTTTTGTAAAGACGTTATTTTTTCGTTGTTCTTGTCACGAGTGACTTTCATTGAATCATATAACTCTTTAAAGTGTCGTTTAACTTTTTCATTTTCTTCTTGAAAACTCTCGTTTTCTTTTTGTAAAACATTAACCAAGTTTTGAAGATGAAAAGTTTGAGAATCTGAGAATCTAAAGGAGGAGGCATTTGGGAGCCAGATCACATTGTTTTTTCACCCTTTAATTGTGAAATTTGGGCTTTCAACTTTTTGATCGTGTTACAATGAGCTTGAATCTATTCGTCACGTTTGTTTATCTAAAAAACTGCATCAAACTCTGGAACATCTGAGGATGTCTTGATATTCGAGGTTTTGACATTTTCTTTAAGATGTTGATATTTTAGTTGTAAATCAAAATGTTCAACTTCTAGTTTAGAAAGATGTTTTACCAAATTATCGTGATCATCCTGATCAATTTTCTCATTTAGTTCTGAGTTTTTGTTTTCAAGCTCAATGACACGATAATGCAAAACTTTCAATGCAATAGATACTTCATGAAATCGAGAAGCAGTAATAGAGTGCTTAGTAACAGTATAAAACACATCTTGAGCAACACAACTCGAAATCAAATTCTCATTTAAGATATGCAAGTTCTTCCTTTCAACTTCATTATATTTGAGTTCCTGTTCATAATCATTGACCTCAACAATCATTGCATCAAATTCCTTTTCCATTTCTTTAATATCTGAATTTATCCCTTTTTGAAGACTCTCAAATTGACCTTTTAATTGTTTGAAGAAAGGCATGACTTCAGTTAAATAACATTCTTTAGTTTGCTCAAAACCCCTTCCCCCTCAGTTATCCCTGTAGGTGTGATTCTCTTCTTACACGTTTTCTCAAATCAACAAACAGCTGATAAACAACATACAGGCTGATTAAGGTATTGCTATTAGTGGCAATAGATCTAGGAACTAGATGCATTGGTGTATTAGGAGGATACACAGTTGCTTGAGGGAATTTCCTACAAGGGGGATTCTTATCAACAAGATTTTCAGCTTTTTGCATATCCATATCTTTCTTCCAAAAAATATGTTTTGGGGACAATTGAGTTTGAGGCTTAAACATGTTAAGGGAGATCCAATTTTCCTTAGTGTAATCATGAGGTTTGATAGTAATGTTTTTCTCTTTACATGCAGGATTGTTATGTTTCTTATACATTTTCTCCCTAGTGACTTCATCTGATTTCTTTTCTTCCTCAGTTCACTCAGCGCAACTAGGTTTCTGCCTAGGCGTAAGGATTTCATTACCATCATAAAGTACCTTATGAGCAGTTCTAGCCTTTTTAACTACCTCAGGATTTGGTTCCTCAACAAGGGGAATATTGTGCTTATCGCTTAAGACTCTATGCTTAGTGATTAAGTGAGCAGTCTGAATGGTATTCCCTTGTACGTACAACTTATTTTCAAGCTTATTTTTCAAAGTTTTTATATTGGAAAAATCATTAAAAAGTTTTGATTCCTTAGCATTGAATTCTTGCTTAAGCATTTTAACATTTTCTTGAAGTTCTTGTTTTTGCTTAGCAGTTTTAGAAAGCTTTTCTTGAAAGGAGTTTAACTCTTGTTTTAATACTTCTTCTCTAAAATTACTTTTTCGAATAATTGTACGCATTTGATCATCCATTTCCTGCTCACGGGTGGTTAACTCAAACTTAGCATGTTGTTCATAAATAGCAACTTGTTCTTTATAGGCATTCAGTTTAGAGATAATAGAATCATCAGGGGCACATGCAGTGTATTCATCAATGATATAGTCATCATTGACTGCATTAGATACATCACTTGGTTCAATCGCACTCTCACATTGGGTCACATATTGATCATATGGGACAATATTATCATTGCCCATATTAGCAATATCTGAGTCACTGGTTTCCGGCGATTGAACCTTATCATGTATCTTTTACTGATCGACATCATCATATAATTTTAATACCTCTGAGATGATTATTTCTCGTGGGACCAGCTTGCTGTGGTGAGGGGACTTTTGGAGAGACCATCGGAGAAATGCTAGCCATGAAAATTTTTTGTGCAGTAGGTTCATCATCGACGTCAGAGTCGTATGCATCACAGTCAGCGACTTGAAAGGCATTCTGATGATTATGACCTATCTCTTGAATTGGTCGCTCATCCACATCTGCATCATATGTCTTGGCATTGCCCTCAGCAAGAAACAACAACTCCTCTTCATCAAACACAGCTCCATTGTCCTGAGCTTGCACAAGTAACATCTTATCTCTGAAGTACTCTGCATTTTGTGGGCGTTTTGGGGATGTGCAGTTTCTAGCTATATGTCCATCACCACGACAGTTGTAGCACTTGATCGGCTTTGCTTGTCCTTGATTCCCATTCCTTTCCCTATTCTGATTTGCCACATATCCTCCACCAGCTCCAACATTCCCATAACCTGCTCCAACCATCCCTTGTTCGTATCGTCTTTCTTGAAGTGGTTGCCCCATAACCTTTCCATCTCTGACAACAGCATGATTGTGTAGATTGGATGTAGTTCTGATCTCATTGTTAGAGTGAAGACTATTGGTATGTGGACTGAGGTCGTTTTGTTTAACCATAAGAGCTAGTTGATTAATGAAGTGTCCCATGACCATGCATCGCATCAGCTTTCTTGAACCTCGGATCAGGAAAGAGTTTGGGATTACCATTACCCGTGAGTATGACTTGAGAGGCTTTGGTAGTAATACCAACATTGGTGTAGAAGGCTGTTGAGTCATTTGACGAACTGGTTTCTCTCTGCTTAGATTTGAACTGCTCAAGAATCCTTTTTTCAAACATATCATGTCTCTCATTCTGAAGAAGGAAGGCATATAGTTGCTCATAGTTTGTCTTCTTCAATCCTTTGGTTAGCTTCATAGAGGTGACGAACTTGTGCCATTCGGGATTCATGTTGTTCACAAACTTTGAATTTAGCTGAATGTTTGGCATGGTCATTTTGATATTCCTCATATCATTTACAAGCTTGTAGAATCTCACATAATATTCATAGATACTTTCTTCTGGTTTCATCTTGAAGTGCTCAAATTCATCATACAGCTGTGATTCTCTGTCTTCCTTAGTTAATTCAGAACCTGAGAGAAGCATCTTGACATTATCCCAAACAACCATGGCTTCAGTGTTGTGATTGATAAGCTTGTTGATGTCTTTTGGAAGACCCTGAAGTATAATGTTAGAAGCCCTGATATCAGCATCGAATCTCTTTTTCTCCTTATCACTGAGCTAATCATACGTTTTTTGTCTGTCCAATCCAAAGATCATTGTTCCGTCTGCAGCAGTATCAATTATGTCTCTTGTAGTCTCAATCTGATAAGGTCCTTCATCAATTGATTTGAGAATGTTGACCCCATTTTCTTTTCCCAAGCAGTACAATCGGATTCGTTGAGCCCATGAGTCATAATCGATTCATGCAAGCATAGGTGGACGAGTATCTAATCCAGCTGCTTGAAGGTCCTCAGCTACAGAAGAAACGATAGTAGGAACGATGTTTGACATGATTACAAGTTCTACAGGATTTTACTATTCTTTGATTAAACCGGGAAATTGATTCTTTCACGGGATTTTACTAAACCAAAAGAACAACAAAAAAAATGTAGCATGAAGAAGTGACAAATCTCAAATAGACATGTGGCAAAACAGTCAACTCGCTTTGGTATCAACTCGCTAAACAGACAACTCGCTTAGATAAACAAGTCGCTTAATGAACCAACTCGCTTAATAGCCAAGTCGCATACAGAGACAACTAGCTTAATAGCCAAGTCACAAACAGAGACAACTCGCTTAACCACCAAGTCGCTTAAACTAACTCGCTATCAGTACAATTCGCTTAATAGCCAAGTCGCTTTAGAACTCAAGTCGCTTAAAGAAACAACTCGCTTAGAACCCAAGTCGCATAAAGAGTCAACTCGCTAAATAGCCAAGTCGCATATACCAACTCGCTTCCAATAACAAAGCAACTCGCTTCGAAGAAACACAACTCCGATACTCAACTCGCTTCGTACAACTTTCACAAACAACCACTTTATCAATAAAAAACAACCAAACCACAATGATTTAAGCCTTCCAATTCAAAACCTAAACACATATGACGATCCTAAACACAAAAGTACAAACAAAATTCAAACTTTAACACTAGAATTTGTCCAAATGATTCAAACTCTCCTAAACACTTAAAACCCCAAAAACCTTATGAAATCCACCAAAACAAAGAGCATGAAAGATGAGTGATCAAACCATGGCTCTTGATACCAATTGTAAGATATAGGATTTCACAAACACACTAAACCATAATCAAATGGGGCGTTCAATATGTTTAGAGAGAGAAAGGGAAGAGAGTTGGGAACTATGTGAAACAAAGAAAAATGGTATTGAAGCTCCAACCCTCTACCTTGGGAGGTAGAGGGTATTTATAGTGTCTTACAAATAAACGCCACCTACGGGCTGTGGATCAGGCATACAGTAGGTAAAGACCTATCCGTCCTCCACGGTGTTACTTAACAAACTACTTACTAAAATATTATGACTACGACTTTGAGCTTTCTATCGAATACATATACTTGAGGTGACCGACTCTTTAACGACTAAATTTTCTAATTCCTAACATTACTTGAACAATTCCTCCGGCCTCACTGAACTAATCGACATGCTCAAATCTGCTAATGTTCAGGGTCTTCAGTCTTTAGTCCAGTCTCTTCAGGCCACACTAGGTTCTTTGGATGCTCAAGTGACTACTTTGGCTAAGGCATCATCTTCTATGGCCTGGAATCTTGGGCCTAGAATGACTGATTTGGAACTATCTCAGGCTAATCTAGCATAAAAAGTCACCGGTCTTCAAAAGAATACAACTGACATCAAGGCTATGGTCACGGAGATCTACCAAGCCTTCAAAGGTCAAGCAACTCCAACTCCCTCAGTGTCCGAGGCAACTCTTACTCTCACTGATGTTGTAGCAACAATTGAGGGGGAGAAAGCCACTGAAGAGACTCCCTCTCACACTAAGGGGGAGCCAGCTCAACCAGTCTCTGCAAACACCCATATCATCAGTCCCACCAACAACAACAACAACAACAATTATGACAATAACAATTGCAACACCCATCATGACAACACCACCACCCTTGGTAGCATCATCATCTTTAGGCCAGGATAAAGGAAAAGCCATAATGCAAACACCTGAGCCTGAGAAGATTCCCTATGTCATCGGCAACACTCAGTATCTGCTTACTCCACAACAGCTAAGTGCCTACCTTGCAAAGGAAGAAAGGAGAAAGAAACTAGCTGAGGAAGAAAGAAAGAGCAAAGAAGCACTGGTACAAGTTGTTGCTGAGGAAGCTGAAAATATTGGAATTGATCCTAAAAAGCTTCAAAAGGGTCAGGCTAGACAAAATTTCAAGGATGCTCAGGCTGCTCAAATGGCTGCGATGAGAAAGAAGATAGATGAAAGAAACAAGAAACTTGCAGCCATCAGGCAAGAAAGAATTGACCACTGCAATTGATCAATGACAAGCAGAAGGCTGCCTGAGAAGATCACAGATGTAAAAATCATCCCCAAGTCCAAAACACTAGCAATGAATGTCAACAGAAGGGATGATAAAAGATATTTCGAGGTTCATGATCCCATGAAATTGACTGACTTTGGGATCACTGAACTCGGTGAGCTTGGTGCCATCATTTCTAAGAAGCAGAATGCAGTGGTCAAGGAGCTGATGAAATCCCTGAGCCAAAGGTATGAAAGACTGAAGGAAGCACCAGCACAACTTGGAATTCAGCCAACCCTAACTACACCACAAGGATCTAAGTCTCAGCCAGCCCAAGGCAAAAGAAAAAGGGTTGAATCTGAGCCTGAAATCAAAGTCTCTGGCCTGGACTGCAACAGGGAGCGGCCAGAGGGAGTAAAGTTTGTTAATTGTCTTTGCATTGAAGATCCTGAAAGAGGACTCTTCTTTATAGATGTTTATAGAAACCCAACATTCCAGAGATGGAGTGACATTGACCTTGCAGGAGTGTCTACAATGGCAAGTTATCTACCAGTGGCCTCTCAAATCCAAACCCCAGCAAACGTCAGGTTCTGCAATGACCTGAACGCTAAGATAAGAAAGCACCCTGATAAAGAAACACTCCTCAAGAAGAAACCAAAGCTGGAAGCACTGGAATCCACATTGAGTGACATATTCTGTTTCATCTTCTGTACTAGTGATAGGAACTATGTAATTTGATCAATAAATGATTTATGTTTTGTTAAAATATTCAGTGTTCCTTGTTATGTTAATTAGTACATTCAGTGTAAGAAGAAGCCATTTGCTCATTTACATTGACTAAACACTTAGGCTATTTGTATATCCAAATAGGGGGAGATTGTTGGGTTCAGTAAATACCCAAACCCCTTAAGTCTAGGATTTGAATAGAAAATACCCTAAGTGTTGTCCCTTAAACACTGATAAGTCACTGAGCGCATAGTCTCTCAGTGAGCTATCTTCAGGATACACAGTAAGAGACAAGGATGAAGTCTCTCCACTCGAAGGCGAAACTTAAATGGTGAAGACTGAGTCAAGAAGAAGATGGTGGATTCAGTGAGTGATGACAATAACTCACTGAATCCCGAAACTCCTCACCAACCACATTCACTGATGAAAAACTGAAGTTGAAGACTGAAGGCAATGAAGACTAAAGAAAGAGCGGGACAAGGCGGGATAAGTGTGAACAGATAAGACGAAGTCCTTATAGACCAAAGTCAACTTTCCTTGAATGGCAAATTATTAGGCTCAGTGTCATCACTGACCACATGAAAGCAACCTTGTCACTTACCAAATATAGTCTCTGTAAATAGAGATAAAATACATCAGTATTTTGTCTTCTGTAACTTGTCAGTTTGTCACTTAGGATAGAGTTGAAACTCATACTTGTATAAATAGCATAAGATATGGAGTGAAAGATTTAAGCTTGTGAATTGTAAAACATACACACACACAAGCCATCTTTCACTCCTCCAAATACAAATCAGTCCCTGAGATAGCTCAGTGGTTCCATTGTAGTTGTGCTCAGACTTAGACTGAGCTTCATGAGGAGTTACAACACTTCGTCATTTCAATCCCAAGTACTGTTCCTCAAGTACTTGGGTAATGTATTCTTTTTTGATTGATTTCTAATAAAGAATATTAAGTTGAAAATTTATCAGTTTGTTTTTACTTGCATTACTTTCAGTCATTACTCACAATCTGTTTACTTAATACTTTAAACTATTTTATACAATTGTGAAACGGGAACAATAATAGGATTCTGTATTGCATATATGTGAATACGGATCCCACGATTCCCTAGAAGGAGGGATCCGTCTAGTGCATTTTTAGGGATCCGGCAACTGCAGATCAGAAACATCACAGAAAGAGATGCAGAGTTTGCACTAAGCTATGTACACTAATTTCTATTAATCTCTACTCCAAGGAATAGCAAAACAATCATGATATCTCATAAACCATCTAAGATTAGTAAAGATAATATCCAAACAACCAAACCAAAGTTCTTCACAAACATAAGCATTCATTGTAAATAGATAAACAAAATGTCTAAAAGCAACTGTAGTCCTAATGTCTCTTTTGTCAATCTTTTCTCTTCCTGTTTCCCGACTTCACGACGTAGTTAGTTAGGCATTGAATCATACCCTTCAATTGTTTGAATTTCGTGCTCTCGTTTGGAAGAGTTGGAAGTTGTTAAAAGAAGGTAATGGGGTCCAAGTCAACATTTGCTTCTGGGTTGACATCTACTTCTTCTTCGTTCGAGGAGTCCGGGAGAGCCTTAGGTCTTTTTCCATTGACCATGAACCGTCTAGAGGGCTATTTAGTAAGTGGTACCATGACGTGATCGGAGAGGAAATGATCATCATTGATTGGGGATGGTTTCATTGCACTAACATACTTACGGAGTCGTGTTAGGAGCATACCATACAGAAGTACCATGTTGGCAACTTTGAATACCTCGGCCATTCTCTTCACCATGTAATAGGCTAGATTAAGTGGCCTTTGGTGAATGAGGCAATAAATCATTTTCACAAGACATGCATTTGGATGGTCTTTGTTTCCGACCAAACTAATGACATTTTCCATAAGAATTTCTTCCCATTTTCTATACATGGAGTGCATTTCGAAAAGTTCGATATGAAAGGGATCACGGTGAATGAGCTCTTTTGTTGCGGTTGAAACGAGATTGGTCGGCTCTAATTTGGAAGATGGTGTCTCGAACGGTGTGTGGTAGATTGGTTTGGAATCAAGTGCAAAAGATTGAGTGGATATTGCCCAATCTTGGGAGTACATACAAATTCCTTCATAAGGAATGCGAAGGATTTAAGAAAATGTGTTGAGGGGTAGAGTGAAGTTTTGTTTATTGATGATAAAGGCGATTGAAATGCTATCATCGATATTTCGAATGATCCTAACGCTTTTGTAGAATTCAAAGATGAAAACCGGACAAATTTGTTCATCAATGTCAAGAAGACAATCAAAGTTGATTGCTGAGAAGACTTGACGAATGTCAGTATTTTGAAGGAAATATTCCTTGACCACACGACCTTCGTGGATAAGTCGTTTTTCAAGTATTTTGAAGACTTTGCGATCGGTTTTTGACAACTCCTCTTTTCGATAGTATTGGGTGAGGTAGTGGACGATATCATGGTGGTCTTGTTGGGTGGCTTTAGGCATGGTTGGTCCTAGAAAAACAAATATTCCAATTAGGTAAAATTTGTTGATATGGGTTTATGGTTTTGATTTGTATTAACAATGTTGTAAGCACAATGTAATCTTAGTTATGTGAAAACCTTTTCTAGTGATCAATTTTGCAAAACCTAATTTTATCAATTGATTAAGAAAAATTGAAAAACCATAAACCCTAGGATGAAGATGAAGAAGATTAGAACATATTAGTGTAATTACTTACAATGATGTTCTAGAGAAGGATGCTTGAGGATATGGAGTCTTATGGAGATGAAAACAACACTTGGATCGTTTTTGTGTTTTGTGAGGAGAGGGAAAAAGAACATACTTGATTTTGAAAGGCGTATAGCTGGTTTCTGTAACACGGTTCCCCCGGATCCCTTGTATTAGGGATCAACTAGAGGGATGCGTCTACTATGGACAGAAAAAGGGTGTTTGGTGTTATTTTTGTAATAAGTTATGAACTAGCTTATGGAACAAAAATAGTTTTGAGGTTTCTAATTGAAAAGATGTTTGGTCAACGGGATTTGATAAGTTAATTATCAAGGATCTATTTGCGACAACGGCGTTAGTTTAACGAGATCAAGAAGGAATACTATTCCCGATGATGAGTAAGTCGGGAAAGTGGCGAAAAGAGACTTTTTAGAGACTAGCAATAATTAACGTCTAAAAGAAATGGTATCAACATCTTCATGTAAATGTAAGCTAGCTAAAGATAAGAAAACATACCTTTACACTCTTGATATGGTTTAAGGAGACCATAAAACCGAAAATACTTCATGAGCTTTTAAAGTAATCGGTTGTACTTAGAATAAGTATGTAGCGATTACTTTTAGATTCTTCCTTCAAGGTTGACTTCATTATTATTTGAATAGAAATGAAGACTTTGGAAAGATCCTAGCATGAAGACTTCTTGAAGAGAAAAAGTTAGAATAGTCTATCAATATCAACACGAAAGACACAATTTGTTTTAAAAGATTTTCTTCTTTGTAGTTTTCAATCATACACGGATCGTATCAAGTTTTTAAAGTACAACATACTCTAAGAAACTTGGTAACGAAGCTCTGATGCCAATTTTGGAAACTAGAAGGGGGAGGGGGGTTGAATAGTTTTACTAATTAAAACTTCATTTTAAAATATTTAGATCGACTTATGTCAATGTAAAACCCTAGAATCGTAAATGCGTTAAAAGACCATAATATCCTCATTGTGAAAACCCGTAAAGTATAACGAGGTCTTTAAATATGTTAAACGCTTAACCTATAACTAATTATGAAAGGCTTAGAAATAAAACTTATAATTATAAAACTTAAAAAGGTTATCATACATTAAAAGATTACATAAACTACTTAAGTAGTAAAATAAAATAAAGTATACAAGATATTATTGGAAGGAAAAAGCTAATTTGTAATTTGGTCTTGGAATCCATTTTTGTTCGGATCACTTAAACGCCAATTGCTCCCAAAATCCTTGCCAAACATAACAATACTTATCAAAATATAATTCCCTTGAACCTCATTCAAAACCTATCATTAAAAACCCTAACTCCACAAAACAAAAGTGAAGGCAAAAAGGTGTTGTTTTTTTCTGTCGACAAGGAGCAGTCCAAAAAGGCTTGTACGAGGTTCATACGGACTGTTATCATTGGTTTCTGGCGCGAGGGCTGTTGATATCACGTAGTGGTTCGAGGTTCGCTTGGTTATGTGGGTCTAAGTGGTGTTGTTGTCGTGGGTTTAGAAGAACCAAGGAGGCGCTTGTTGATTTGTTTTGTTTGATCCTTGTTTCTTTCACGCCATCAGGTAACCATGGTCTCGCCCTTTCTTTTCGTTTTCATGGTTCTGGTCGTGACCATTATGTCACCTTACGCATGTTTTGTGCTCATTTATCATGTCGCCAAATCGTTATATTAACTAAGCAAACTAACCTAATATATATATATATAAATATATATATATATATATATATATATATGTATATGTATATATATATATATATATATATATATATATACTACATGAAAGCTGAGAAAACCTTGTATATGTGTCGAATCAATACACAAGTTACAATCTGTTTATGTTTCTAAAAAAAAACCTGGTCGTGGCTTAGTCCTCTCATTCGCATGCTTTAGACCAAGTAAAACAACATAAAAACTTATGATAGACAAGACATGGGTATACGGATGATATATTGTCATGATAAAGAAATGATTTGCATGTATGTATGTGTTGATTAATCTGGTCCCATGAAACTAATATGTAATCATCTATCTTACTCAATAAAAAGGGGTGATACATGAATGAGTTTTGGCTTAGTCTCATGGTGTCTCGACATGCATATTCTTTTGTTATTATCAAGCCTTAATGAATCTAAAAAGAATATACATATGGTAATTATTGGGTCGAGTTGCATGAGTATAAGGTTTTGTTTTGTCACTTGTATCGGGCGTAAATAAATCTGATTTGGGATGAGTGTCTCGACAAAATAAAGGGTCACACAAGAGATTATATTAACTCGTACTAATCATATATAATTGATTGTTAACATGAATGGAACTCGTAAATATTGAACTAGGGCTTTCGTTGGCTTATTATGAGTCGTATGGTTGTTTAATGGTTTACATGGCTCGACCTAAAAATACAGATCACCTAAGAGTCGTCTAAACTTGTACTATCGATTTATAAGGGCTTATAACGTAATGGTATACAAGATTTAAAAGCTAGACTAATTGTATAGATATACATATGATTTATATAAACTAAAGGATAGATTTATGATTAATGAAACTTAAAGGTTTGATGTGATTATGATAACTAAAAGGGGATAAATGTGTAAAATGGGTAAATATGATATACTTACAATTAAGACCCTACACTTTGTAATATTTACACTTTAGAGTATAATAATACGATCCTTAAAGTATAATAATACTCATTTTGCATCATTTAACCTACTATGAGATTAAATCCTTCATAAATGGCTAACTTAATAAATATAGAAACCTGCTATTTATGGAAAGTTACTAATATGACATTAAATCCTTCATAATTACCTAAAATAGAAAGTTACCTAAAAAGGAAAGTTACTAAAAGTGGAAACCTGCTAAAAACGGAAAGCCGTCTAAAAATGAGTAATCTGATTCTTATCAAGCGTTATCTAATTTATATAGGCTCCGGACGGCGCGACTGATCTCATTTCTTGACTTTCATTTCATTGTTGATTGCTTCGAATAAGGTACATATATTCTGACCTTCTCATCAGGTTTCTCATGAACTCTTTGCTCTCTATTTCTATTGCTATTGACCCTTGATATTGATCCCTTTAATATTGATTCTCCTTGTATTGATCCCTCTTGCTATTGATCCTCTACTATTGAACCATTGCTATTGAACCTTTGTTATTGACCCTTTGATATTGGACCTCTAATAATTGAACCATTGATATTGGACTATTCATATTGAATTGTGAACTGTTAATATTGAACCTTTGATATTGATTGACCTCCATATTGTATACTTGTACCTATTGCATTGATCTGTCAGTTGATACCCGAGCTATTATACTAGGCATGGGGGTTCCATGTCCGTGTCATTGATGCACCAATGGCATGACTCCAGTGTGTACGAGTGATGTTACACACCGTCCCCATTATTGTACTGTTTATTGCGCGCTTCAGATATATATTGTATTGGTAATTATTGTATTGCAGGGGGCGTATGGATGCATCCTAGATTTGTATTGTATTGATTGATTGTATTGATATTGTATTGGTGATGCGGTGCGTGTGTGCATTACACCCCCTCACATATTGGGAGCTGATCACTCCACTGGTTACTTGAGGTCTCCCCTCTTATTGGATTGGTATTCCGTGGTCACCCCTCCGAATATATTGGCTACTATTAGATATTGGACTACTATTGTATTGATTGTATTGTATTGATTGTTAGCTCGTGGTGGATAACTGACCCCCTTTCAATGTTTCCTTTACCCTACTCTATATTGTTTCACTTCATTTCTTATCATATTTTTCTTGACTTCAGTTCCTCATTATTGCTATTGTATTGTTATATCTGTTCACTAGGCTTTTAAGCTCAGCCGCGTTTCTTTTCCTGCGGCAGGTTATTAAGCTAGGAGCTGGGGTTTTCATGGGATTTGAGAGTAGGATGCTGAGTGTGGATTGACCCTAGTCATCTTTAGACTTTGATTAACATTGCTATCTGTTTTGGAGATTTTGACATTGTATCGTTTCATTTCTTTTGGACATCTTTTGGAACTTTTGTATTGTTCAAGTCATGTTGACTTGTTATCTTTTGGCATTTTTTATAAAACTTCCGCTTGCATGGTTAATATGTATTGTTCTGATTTGGCACCATAAATGTGATACTTTTACCCTTATCAGGTACTGGCATTATTTACTTTGGTGATCATACAGCTTTTGTTTTGTTTGATACTGGCGCGACACATTCTATCGTATCGGTAAATTTTGCTAAGAATCTAAATTAATCTCCAACAAAACTAATGAATCACTTATCTATATCAACCCCTATGAAAAATCATGTACTTATTGACCGTGAATATGTGAATTGTCCCCTACGTTTCGATGATGGTATTCGTTCGGCTAATCTACTTCCTCTGGATATGTCTGATTTTGATATTATATTGGGTATGGATTGGTTGGCCTTGCATAGGGATACCATTGATTGTCATGCTCATTGATTGTCATCCTGATTTTGTATACCATGGTGCTCAACCACTCAAGTCGGCTAAGATCATCTCGGCTATGAAAGCCCGTACTCTCATTTCTCATGGTTGCCAAGGCTTTCTGGCATCCATCAAAGACACTTCTTTGGAAGTTCTGACTATTGAAAGTCTCTCTTTTGTGCGGGAATTCTCTGATGTTTTTCTTGATGAACTTACTGGCATCCCTCCGTCTAGGGAATTTGAATTTGGAATCGATTTGATTCCTGGTGCTGAACCTATATCTAAAGCTCCTTATCGTATGGCACCGATTAAATTGAAGGAGTTGAAAGAACAGTTTCAAGAAATTCTGGAGAACGGCTTTATTAGACCCAGTGTTTCACCTTGGGGCGCACCTGTGTTATTTGTTAAGAAGAAATATGGGAGTATGAGATTGTGTATAGACTACCGCGAGCTGAATCGTATCACTATTCATAACCGTTATCCCCTTCCGCGCATCAACGCCTTGTTTAACCAATTGCAAGGTGCCAAATTCTTCTCTAAGATTGATCTGAGGTCCGGTTATCATCAATTACGTGTGAAGCAGCAAGATGTTCCTAAAACCGCGTTTCGTACTCGTTATGGCAATTATGAATTTCTGGTTATGCCGTTTGGTTTGACTAATGCACCTGCAGTTTTCATGGATCTTATGAATCGGATTTTCCACGAGTACCTCGATAAATTTGTAATCGTCTTCATTGATGACATTCTTGTGTATTCTAAGAGTAAGGCTGAGCACGAGCAGCACCTTCGCATTGTATTGGAGACTCTTGGACAGCAGAAGTTGTATGCGAAATTTTCTAAGTGTGAATTCTGGTTGAACCAAGTTGCTTTCGTTAGTCACGTTGTGTTGGCCGATGGTAATAAGATGGACACATCTAAGGTTGAGGCTATCACCAAATGGCCGTGACCTACTACCATGACGGAGGTTAGAAGTTTTCTGGGGCTTGCTGGTTATTACCGTCGGTTTGTGGAGGGTTTCTCTCGATTAGCGTTACCCTTGACGCAATTGATGAGGAAAGGAGAAAAGTTTGAATGAACTGAAGAACGTGAACAGAGTTTCGAGGAGTTGAAATGGAGATTGGTTACTGCGCCTATTTTGACACTTCCATCGGGTTCTGGAGGTTTCCAGATTTATAGTGATGTGTAGAAGAAAGGTTTAGGTTGTGTGTTGATGCAGCATGGTAAGGTAATCGCCTATGCTTCAAGGCAATTGAAATCGTATGAGGAGAATTATCCTACGCATGATTTAGAATTGGCAGCGGTGGTTTTTGCCTTAAAAATTTGGAGGCATTACTTGTACGGTGAGTCGTGTGATATCTTTACTGACCACAAAAGTTTAAAGTATATATTCACACAGAAGGAGCTCAATATGAGACAACGGAGGTGGTTAGAACTCCTTAAAGATTACGAAACCAATATCCAGTATCATCCGGGTAAGGCTAATGTGGTTGCAGACGCGTTGAGCCGAAAGTCGGGTATGATTGCGAGTTTAAAGATTGAACCGAGGGTTCTTCATGATGTGGAGCTTTTGGATGTTGAGTTTTGTGTATGGGGTTATGGAGGTTACTGGGCTAGTATGAAGGTGGAGTCCAACATCATTTTACGGATCAAGGAAGGTCAGAAGGATGACAGTGAGCTTTAGTTTATTGTGCAGAACATTGAGGAAGGGAAGCAATCGGAGTTTCTGGTTGATAGTTCTGGTGTGGTATGGTATGGTGACCGAATTTTTGTTCCGAATGATCCTGCTTTGCATAAAGTTGTGTTATCTGAGGCTCATAGTTCCCCTTTCACTATCCATCCTGGTTCTACCAAGATGTACCGAGATCTTAAGCAGCACTTCTGGTGGAATGGTATGAAGCAAGATGTGGCTACGTTTGTGGCCAAGTGTATGACCTGTCAACAAGTTAAGATTGAGCACCAGAGGGCGAGTGGTTTTCTACAGCCGTTGGATATTCCTACATGGAAGTGGGAAGAGATTTCCATGGATTTTGTCACGGGTTTGCCTCCTACTCGAAAACGACATGATGCGATTTGGGTAGTTGTTGATCGACTAACCAAGTCCGCGCATTTCTTACCTATTCGGAAGGATTATCATGTTAGTAAGTTGGCGGAAATTTTTCAGCAAGAGATTGTTAGATTACATGGTACTCCTACGGCTATTATTTCCGATAGAGATCCGCGTTTCACGTCCCATTTTTGGAAGAGCCTGCATAAAGTGTGGGGTACGCGTCTTAAGTTCAGTACCGCTTTTCATCCTCAGACTGATGGTCAGACAGAGAGGACCATCCAGACTCTTGAGGACATGTTGAGGGCTTGCGCGTTGGAATGGACTGGGAACTGGGATGAGTATTTGTGCTTGGTGGAGTTTGCCTACAACAATAGTTGGCACGCTAGCATCAAGGCAGAACCGTATGAACTGTTGTATGGAAGGAAATGCAGAGCACCGATTTGTTGGGATGAGGTAGGTGAGCGTTCGATTGAGGGACCGGAAATCATCGAGATTACCAATGAGAAGGTGACAGTTGCTAGAGAGAGATTGAAGGAGGCTCGTTCACGGCAAAAGAGTTATGCTGATAAGCATAGACGCGACTTGGAGTTTCATGTTGGTGATCGTGTTTTTCTGAAAGTTTCGCCGTTCCAGGGTGTTAAGCATTTTGGAATCAAGGGGAAGCTCAGTCCTCGATTCATCGGACCTTTCGAGATTTTGGATCGTGTTGGGGAGGTTTCTTACCGTTTAGCTCTACCTCCGCAGTTATCTCATGTTCATAATGTGTTCCATGTATCTCTTCTGCGGGGATACAACTATCATCCGTTGCACGTGGTTTCCTATCCTTTGGATCAGATTCAGCCAGATATGTCTTTGCCAGAAGAACCCGAAGCTATCTTAGATCAACGAGATCGGGTCATGAGAAACAAAGTAATTCCGTTTGTAAAGATTCTTTGAAGGAATCACCCAGAGCATGAAGCTACCTGGGAGACCGAGGAGTCGATGCGAGCAAGTTACCCTCACTTCTTTTCGCAATCTGGTATGTCTTCGTTTGTTTCTTTCCTTTCCTTTTCAATTTTCGAGGACGAAATTTTTTTTTAGAGGGGAAGAGTTGTAAAACCCTAGAATCGTAAATGCGTTAAAAGACCATAATATCCTCATTGTGAAAACCCGTAAAGTATAACGAGGTCTTTAAATACGTTAAACGCTTAACCTATAACTAATTATGAAAGGCTTAGAAATAAAACTTATAATTATAAAACTTAAAAAGGTTATCATACATTAAAAGGTTACATAAACTACTTAAATAATAAAATAAAATGAAGTATACAAGATATTATTGGAAGGAAAAAGCTAATTTGTAATTTGGTCTTGGAATCCCTTTTTGTTCGGATCACTTAAACGCCAATTGCTCCCAAAATCCTTGCCAAACATAACAATACTTAACACAATATAATTCCCTTGAACCTCATTCAAAACCTATCATTAAAAACCCTAACTCCACAAAACAAAAGTGACGGCAAAAAGGTGTTGTTTTTTTCTGTCGACAAGGAGCAGTCCAAGAAGGCTTGTACGAGGTTCATACGGACTGTTATCATTGGTTTCTGGCGCGAGGGCTGTTGATATTACGTAGTGGTTCGAGGTTCGCTTGGTTATATCGTGGGTCTAAGTGGTGTTGTTGTCGTGGGTTTAGAAGCACCAAGGAGGCGCTTGTTGATTTGTTTTGTTTGATCCTTGTTTCTTTCACGCCATCAGGTAACCATGGTCTCGCCCTTTCTTTTCGTTTTCATGGTTCTGGTCGTGACCATTATGTCACCTTACGCATGTTTTGTGCTCATTTATCATGTCGCCAAATCGTTATATTAACTAAGCAAACTAACCTAATATATATATATATAAATATATATATATATATATATATATATATATATATATATATATATATATACTACATGAAAGCTGAGAAAACCTTGTATATGTGTCGAATCAATACACAAGTTACAATCTGTTTATGTTTCTAAAAAAAAACCTGGTCGTGGCTTAGTCCTCTCATTCGCATGCTTTAGACCAAGTAAAACAACATAAAAACTTATGATAGACAAGACATGGGTACACGGATGATATATTGTCATGATAAAGTAATGATTTGCATGTATGTATGTGTTGATTAATCTGGTCCCAAGAAACTAATATGTAATCATCTATCTTACTCAATAAAAAGGGGTGACACATGAATGAGTTTTGGCTTGGTTTCATGGTGTCTCGACATGCATATTCTTTTGTTATTATCAATCCTTAATGAATCTAAAAAGACTATACACTTGGTAATTATTGGGTCGAGTTGCATGAGTCTAAGGTTTTGTTTTGTCACTTGTATGGGGTGTAAATAAATCAGATTTGGGATGAGTGTGTCGGCAAAATAAAGGGTCACACAAGAGATTATATTAACTCGTACTAATCATATATAATTGATTGTTAACATGAATGGAACTTGTAAATATTGAACTAGGGTTTTCGTTGGCTTATTATGAGTCGTATGGTTGTTTAATGGTTTACATGGCTCGACCTAAATATACAGATCACCTAAGAGTCGTCTAAACTTGTACTATCGATTTATAAGGGCTTATAACGTAATGGAATACAAGATTTAAAAGCTAGACTAATTGTATAGATATACATATGATTTATATAAACTAAAGGTTAGATTTATGATTAATGAAACTTAAAGGTTTGACGTGATTATGATAACTAAAAGGGGATAAATGTATAAAATGGGTAAATATGATATACTTACAATTAAGACCCTATACTTTGTAATATTTACACTTTAGACCCTAGACTTGTGTAATTTGGCATAAATGATCCTTAAAGTATAATAATACTTATTTTGCATCATTTAACCTAATATGACATTAAATCCTTCATAAATGGCTAACTTAATAAATATAGAAACCTGCTATTTATGGAAAGTTACTAATTATGGAAAGTTACTAATTATGGAAAGTTACCTAAAATAGAAAGTTACCTAAAAAGGAAAGTTACTAAATGTGGAAACCTGCTAAAACGGAAAGCCATCTAAAAACGAGTAATCTGATTCTTATCAAGCGTTATCTAATTTATATAGGTTCCGGACGGCGCGACTGATCTCATTTCTTGACTTTCATTTCATTGTTGATTGCTTCGAATAAGGTACAGATATTCTGACATTCTCGTCAGGTTTCTCATGAACTCTTTGCTCTCTATTGCTATTGCTATTGACCCTTGATATTGATCCCTTTAATATTGATTCTCCTTGTATTGATCCCTCTTGCTATTGATCCTCTACTATTGAACCATTGCTATTGAACCTTTGTTATTGACCCTTTGATATTGGACCTCTAATAATTGAACCATTGATATTGGACTATTGATATTGAATTGTGAACTGTTAATATTGAACCTTTGATATTGATTGACCTCCATATTGTATACTTGTACCTATTGCATTGATCTGTCAGTTGATACCCGAGCTATTATACTAGGCATGGGGGTTCCATGTCCGTGTCATTGATGCACCAATGGCATGACTCTAGTGTGTACGAGTGATGTTACACACCGTCCCCATTATTGTATTGATTATTGCGCACTTCAGATATATATTGTATTGGCCATTATTGTATTGCAGGGGGCATATGGATGCATCCTAGATTTGTATTGGATTGATTGATTGTATTGATATTGTATTGGTGATGCGGTGCGTGTGTGCATTACACCCCCTCACATATTGGGAGCTGGTCACTCCACTGGTTACTTAAGGTCTCCCCTCTTATTGGATTGGTATTCCGAGGTCACCCCTCCGAATATATTGGCTACTATTGGATATTGGACCACTATTGTATTGATTGTTGGCTCGTGGTGGATAACTGATACCCTTTCATTTTTTCCTTTACCCTACTCTATATTGTTTCATTTCATTTCTTATCGTATTTTTCTTGACTTCAGTTCCTCATTATTGCTATTGTATTGTTATATCTGTTCACTGGGCTTTTAAGCTCAGCAGCGTTTCTTTTCTTGCGGCAGGTTATTAAGCTAGGAGCTGGGGTTTTCATGGGATTTGAGAGTAGGATGCTGAGTGTGGATTGACCCTAGTCATCTTTAGACTTTGATTAACATTGATATCTGTTTTGGAGATTTTGACATTGTATCGTTTCATTTCTTTTGGACATCTTTTGGAACTTTTGTATTGTTCAAGTCGTGTTGACTTGTTATCTTTTGGCATTTTTTATAAAACTTCCGCTTGCATGGTTCATATGTATTGTTCTGATTTGGCACCATAAATGTGATACTTTTACCCTGATCGGGTACTGGCATTATTTACTTTGGTGATCATACAGCTTTTGTTTTGTTTGATACTGGCGCGACACATTCTATCGTATCGGTAAATTTTGCTAAGAAGCTTAATTAATCTCCAACACCACTAATGAATCACTTATCTATATCAACCCCTTTGAAAAATCATGTACTTATTGACCGTGAATATGTGAATTGTCCCCTACGTTTCGATGATGGTATTCGCTCGGCTAATCTACTTCCTCTGGATATGTCTGATTTTGATATTATATTGGGTATGGATTGGTTGGCCTTGCATAGGGCTACCATTGATTGTCATGCTCGTAATGTTATCTTCGGTAATGTTCATCATCCTGATTTTGTATACCATGGTGCTCAACCACTCAAGTCGGCTAAGATCATCTCGGCTATGAAATCCCACACACTCATTTCTCATGGTTGCCAAGGCTTTCTGGCATCCATCAAAGACACTTCTTTGGAAGTTCTGACTATTGAAAGTCTCTCTGTTGTGCGCGAATTCTCTGATGTTTTTCCTGATGAACTTCCTGGCATCCCTCTGGCTAGGGAAGTTGAATTTGGCATCGATTTGATTCCTGGTGCCGAACCTATATCTAAAGCTCCTTATCATATGGCACCGATTGAATTGAAGGAGTTGAAAGAACAGTTGCAAGAACTTCTGGAGAAAGGCTTTATTAGACCCAGTGTTCCCCCTTGGGGCGCACCTGTGTTATTTGTTAAGAAGAAAGATGGGAGTATGAGATTGTGTATTGACTACCGCGAGCTGAATCGTATCACTATTCGTAACCGTTATCCCCTTCCGCGCATCAACGACTTGTTTGACCAATTGCAAGGTGCCAAATTCTTCTCTAAGATTGATATGAGGTCCAGTTATCATCAATTACGTGTGAAGGAGCAAGATGTTCCTAAAACCGCGTTTCGTACTCGTTATGGCCATTACGAATTTCTGGTTATGCCGTTTGGTTTGACTAATGCACCTGCAGTTTTCATGGATCTTATGAATCAGATTTTCCACGAGTACCTCGATAAATTTGTAATCGTCTTCATTGATGACATTCTTGTGTATTCTAAGAGTAAGGCTGAGCACGAGCAGCACCTTCGCATTGTATTGGAGACTCTTCGACAGCAGAAGTTGTATGCGAAATTTTCTAAGTGTGAATTCTGGTTGAACCAAGTTGCTTTCCTTGGTCACGTTGTGTCGGCCGATGGTATTAAGATGGACATATCTAAGGTTGAGGCTATCACCAAATGGCCGAGACCTACTACCGTGATGGAGGTTAGAAGTTTTCTGGGGCTTGCTGGTTATTACCGTCCGTTTGTGGAGGGTTTCTCTCGATTAGCGTTACCCTTGACGCAATTGATGAGGAAAGGAGAAAAGTTTGAATGGACGGAAGAACGTGAACAGAGTTTCGAGGTGTTGAAACGGAGATTGGTTACTGCGCCTATTTTAACACTTCCATCGCGTTCTGGAGGTTTCCAGATTTATAGTGACGCGTCGAAGAAAGGTTTGGGTTGTGTGTTGATGCAGCATGGTAAGGTAATCGCCTATGCTTCAAGGCAATTGAAATCGTATGAGGAGAATTATCCTACGCATGATTTAGAATTGGCTGCGGTGGTTTTTGCCTTAAAAATTTAGAGGCATTACTTGTACGGTGAGTCGTGTGATATCTTTACTGACCACAAAAGTTTAAAGTATATATTCACACAGAAGGAGCTCAATATGAGACAACGGAGGTGGTTAGAACTCCTTAAAGATTATGACACCAATATCCAGTATCATCCGGGTAAGGCTAATGTGGTTGCAGACGCGCTGAGCTGAAAGTCGGGTATGATTGCGAGTTTGGAGATTGAACCCAGGGTTCTTCATCATTTGGAGCTTTTGGATGTTGAGTTTTGTGTACGGGGTTATGGAGGTTACTGGGCTATTATGAAGGTGGAGTCCAACATCATTTTACGGATGAAGGAAGCTCAGAAGGATGACGGTGAGCTTTGGTCTATTGTGAAGAACATTAAGGAAGGGAAGCAATCGGAGTTTCGGGTTGATAGTTCTGGTGTGGTATGGTATGGTGACCGACTTTGTGTTCCGAATGATCCTGCTTTGCGTGAAGTTGTGTTATCTGAGGCTCATAGTTCCCCTTTCACTATCCATCCTGGTTCTACCAAGATGTACCGAGATCTTAAGCAGCATTTCTGGTGGAATGGTATGAATCAAGATGTGGCTACGTTTGTGGCCAAGTGTATGACCTGTCAACAGGTTAAGATTGAGCACCAGAGGGCAAGTGGTTTGTTGCAGCCATTGGATATTCCTACATGGAAGTGGGAAGAGATTTCCATGGATTTTGTCACGCGTATGCCTCCTACTCGAAAATGACATGACGCGATTTGGGTGGTTGTTGATCGACTATCCAAGTCCGCGCATTTCTTACCTATTCAGAAGGATTATCGTGTTACTAAGTTGGCGGAAATTTTTCAGCAAGAGATTGTTAGATTACATGGTACTCCTACTGCTATTATTTCGGATAGAGATCCGCGTTTCACGTCTCATTTTTGGAAGAGCCTGCATAAAGTGTGGGGTACGCATCTTAAGTTCAGTACCGATTTTCATCCTCAGACTGATGGTCAGACGGAGAGGACCATCCAGACTCTTGAGGACATGTTGAGGGCTTGCGCGTTGGAATGGACTGGCAACTGGGATGAGTATTTGTGCTTGGTGGAGTTTGCCTACAACAATAGTTGGCACACTAGCATCAAGGCAGCACCATATGAACTGTTGTTTGGGAGGAAATGCAGAGCACCGATTTTTTGGGATGAGGTAGGTGAGCGTTCGATTGAGGGACCAGAAATCATCAAGATTACCAATGAGAAGGTGACGGTTGCTAGATAGAGATTGAAGGAGGCTCGTTCACGGCAAAAGAGTTATGCTGATAAGCATAGACGCGACTTGGAGTTTCGTGTTGGTGATCGTGTTTCTCTGAAAGTTTCGCCGTTCCGGGGTGTTAAGCATTTTGGAATCATGGGCAAGCTCAGTCCTCGATTCATCGGACCTTTCGAGATTTTGGATCGTGTTGGGGAGGTTTCTTACCGTTTAGCTCTACCTCCGCAGTTATCTCATGTTCATGATGTGTTCCATGTATCTCTTCTGCGGGGATACAACTATCATCCGTTGCACGTGGTTTCCTATCCTTTGGATCGATTCACCGATATGTCTTTCCCAGAAGAACCCGAAGCTATCATAGATCGACGAGATCGAGTCATGAGAAACAAAGTCATTCCGTTCGTAAAGATTCTTTGGAAGAATCACCCAGAGCGTGAAGCTACCTGGGAGACCGAGGAGTCGATGCGAGCAAGTTACCCTCATTTCTTTTCGTAATCTGGTATGTCTTCGTTTGTTTCTTTCGTTTCCTTTTCAATTTTCGAGGACGAAATTTTTTTTAGAGGGGAAGAGTTGTAAAACCCTAGAATCGTAAATGCATTAAAAGACCATAATATCCTCATTGTGAAAACCCGTAAAGTATAACGAGGTCTTTAAATACGTTAAACGCTTAACCTATAACTAATTATGAAAGGCTTAGAAATAAAACTTATAATTATAAAACTTAAAAAGGTTATCATACATTAAAAGGTTACATAAACTACTTAAGTAATAAAATAAAATAATGTATACAAGATATTATTGGAAGGAAAAAGCTAATTTGTAATTTGGTCTAGGAATCCCTTTTTGTTCGGATCACTTAAACGCCAATTGCTCCCAAAATCCTTGCCAAACATAACAATACTTATCACAATATAATTCCCTTGAACCTCATTCAAAACCTATCATTAAAAACCCTAACTCCACAAAACAAAAGTGACGGCAAAAAGGTGTTGTTTTTTTCTGTCGACAAGGAGCAGTCCAAGAAGGCTTGTACGAGGTTCATACGGACTGTTATCATTGGTTTCTGGCGCAAGGGCTGTTGATATCACGTAGTGGTTCGAGGTTCGCTTGGTTATATCGTGGGTCTAAGTGGTGTTGTTGTCGTGGGTTTAGAAGCACCATTGAGGCGCTTGTTGATATGTTTTGTTTGATCCTTGTTTCTTTCACGCCATCAGGTAACCATGGTCTCGCCCTTTCTTTTCGTTTTCATGGTTCTGGTCGTGACCATTGTGTCACCTTACGCATGTTTTGTGCTCATTTATCATGTCGCCAAATCGTTATATTAACTAAGCAAACTAACCTAATATATACATATATATATATATATATATATATATATATATATATATATATATATATATATATATATATATATATATATATATATATATATACTACATGAAAGCTGAGAAAACCTTGTATATGTGTCGAATCAATACACAAGTTACAATCTGTTTATGTTTCTAAAAAAAAACCTGGTCGTGGCTTAGTCCTCTCATTCGCATGCTTTAGACCAAGTAAAACAACATAAAAAATTATGATAGACAAGACATGGGTACACGGATGATATATTGTCATGATAAAGTAATGATTTGCATGTATGTATGGGTTGATTAATCTGGTCCCATGAAACTAATATGTAATCATCTATCTTACTCAATAAAAAGCGGTGATACATGAATGAGTTTTGGCTTGGTTTCATGGTGTCTCGACATGCATATTCTTTTGTTATTATCAATCCTTAATGAATCTAAAAAGACTATACACTTGGTAATTATTGGGTCGAGTTGCATGAGTCTAAGGTTTTGTTTTGTCACTTGTATGGGGCGTAAATAAATCTGATTTGGGATGAGTGTCTCGACAAAATAAAGGGTCACACAAGAGATTATATTAACTCGTACTAATCATATATAATTGATTGTTAACATGAATGGAACTCGTAAATATTGAACTAGGGCTTTCGTTGGCTTATTATGAGTCGTATGGTTGTTTAATGGTTTACATGGCTCGACCTAAATATACAGATCACCTAAGAGTTGTCTAAACTTGTACTATCGATTTATAAGGGCTTATAACGTAATGGTATACAAGATTTAAAAGCTAGACTAATTGTACAGATATACATATGATTTATATAAACTAAAGGTTAGATTTATGATTAATGAAACTTAAAAGGTTTGATGTGATTATGATAACTAAAAGGGGATAAATGTGTAAAATGGGTAAATATGATATACTTACAATTAAGACCCTACACTTTGTAATATTTACACTTTAGACCCTAGACTTGTGTAATTTGGCATAAATGATCCTTAAAGTATAATAATACTCATTTTGCATCATTTAACCTAATATGACATTAAATCCTTCATAAATGGCTAACTTAATAAATAAAGAAACCTGCTATTTATGGAAAGTTACTAATTATGGAAAGTTACTAATTATGGAAAGTTACCTAAAATAGAAAGTTATCTAAAAAGGAAAGTTACTAAAAGTGGAAACCTGCTAAAAACGGAAAGCCGTCTAAAAACGAGTAATCTGATTCTTATCAAGCATTATCTAATTTATATATGTTCCGGACGGCGCGACTGATCTCATTTCTTAACTTTCATTTCATTGTTGATTGCTTCAAATAAGGTACAGATACTCTGACCTTCTCATCAGGTTTCTCATGAACTCTTTGCTCTCTATTGCTATTGTTATTGACCCTTGATATTGATCCCTTTAATATTGATTCTCCTTGTATTGATCCCTCTTGCTATTGATCCTATACTATTGAACCATTGCTATTGAACCTTTGTTATTGACCCTTTGATATTGGACCTCTAATAATTGAACCATTGATATTGGACTATTGATATTGAATTGTGAACTGTTAATATTGAACCTTTGATATTGATTGACCTCCATATTGTATACTTGTACCTATTACATTGATCTGTCAGTTGATACCCAAGCTATTATACTAGGCATGGCGGTTCCATGTCCGTGTCATTGATGCACCAATGGCATGACTCCAGTGTGTACGAGTGATGTTACACACCATCCCCATTATTGTACTGATTATTGTGCGCTTCAGTTATATATTGTATTGGCCATTATTGTATTGCAGGGGGCGTATGGATGCATCCTAGATTTGTATTGTATTGATTGATTGTATTGATATTGTATTGGTGATGCAGTGCGTGTGTGCATTACACCCCCTCGCATATTGGGAGCTAATCACTCCACTGGTTACTTGAGGTCTCCCCTCTTATTGGATTGGTATTCCGTGGTCACCCCTCCGAATATATTGGCTACTATTAGATATTGGACTACTATTGTATTGATTGTATTGTATTGATTGTTAGCTCGTGGTGGATAACTGACCCCCTTTCAATGTTTCCTTTACCCTACTCTATATTGTTTCACTTCATTTCTTATCATATTTTTCTTGACTTCAGTTCACTAGGCTTTTAAGCTCAGCCGCGTTTCTTTTCCTGCGGCAGGTTATTAAGCTAGGAGCTGGGGTTTTCATGGGATTTGAGAGTAGGATGTTGAGTGTGGATTAACCCTAGTCATCTTTAGACTTTGATTAACATTGCTATCTGTTTTGGAGATTTTGACATTGTATCGTTTCATTTCTTTTGGACATCTTTTGGAACTTTTGTATTGTTCAAGTCGTGTTGACTTGTTATCTTTTGGCATTTTTTATAAAACTTCCGCTTGCATGGTTAATATGTATTGTTCTGATTTGGCACCATAAATGTGATACTTTTACCCTTATCGGGTTGGGGTGTTACAGTCAATCTATTTGGATGTGTATGTTGGACGTTGATAGATAGATATATAAATGTGTAATGAAAGATAAAGAGTAAGAAGCACATAACCAAGACACGAGTATTTATTGTGGTTCAGCTACAAGGACACCTTCCTTGCCCTACTCCACTCCCCGAGTCACATACTTGAGAGTTCGTAAACACTACACGACACCAACCCCTTATGGCGGAGAAGCCTTCACAACATTGCCTACTCTTTTTCCGATACTAGGCTAGACACCGGGTTCTTCCACAAGGTAGAACCACACCTATCACAACGTTGCCTACCCTTTATCCAGTATTAGGCTAGTTACCGAGTTCCATTACAATGAAGGAACTACTACCCAACACTACACAACACCAAACCCCAAATGAGACCAACTCCTTATTTCAACACCATCAAGGATATCAATATCCTTGGATACAACCTATCTGTATTTGTACATCGATGCACCTCATCGATTATACACCCTTGGCATCTTTCACTAATGCCACTTGACTTGAATTCTAGGCATCCTTTACTAATGCCCTTGACACAGACGTTTGGCACCTTTAACTAATACCTTTGTCTTGACTCCTTTGGCATCCTTCACTAATGCCTTTGACACGGACGTTAAGCACCTTTCACTAATGCTTTCGTCTTAACTCTTTCGGCATCCTTCACTAATGCCTTTGACACAACACTTCTATGGAGGAAGAAATAACTATCAACAAGAGAACCTCATTAGTCTTGATGATGATGCATGGCAACTCATGGACTTGAGCTTGCTCGACTTTAAGAGGTGGTGATCTCGCCTTTAAGAGGAACCTAGAGAATCACACAAAAACAAAACACAAACTACATAGAGAGATCCTTAGGATCTGAGGTTAGAAGGTTACAATACTTAGGGAAAGTATGTGTGGGAGTGGCAACCCAAAATGAAGAAATGGCTCACTATTTATAGAGGGATTTTAGCTACTGTTCCACGGATCCCACGAATCCCTCACTTGAGGGATCCGTCCAATATAATCCTGGGATCCGTGGGACGCTCCTCTTTGGCCATGGGTTTTGGGTCATGGGTCATGGGATATGGGTCATGGGTCCTAGACTTTGGACCATGGGTATCCAAGTAGATACAATGTATCCACAAGATGCAATGCATCTAGTCTATGGGTCGTGGGTTAAAACCATGGGTATGGGTCATGGACTTTAGGTTTTATCCAGTTACATTCAATTTATTTGGTCAATGGGTCAAATACTTAAACTTCTACCCATTATATTTACCCATTATGATACATACTAGTTATGTATATATTTGCCCAATATGTAAACGCTAGTTGTTGTACATATGTATTACTAATTCATAAAACCACTTTTACTTGTTTAGTGTTTTATGTGAAAACGTATGTGTGTTAGTAAACTATTGGCTCAAACCATTTACGTACTTTTTTTATTTCGTTAAAATGATTTTACGTTTGTTATCGGCAAAACATTAGAAGATCGTAAAATATAAATAAACATTTTTATGGCTTATTTGTATTAACATGGTACTTCACACTTGTTCGATTAATTGGACATACACGGTTGCGACTTCTCGAATTTCATCATCAACATACATGGTGTACGTTTCCGATTCATTGAAAACATCAGGGGGAAGATAGTGTATGGGTCATGTGCTTTCTTTGCCTTCTTTGTGAAAACCATTTCCCTTCATGATTTTATGAAATTAAGGGGAAGAAATGAGACGATATGTGGTTCAAACATCTTACTTCGGTGTTATCTTCTCAACTTTCACGGGTTATTTCGTGTGAAGTTACCTACATATGATGTCTTAACCGCATTATGATGCCTCACACACGGTCATTTTATCGAGTAATTACATATTTACACGTGATTATTATTCCGATGGACCGAAACAATTAGGGGGAAATTGTTTCAATTCGTCTTTCATGGTTTGTTCGGTGTAAAGCATCTACATACGTGATAAGATCTTGTTGATTCTTGCATGTTACCCCCGAACGGATTTTCCGCATTGTGTACAACTGTGATTACGTAACAAGACAAATGTACCGGGTGTGGTTTACTGCTCATCTACAAATTTTGATGTGCACTAAAAACTTCAGAAGTTAGAAGAAATGTCTACTACATCAAAGTTTTGAATCTACTAAAGACGGTTGTCAGTTTGGGGGGAAGCTGATTCAGAAACTTTGCCAAAAAAAGTGTACGAAGAAGCTACTAAAGAGCATGAATTGGGTGGAAGTTAATCTAATTCATGCATAATACATCATTTTCCTACAAGTGAAGAAAAATTTATCAAGTCAATGTACAAGATGAAGAAAAAGAGCGTCAAATGTCGTCATCCTCAACATTTGAAGAGATTATGAAGACCTTTATTTTTTTGTTTTTGTACTTGTAGGAAATGTTTTAAGTAATCCCTTATGTTGTCCCATTGGGGGAAGATTGTTGGGATTGCTCCTAACACGTAAATGGAACGACATTTACGGGATTACATTATCTATCTATTTAGCCAAAACACATGGACTAGTTATGTCATAGTGTTATAGATATGTATGTGTTAGGCTATAAATACCCTCCTAGACTTCACTAGGAGGGTGAGACTCATTTGTGTATTTTCATATTTTATCAATAATACACACATAGTTTCCCTTTCTCTCTCTACTCTCTCTCTCTCTCTAACCATGGAGATGGTGGTCAACAATTGTATAAGACATGTTTTCTTAAAAGGTGAATCATCCATATTGATAAGTTTTTGTACATTGCTTATGGAAATTTCAACCCAATGCCCTGTTCTAACATCGTTCTTTCCTACTGATGGTTTATCATCAGCTAGCGCCATGTATGATCTTATCCTCTGAGGAGAATCATCCTCTGAATACAACTCTTCCATGTCCCAGTCATGGTTTTCAGCAACCAACCCTTTGCTTCCCTTATCTTTACCCTTCTACTCTGATGCTGAGCTTTGGTCACCTTTCTTTTTATCAAAGACTTTTTGTGTTAGGAGAGCAACTTCATCCTTATTATCTTTGTATATACTTTTGTAGTCTTTTTAGGTTTATTATAGTTTAAGTTGAAAGAAGGACATGTTTGATGATTTGATTTTGAAGGGTATGATGGGGTGGATGATTTGTTGTTCAGACAATACTTTTGAAAATGACCAGTTTTTCCACATCTAAAGCAGTTTTCTTGTGACTTGTCCACAGTTCTCCTGGCTATGCCTACTCTCCTTGAGCATTTAGAGAGAAAATCTTGACTACTTCTTGTGTCCTCCTCCACATTAGAATCACTATTAGGGATCTACACATTAGAGTTAGAAAACAAAGCAGTTGATACAGAAGATTGAAACTATGCTCTTTCTCGTGTCAGTGTCATATATTTGGCCAATGAGTTAACATCCGAATGTTATCCCCCTGCATGACAAAGTTAGTTCACATCATTGTTTTAAGTTTTGTTATCATCCTAGAAAGCAAAAACACATAAATTACATCATACATCATTATTTTTGTCCTTGTACCAAACACTCCTTAAAAACCTCCATCACTTGTCCAACTTCTTGTTAATCTTGTTAAGCATCCTACCAAGACACTTGAACATCCCCTTGGTTTGCTTAAATTCTTTCGAGGGGTTCTCAATCTCTAGAAGTGATGCGTAGTACTCGTGAGGTTGAAGCCTAGACTTGGGGAGTTTTGAGCTATTTTACGATGAAGTTGAAGGAGTAGGAGGTTGTGGCCGTTTTCCTTTGGTATTAGTCTTGGATACCCTTTCATCACTTAATGGCACAAAGATATGAGCGATAAGAGGATAGTCAAGTTTTACCCCTCTAGGACTTGGCGGAATGGGTGCAAATGCTCTAAAGAGACGGGTAAGAAGCATCCCATAGGGAAGAGTAACGGTGCCTTGAGTGGGAATGTCAGCCATCCTCCTAGCAGTGTAGTGTGCCAAGTTGAATGGTTGACGAGTAGAAAAGCTATAGAGCATGTAGCAAAGGCAAGCATTGATATGGTCACAAATTCCTATGGTGCTTATGACATTGGCTTTAAGAAGTTATTCCCATTTCTTGAATTGAGGCTTAAGCTCATTGAGTTCCATTCCATATGGATCTCGGTTGATTTCCTATCCAGCTCTAGTGACACGAGTTGGTGCTACCCTATCAAAGAAGAGGTGTTCACGGATGACATCTTTTTCGACCAAGGGAGTTTGGTAAGGAAGGGAACGGTCATGAATTGAGTCAAGAATTGTGAGTGACCACCTATCCGAGTAGAGACACGTTCGAACACAAGGAATTCCTAGAACTTGGGTGAAATTAGTGAGGGGAATGTTGAAATCAATTTGGTTGACTTTGAATTAGAGAGATATAAGACCATCATCGTTTGTTACAAGAATTACACTAGCATAGAACTCAAGAACAAATCTAGGGAAAATAGGCTCATCTATGTCTAAGAGACCATCAAAGTGGATGGTGGCTAGTACTTGACGAAGGTTTGTTCCCTCGACAAAGGATGGGTGGATTGTCCTACCCTCATGAAAGTACCATTTCTCTAGACCTTTGAAAACCTCAACTTGGTCTTTGCTAAGACCCTTAGTTTTGTGGTGTTGTGGGATGTCGCCAAGGGTGTCTTTATGATAGTAGAACTTACCGGGAGGCATGTTTGTTCCTAGGAGCAAAAAAGTGTCATGTTTTAGTAAAAATGACAACTAAATTAGCATTTTGTTCTAGTGTGTGCCTATATGAAAACAATGTGGAGTTATGGTTATCTCGACTCTTTTTTATGCATAAAATAGTTTATATTAGTAGTTTTTGGCAAAATGAAAGAGATAACCCACATGCTCCTAATTTCAATGTGGCTTCGTTTGAATATACCCATGAAAACATATTAGTTATATATTACCTTTAATATTCAAGAGACATTATGCAAGAGATGAAAATAACGTTTTTATTTGTATGAATAATGAGAATTTGTTTTTCCTACAAGTGAGAAATTTTTCAAAATTTTGACATGGGGTTTTTAGTTAATTATGATAATGCCTGATGATATGTAACTCCTAACTAAGGGAAACATGATTAGTTATGTAATTTAACAAATGTAGTTCATGATTTGTGTAAGAAGATGCATAATCCCCATGTTTTAGTTTTGTGAATAAATTGGAACCCTAGACTCATAATTAAGAGAAGTAATGTAGTTAGGATACTTACAATGTTGATTTTGGCTGAGATTACTTGAAGAAGAAACCTCAATTATGAGTTATGTGTGTTTTTAAGTCGTTTGGTTATGTGGGTTGTGAAGAAGGAAGTGTTTTGTAGTTCAAAATTTTGGTATTGAGGATGCTACGGACCAGACGGACCCAAATTTTTGGTTTCGTCTTTGTTAACATTTGGTTTCGTAGGAACGGTAGCAGAATTTTGCTAATTTGTTGTGTTTGGTCATTCTAAGTTTTAAGCTATGTTTTTGATTATGTGCTTAGTTCCATTAATCCTAAACCAAGTCTAAGAATATTAAATGGTTCTCGTTTAAGAGGTTTAGTTAGGATGACGGAAATGTTATCTTTGGAGGAGACTTTCTCGATTGAGATGTTTCCTTTTTGAACATTGTCATGAAGGAAGTGATGACGAAATTTCAATACATTTCGTTCGGGCATGTTGGACAGGATTTTTGCTGAGATCAATGGCTCCTTTGTTGTCACAAACTATAGAGATGTTATTGAGATGAATTTCGTAGTCTACAAGAGCTTGTTTCATCCAAAGAGCTTGTTGACATGCCTTTCCGGCCAAGACGTACTCGGCTTTGGTAGTTGAGATAGCGAGAGCCATTTTTTTCTTTGCGAACCATGAGGTTAGACATTGTCCAACAAAAGTACAAATACCACTTGTACTTTTTCTATCGACATAGTAACCGGCATAGTCCGAGTCAGCATACACTATGGTTTCTACACCCGTTCCTTTGGGATACCATAATCCTAAACATGTAGTGCCTTTAATGTATCTAAATATTCGTTTTAAGGCTTCTAGGTGTGATGTATTTGGATCTTCTTGAAAGCAAGCACATAGACAAACACTAAACATAATGTCGGGTCTACTAGCTGTGAGATAAGGTAGGCTACCAATCATTCCTCTATATTTAGTGTTATCTACGGATTCACCTTCCTCATCTTTGGTGAGTTTAGTTTCCGATGACATGGGTGTTTTAGTGGGTTTTGAGTCTTTAAGACCAAATTTCTTAAGCATATCCTTTATGTATTTAGATTGGTTAAAGAATATACCATCTTCTAGTTTTTTAATTTGAAGTCCTAAAAAGAAGTTTAACTCACCCATCATACTCATCTCAAACTTGTCGTGCATGATTTTAGAGAAAGCATCACATAGCTCTTGACAAGTTGATCTAAATATGATGTCATCTACGTATATTTGAACAATGATAATGTTTGATTCCTTTTTCTTGGAAAAGAGAGTATCATCTGCTAATCCCATGGTGTATTTGTGTTCAATTAAGAAAGTATTAAGCCGATCATACCAAGCTTTTGGTGCTTGCTTAAGTCCATATAATGCCTTTTTAAGTTTAAAAACATGATTAGGATTTTCAAATTCGGTCAATCTGGGAGGTTGTGCAACATATACTTCTTCATTAATGAACCTGTTCCAAAATACACTTTTAACATCCATTTGAAATAGTTTAAAGTCGTGAGCACATGCATATGCGAGTAAGATTCTAATAGACTCAAGCCTAGCTACCGGTGCATAAGTTTCGTTGTAATCAATTCCTTCTTGTTAGACACTACACCGTTTTCGTCCATTTTATTTTGAAAAACCCATTTTATTCCAATTATAGTTTGATTTTTAGGTTTTGGAACTAATTTCCATACATCATTTCTAATAAATTTGTTTAGCTCCTCTTGCTTAGGAATTACCCAAAATTTGTCTTTTATTGCTTCGTTTACATTTTTCGGTTTAACGGTTGACACAAAACAAAAGTAGTTACTTTGATTTTGGGCTTGTGATCTTAACGTTCTTTGATTTAATTGTCCTCTGACCTTTTCTAAATGATGACTTTTGGATTTTTTGATATTTATAATATCTCTATTTAATGGTTCATCTTCCTTGTTATTATCATTGTTTTCTTGACTTTCAATAAGTTGACTTTCAACTAAGCCATCATCTACCAAAGGTGATGTCTTAGAGGGAGGTGGACTTTCGTCAAATTATGCTCAACGATTCCTCGACTCTCATTGTTTCTTTGTTTAAAACGATGTATGCTTTGCTAGTTTGTGAGTAACCAAGAAACACACCTTCATAAGACTTTGGGTCAAATTTGGTGAGATAGTCTTTGGTATTTAAAATGAAACATTTACATCCAAACACTTTAAAGTATCCTAAAGTGGGTTTTTTGCCTTTATAGATTTCATAAGGTGTTTTGTTCAAGAAAGGACGTATTAAGACTCTATTAAAAATGTAAGTGGAAGTGTCAACGGCGTTACACCAAAAATTTTGAGGTATGCTTTGTTCATTAAGCATTGTTCTACTAATTTCTTGAAGAGTTCTAGTCTTACGTTCTACAACACCATTAGATTAGGGTGTTAGAGGAGCCAAAAAGTTATGTGTTATACCATTTGTATCATAAATGTTTCCAAATTGTGTTTCATTATCGAATTCACGACCATGATCCATTCGTATCGACGCAATGTTAACACCTAGTTGATTTTGAATTTTCTTACTAAGTATTTCAAATTTATCAAAATCTTCATTTTTACTTTTCAAAAAAATTGTCCAAGTGAACCTTGAGTAATCATCTACTATGACCAAAGTGTAGAAGTTGCCTCCATAACTTTGTATAGCGGATGGACCAAACAAGTCCATATGCAAAAGTTCTAGACACCTAGATGTGGAAACCATGTTTGTAGCCTTATGGCTACTATGAACTTGTTTCCCAATTTTGCAAGCATCACAAAAGTGTTGGTCATATTTCAATTTGGGTAAGTTTCTAACTAGCTCCTTTGAGGATAAGGATTGAATGAGTGGCATATTAGCGTGACTTAAACGTCTATGCCAAAGGGTAGAGTTATCATCTAAGGTTGTTAGGCAAATTTTTTCTTTAGATGTTCTATCTATTTTCATAATGTATATGTTATTTTTCCTAACTCCTTTTGCTATGGTGATACCATCTTTTAGTATTTTACTACCATTTTCTTCAAATAGTACTTTATACCTTTTATCACATACTTGGCTAATACAAAGTAGATTAAATCCTATTCTATCAACATGAGCAACATTGTCAATAGTTTGAGAGTCATGAGCAATCGTACCTTTGCCAATGATTTTGCTTTTGAGATTGCTACCAAAAGTAACATTACCTCCGTCATACTCTTGGTATGTTAAGAAGAGGCTTTTGTTTCCCATCATGTGTCTTGAGCATCCGCTATCTTTTATCCATTCATCAAGCTCCAAGCTAACTTTTAAGCATACCTATGACACATATAACTCAAGCATTTGGTCCCCAATATCTCATGGGTCCGTTTGGGTTAAACATACCATTTACTTGGTTCATGTATGGAAATGATGGATATGGGTTCCATGGTATGTAATTAGGAGTTTGATATGGTCTAGGGTAGTTTTGGTTCCAACCGGTATGTTGATAGTTGGATTGTAGGTTGTAGTTGCTTTTGGAAAACGGGCGTTCGGCAATAGGTGTTTTAGGCCTTTGTTGAGTGTTTTTAGATCTAAATTCATTTTTAGAAAGTCCTACTCCTATTGTAATAGCAGTTTTTTGTTTAACAACATCTTTAGATTTCTTAGTTACTTTGACAAATTCACTACGGTCCGTTTGGCAAACTTGCTGTCCTACTGCAGATACCACGGAACAAAGTTTTACAACCGATGGACCCAAATTTTTGGTTCCGTCTGGTTCGTGTTGTAATGTTGCATTTGGGACAGTTTGTTTGTCTTTTCCGGCCGTTTTGGTTTGACTACTTGGAACTATTACTTCATTAAAACCTAATCCACTTGTATTTCCTGGTAATTTTTGAATTCTTACTATTTCATCGGCACAAGAAATGTTTTTGCTAAATCTCTTAAATTTAGAGTTATGTTCGATGAGAACCTCCTGTGTGAGTTTTAGCTTTTCTATTTCAAGACCAAGCTCTTGACATGATTTACAACCATCGTCATTAGCCTTGCCTTTTTCTAATCGTTTTGCCTTTTCTTTTAGCTCATAAACTTCGTTTTCTAAAAATTCCTTTTTAGTCTTTAAAAACTTGTTTTTAGTTATGATTTTTAAGCTAAGCTCACACAATTGATTATATTGTTTTTGCAAAGTGTCATCATCAATAAAAGGAGTAAGATGAGTCGGAATGTACCTCGTTTGATTCATGTGCCATGAGAGCGATCTCATCCTTACTTGGTTCTTCGTCATCATCACTTTTAGTCCAAGCACCGCTTATAAGAGCTCGTTGAGTTTTGCTTTTAGGTGGCTTGGGGCAATCTCCTATTAGATGACTTGTATCACTGCATCTAAAGCACTTCCTTTCACTTTTTCCCTTTTTGTCATCTCGGTCTTTCGAAAATGACTTCTTTTCATCTCGGGGTTTCTTTACAAACTTTCCTCTCCTTCTAAAGAACTTTTTGAAATCTATTACGGCCATGGCATACTCCTCGTCTTCACTATCTGAGCAAGAATCTTCATCATCACTAGATTCCGTTCTTGCCTTTAGAGCAACGGATTTGACTTTCTCTCTTTTGCCATTGATGATTTACGAATCTTTCTCCATCCCCATTTCGTGTACTTGGATATTTCCAATTAGCTCGTCAAGTGACATTATTGAGAGATCTTTTGATTCCTCAATAGCCGTTACTTTTGCTCTTCACTTTGGATGGAGTGCTCTAAGAAACTTCCTGACAAAGTTCTTGCTACGAAAAGATTCATCAAGTGCTTTAAGAGAAGTAACAATAGTATTAAAACGAGCAAATCCACAATCAATGGTTTCATCTTATGGGATAACATATTGTTCATATTGTTGAACAAGAAGATCAATTTTATTATCCTTGACTTGTGAATTCCCTTGATGTGTAATTATTAAAATTACCAAATATCATTGGCGGTTTCACACATAAAAATTCTTTCATATTCTTTTCTAGGAAAAGCATTATAAAGTATCATTTTAGCTTCATTATTTTTAGCTATTAATTTTTTTTTCATCATTTGAAATATCTTTTGTTGTAGGATTAAAATCACCTTTAATGATAACAAACCAAATATCCATATCTTTTGATTTCACATATGTTTGAAAACGGTTTTTCCAATAGATAAATCCATTGTTTTCAAAAAGTGGTGGTCTTTGCTTAGATTCCCCTTCTTTAAAGTTTTCATAATCCATGGATCATTTCAAGTTTATAAAATACAATGTATTTTAGAAAATCTTGAGCGACGAGGCTCTGGTACCAACTGTGGAAAACTAGAAGGGGGTTAAATAATTTTACCGTTTAAAATCTTAAAAGTTTTGAGAACTTAATGTAAGATTAATCGATATAGATAAAAGATGTGTTAGTGAAGAATACATAATACGCAAGCAATATATAATATGTAAGTAAGGAAAGAAACAATCAAACCACGACAAAGTTGTTTATAGTAGTTCAGTCTACAAGGACTCTTTTTCCTTGTCCTACTCCACTCCCCGAGTCTCCAACTCAAGAGTTATCTTCACTAATCAACAAGCTCTTTTAACCGGCGGAGAAAACCTTTACATGTCGCTTACACAATATTTCCGAAACAAAGCTAGATGTCAAGTTCTTTTACAATGATACAACCACTCCCAACATATTATGTATTTTGAGGACTAAAATACTAACCACTCACACATAGAGGTTTAAGATGGTTTTGTACAACAATGATGTACGAACAATAATGATTCTCACAACAACTAAACAAACAAGCCTTCCAACTATTTGTTAAAGCTTGATTATGCCTTGATCTTCTTTTCTACAAAAGATGATCACTAAAATGAAATGGAACTAAGTTAGATGTAATAGAATGAGAGAATGTATGTGTTTTATGCTAATGAGGGATGAGAAAACAACTTAGGTTGGCTTGCTATTTATAGGCCAAGTGATGAGCAAGATCACGGACTCGACGGAACCAAAAAAAGGTGTCCGCCCTTTATAAAATTTGGTTTCGCCAGTTTGACAGTAAAGATCACAAAAAGTCTTTCAAAGATCATCCAAATATCTCAAAGATTATGTAAGATATGATGAGTGAATATCTAAACAAAATATTCTATAAAATCTTCTAAATATTTCCAATGTGATGCAATCCATGATCTAATATGTAGTTTTCCATTTTTAGAACTAATATGTTATATAAGTAAATATTTATGTAATATTATGTTTAAGAAAGTAAACTTACATGTTCTAAAAATGTTGATGCACATTATAGTTTAGAAGGATATCAACGTTAATTGATATGTAGCTAATCAAAATGTGATAAGATGTAAATGCTTAAGTGATGAAGACTTTATTTAACAAAAACTTATTTTAATGTCTATTAATCTTGACAAGCTTTACAAAAATGAAATATACTTTTGTTGTTAACAAAACAAGGTAAAGATCATAAAATATAAATAATGTTTTAGGACGATATTTGTATTAATAGTGTGAAATTTTTACGTCAGAAGAAGCTCTATGTAATATTCGAGAAGAATAAATTTTGGTTGGCATGATGAATGAGAGGAGAAATTTGAAAAGCTAAAAAGAGATTTGTTTATGTTCAAGAAGGAGACTTAGTTATGTCCTTATGCAACACTGTATGATTATTGGTTATGCATCAATATGGCTAGAACCGTATGAGGTGAATTATCCGATGCATGACTTTGGTGTGATCTGTGACAGACATGAAGAAGCTCAGGAGCAAGACAGTGGAATATGATCTATGTGAGAAAACTTGAAGGAAGCAGTTTTGATTGAAGCATGCAGTTTTATTGATCTGTTCATCTTAGTTGTACTAATATTGATAGAGACTTAAAGCAGAAATTTTGATGGAATGGTATGAAGATAGTTTTGATTACATTGGTGGCAAATGGTTTAGCGTGTCAACAAGTTAAGATGGAGCATCCATATACAAGTGGACTTCTTCAACCTCTGGACATTCTTAATTGGAAGGGGATCAAACCTACATGTACTTTGCAACGAAATTTCCTCGAACGTTTGGGAAGGATGATACGATTTGAGTTGTGGTAGATTGTTAGTTAAGTCTGCTCACCTTTTACCCTTTCAGAAAAGGATATTTTATTAGTAAGATCGGTAGAGATTTTTTTCAGCAGAAGATTCTTCAACTACATGGAGCACCTACAGTGATCTGTCAGAGTATTCGCGTTTTATTTCATGTTTCCAAGAATAATTATAGAATACTTTGGGAATTGGACTCAGGTTTTTAGTATGACTTCTCACCTTTAGACGGATGGATAGACAGAACAACAATTCGAACTTCGAAGATGTGTAGATCAGCAAATTTGACAAGTACTGGGTCTGGTTGTGTTGCTCACTAAGATAGATGGCATGCAAGTGACAAGGATTTTCTTTTAGAGTTCTGTATGAATGGAGATGTAGAACACCTTTTGGTTAAATTATGTCAGAGAGCTGTTTATTGAAGGTCCGAAGTTGATTATAATGACTAACGGATTAGTTATCATTGTCTAAGAGAAACTTTGGAATTTTAGACCGGGAATTTGTGTGCTCTGTATGGTGTTCCGGTACAGAAGCGTTGGACGTTTTGGCATATAGGGAAAATTTTGGTTCCCGATATGTTAGTCCTTAGATTGGTTCTTATCCGTATGATTAGCCTACCTATTCTATTATGATTTCTGATACGTTGTGATACTCCGATATGTGCTTAGTTGATCGTCTGTACGAATATGATACCCATCTCTTTATGAAACTCTTGATACGTTTGATAATTCGATATGTGCTTCTCCAATTATTAGCAAGTTCCTTAGTCCATTCAGAATTTGAATAGAGCTAATGGAATTTTCCTACCGTTTATCACTACCTCCATATTTACCTTGTGTGCATATGTGTTTCATGTATCTCTTTATGAGATTATAACTATCATCTGTTAAGTATTTGTTTCATATACATTGGATCAGATTTGTTATGATTTGTGTCCTGTGGAGAGCCTAGGGCTGTCCTATTTGTCCGAATCGAGTCATGAGAAAAAAATCATCTTCGTTCGTTAAAACCTTTTGGAAGAATCATCCTGAGCGTGAAGCTACATGAAAGACTGAAGAATCAGCGTGAACTTGTTATCAACAATTCTTTTGGTAATTTGATACGAATCCGTCTAACTTTTATGACTTTAATTTCGAGGATGAAATTTTATTTTTAGAGAGGAAGAATTATAACAACCTAAAATCCCAAAATGACATTTGAACTTTTGAATACGAATTTAACCTAAAGTTTGAACTACGTTATGATTAAAAATTACAAAATACGAATCCTAATCCTAATAAAAAGACAACATGCCTAGGTTTAAAAGGGTCCAATTATGTTTATTTTTGTACACCATTATTTAACTAAAGATAAGTGATAATTATAATTTGAAAGTTGGAAAGGATTTGGTCCTCCTTATATCCCCTAAGACTCGGCACTTTCTCCATCTTTTATCCCCATCTCGTTTTTTAACACACCGTATATTATATCATTTCTCACACATGAAACCCTAAAACAAATGGCGCCACTCCAATAAAACCAGTAGTTCAAAGGTCCTAGCAAGGGGTGGTAATCGTTGGTCGTTATTTCAAGGTTTGGTGATCGATTGGTGTGTTTGATTTGGCTTGAACGTGAACTTAATCCGAGGTTTTTGTTTTGGTTCATTAGTTCTTGTTTCATCCATTTTAATCCGACCAAGAGATATCCCATAATCGTTCTTGTGTTTCTTGATTGGAATGATATGTCATATAAACATAAAACATGGAAACCTAATCAAATGAACTCGTTAATATGAGTATACATATGAAATCGGGTCACATGAAATCATAAAACGTATAACCTATATATGTGTGTCTTATGGTATTAATTTGTTTTGATATATGATGGTTCGTATAAGGTGTATTAGTATGTGTATTTGATGAATTAAATCAGTATAAAACATGTATAATTGATCATGTATAAATCGGATTAAAGGGTAAAAGGAATTAGGGTTTAGGTGTGCTTGTTTTGAACAGGAAAGTTTTGTAGTCGAATATGTATGCATTATAAAATGAGTCTCATAAATGTTAGATTCTGTATTTTTGCATGTAAACCTATTTAAATGTCTTTTTTAAGTTTTCCAATTGGTTTGGAGAGATTTGGAGTTGTTTTGAGCATGTTTGTGAGTTTTATGAGATCATGTTTCAAATCTGAGTTTTAGGAACTAAAAATTAGTCGATGTTTTTTATTTTCATTTTCAAACCACAATGATTTAAGAGCTATCCTTTTACAGAGGTGATATCTAAGTTATATGTGACTTCCTAGAAGTTTTGTAGATTTTTCTGAAGGGTCTAAATAGTGTAAATAAATATAAACTTGCAGGGTGTACCTGCAGTTAACTCTCTGGACATGTTTGGATATATGATTTTTAGAATGGTGTTTACACTTGATCATAAAATCTGTAAAAATTCATGTAAGCTCATAAGACATATAGGTACCTGGGTAAAATATTGTGGCTTCTGAATAAGAGTCTAAGTATGGTTTAAAAATTTGTAAATAAAGGATGAAACATACTAAAATTTGAAATTTGTTATGAAGCTAAGGGTTTTGTGATTTCATATCATTTAATATGTTTGGACTTTAGAATGTACTTAAATGATAATTATGATATATTTGGTCATATGTTAACCTAATTTCGATAACAAAACCCTAAGTTGATTAATTATGAATTGTAACTCAAAGATTCCAAATATGGAAAGTTACTGAATATAGGAAGTTACTAAATATGGAAAGTTGCTAAATATGGACAGTTTCTAAAAATTAAAATATACATATATATATATATATATATATATATATATATATATATATATATATATATATATATATATATATGTACTAGATTTCAAAGCCCTTGAATGGGCGGGAATGACTTATAAATATCGTTGAAATTTTTTTATATACTGAAAGAAGGGTAGTAAAATTAAGTTTTAAAACATAGGTATTAAGAACGAAAAGAAACAAACGGTTATTGAATATGAGGGGAAAAAGGTTTCAAAGTGGTATGCAAGAACAAAGTATCAAAGCATAGCCCATCGAATGGGTGAGCAAGCCTTTTGAATATCGTTAAAAAACTTAAGTTAACGAAACCCGAGGTGCGTACTCACATCCAAGCGTGCCAATGATTAGTCCTCTAAGAACAAAGCCACAAATGAAGGCACTCCCATTGCTCGGCCTTTCATCGTCACTGGAAATTATTATAAAAATAATTATGATAGATTGTGATATTAAAGAGAGCGAAATAATCATACACACTCGAAGAATCTTCATCTGTTGATTATTCATCTGATAATGTTCTCCCTAAAAATCTTCAGTTCTAATTTGAGTACCAACCCATCTTCAATTAGTGTTCGATATTTTCACACCAACATATATTTAAATAATGTGCAAAGAATATTGCCAAAGTGTAGAAATTAATTCGTCATTAACGGTAACAAACCTTTGCATATTCATTTTTTTTAGCACTTATTTAAATACCAAATAATTAGTAAAGAAAATATTTCTATTCTCTCGGGTACCTCTCAAGTCGTATGTGCTTTTCAATTGTTGCTGAGTAAACTATAAAAGAAAAGAAGAAAAGATGTAAGTTTTGGTTAAATCAACGTAGCAAGTATAGCATAGAAAATGAAACATTGTGGGAAAACATATATAACAACTTATTAATTGTAATAGGTTGAAACAGACCATAGTGAAGGTCAATACAGGTTGAAACGGACCATAGTGAGGGTCAATACAGGTAGTCCCCATACTATATAAAACAAACCCACAAAAGGAAAAATTTACATTAAACCTCAGTCGATGAATATTTTGGTCCTCGAGTTATCGATGCAGAGTACTACACTACTTTATTCATCTTAATTATGTCCCAAAAGTAATTGTTCTTACTGACTCAGAAATAAATGCACATCGATATATAAGCAGCAGAAAAACCGGAAATAATCAATCAAAAAAAGAAATGTCGCATAAATCCAGGTAGATAATTAGAGATCACATAATATATCTTTAAATCAATGGAAAAATCAACCAACCAGTTATGATATGGGCTTCTTAAATGCTCAATGTAAGTTTAATGATCATGTCAATCGCAAATCATATAAGTAGTTCACTATGGACTCTAAAATACATGAAGTCTACATTTTACCATTGATTCAATTTTTCTTGTAATAAAAGATCAGTAAACAAAACTAAGGATAACAAATTCTTAATTCATTCCGATAAAGTAATGTAATAAATGGATTTAAATTTGGTTTAAGAAGTGCAAAAGTGTCAAAATATTATTGAGAAGATGCCAATGAGACTAAAAAGAGCAAGTTAACAAAGAGAATCTCAAGAGCCATTGTGACTTGGGGGAGAGGTGGGATCATCGAACGAATATATGTATATTTATAGAGTGACAAATATGGCACAAAGATTCCACAAAAAAGTGTAAATATGGCACAAAGATGATGGCAAAAATTGATCCAACCTATTTTATATACAAATTGCAAAGTCCACTCTATGTCAACTTGTCCATAATTCAGTTAAAACTTTACATACTAACCATAGAAAACATAATTTGGGTTAGGATTTCGACATTACCCTATACCTTAGTGGAACTAATATAACCCACATTTAATCTCTATTTGAAATGTTGAAAACATAATTTTACCCATGAAGCTTAAGGTCTACTAACCGGATATCGTAAACTATGTTCATATTTGTTGCCTTGTTGGTAGACAACAATGCTTGATTTTAAAGACTTTTCATGCAATATTCTCTAAGTGTTATGTACTTATATAATACTGTAGTAGTTACTCAAATATTGCCATGTAAACTAAGACACAAAATGAGCGTTGTATTAACTAATATTACATGGTTAGGTAATAAGATATAATTAGACATAGTTTATTTGGTTTATGATATAATGACCTGTAAGAGCATTCGTTCATGTGCAGTAAGATCAAAACCCACCATAAATTAATACATTTACAAACATACAATTTCAGTTTAGTACAATTTATAATAGTGTCGCTAATAAATGAGCTGCTCAATGGTATCAATATCTCTTAATTATGCTATTAAACTCATTAATAGAACTATAAAATCAACCTCAAGCATATAGCTTAGAGTGACTACGTGTAGCACACACATCCATCATATGTGATTGATACCAACTCCATAAGTTAGATCAACGCGTCCATGTAACTATCCACCTAGAGGCACATACCAGCAATTAGTTTATGGTTTAAATTTCAACATAAACCTTGATATATAGTGGAGTATAAGGACCTCAATACATTCAAAGTTTTTATGTCATGGACCGTGTGTGAAACATATCAAAACCAACTCACATATAAAGGGGGTGTTTGGGTTCGACTATTAAAATTGATCATTATGTTTCAATATAATAGATACGTCGTTTTGAGGGCGTTTGGGATTGCTCATCCAAACTGGTTATCTGATGATACGTGAGTTACATAAACAGTTTGTAATTTGCAACTTTAAACAGCTAATTTCATAAGATAGTAACCACTTTTAATAAGCAGCCTCAAACACCCTTTTTTCATCTCCAACTGTGTGAACATCATCATAAAGTTCCAAAAAACACAATTACCCGAACAAGAATAATTCCAAATATACATAATACAGAACAATAAACTTGGCAGTAATTATTTTTAATGTTGAATACACCTTTAGACTGATTTCAATTGATACTTCCTACACATTTTCCACGTGCTAAGCAGGAAATCTGTCACCTCTCCAACCCTACCCGTACCTACAGATCAAAACCTTAGTTAATATGTATATATTGATGAAGAGAGACTGAATTTAGATTGTGTTTGGAACATGCTCTCTTTTGGAAAAGGGGTGTCTAGACCATGGTTAAGATCTTTTTAAGAATCTGATGCAATTTTCTACTTGGCATTTACAAAGCTGAACATGCTGATCCTGCAACCAATATGCGTTTGAATGATTGAATAGGTGACAATAATGTTTTAAAAAAAACTCAATTTATTGTTAAGTGTATGGAAGTTTCACATAGAGATTCACTCACGCTTGTAATCTTCATAGGTGTAATCTTGTTTTCCATAATTTATTCCTTGTTGTCAGTATCATCCTTGTTATCCTTCTATTGTTTGGCATCATCATTTTGCTTATGTTCTTGCTCATGGTTTTGCTTATTTTTGGCCACCTGTCTTGGGGTATTTTCCAGAGGAGTTCAACCATAGAGCCGGGAATCAATGCTTCTTTTATGAAATAGAAAAGCGCGAACTTGGAGTAGTCTAGCCCAAACTCAAACATGAGCTCAATATGGTCGCTCACAATCACGAGGAAATAGTGGCTCATGATAGCATATTGGGAAGAGTGAAAAAAGAAAAATCAAATTTAATATCAATTAACCTATAAAATATAATCCTCTGAGGTTTGTTTCCGCCCATTGATCTACGGAATGCTATAAGATGGTCTCTATCGGAACACGTAGATAGTTAGAGATAAATAAATAAAATCAGGGTGTGTTTGGGTCACTAACTGATATGTTGTATCTGGTTATTTTTTTCGATTAAAGAAGATAAGAAGTTTGGATAATCAATCTTAAACAGCATACGTGGTTCAAGCAATAAGAAGATAAAAACAACTTCTAATCTCATAGAATAAGATATACTATGTTAGCGTATATACCTAATCATTGAGAGATCTTCTATAATTTCCTATTTGTGAGGTTGTGCAGACATCAATGCTCGATATTTTGTAGCATGACGATCCATTGAAGCTACCACCTAGAAACTGATATATGAAGTTGGATGTTAGTGAGATGATGATTATTTAAAATATTGATTAGGTATATGATATGGTAGGAACAAAAAATTACCGTCGCTATTGAAGAGCTTGAGTCATCCCCTTGTTGAGGATGAGTGACATCCGTACAAAAAGTAATTATTGGACGTTCATCTATAATTGGTATCAGCCTAGCCAAGATTGCATTGGTTCCCCCTACATTTACGTTTATTTTGATAGCCAAAATTTCAAAATACTGGGGATTTGGCTTATTAACATCCTCTGAGGTTTGTTTCCACCCATTGATCTACGGAATGTTATAAGATGGTCTCTGTTGGAACACGTAAATAGTTAGAGATAAAAATAAAATAAGGGTGTGTTTGGGTCACTAACTGATATGATGTATCTAGTTATTTTTTTTTCGAATAAAGAAGATAAGAAGTTTGGATAATCAATCTTAAACAGCATACGTGGTTCAAGCAATAAGAAGATAAAAACAACTTCTAATCTCATAGAATAAGATATACAATGTTAGCGTATATACCTAATCATTGAGAGATCTTCTATAATTTCCTGTTTGTGAGGTTGTGCAGACATCAATGCTCGATATTTTGTAGCATGACGATCCATTGAAGCTACCACCTAGAAACCGATATATGAAGTTGGATCTTAGTGAGATGATGATTATTTAAAATATTGATTAGGTATATGATATGGTAGGAACAAAAAATTACCGTGGCTATTGAAGAGCTTGAGTCATCCCCTGGTTGATGATGAGTGACATCCGTACCAAAAGTAATTATTGGACGTTCATCTATAATTGGTATCAGCCTAGCCAAGATTGCATTGGTTCCCCCTACATTTACGTTTATTTTCATAGCCAAAATTTCAAAATACTGGGGATTTGGCTTATTAACATGCTTTGGCTGACAACACCTAGCCTAGATCATATTCAAAAGGTACTCGTGTTGGCCGAATTAGATGAGTACCCTTTAACCCAACTCATTTTGACGCATTTCCCAACCCGCCCATTTTGCCTAGATGTAATAGTGGATAAAGTAGCTTACTCAAAGTCCGTCACATAATCACTCAAGTAGAAGATCTGTAAAATGAGGTGCTTAAAAAATAAAGGGATGGTACCGGGTTCACCAAAGCATCAACTACTTCTTGAGAGGCATCACCATGATGTGTCCCATCCAAATTACTTGTAAGATTGTTAATAGGACGTAATTTCGCATAATTAGGCAAACCATGCTTTATTTGAGAATTTCTTGTGAACCTGGATAGTGTCTCTATACTATTAAAAAGTGAAACATGTTACCCTTACCATGATTAAGCAAAGAACTAAATTTTTACATTTGAGCAGCTTCATCACCTGTTGTAAGTCAAAGATTCTTTGTTGAGTCTTGGACCATTGTGTCCATTGAGTTTTCTGGAAGTAATTCTCAAGACCCTGCAACGAAAATGTTTTCAGATTAACAAACAATGAATCAATTTATTCCAAAATCTGTAGATTGTAACTTGCTTGTCTTTTAGTGTCAAAGTACACATGTATTCTTTTTTTTTTGAGTTCTTCCTGCTCCTACTTATTTCACGTAGCCGGGGCCGAGTCAAAATGTCTTTCGTTTCAGACTTTGTGAACCTGAGAATATGAGAATTCCCCAACTTAGCTAGCTAAGTAACTTTGTGAGCCATAAATTATAATAGCTTCTGAAACCGAAAAAATGACGACACACAGGGCCTAAACATACCACATTTTGATTAATGGATCATTATTTACGTTGGAAAGACAAATGAATCAGAACTTAATACTATATTACGCTTTAGGCCTTTTAAAATACCTGTGAAGTGTACATTGTTGCAAATAGATGAGAAAGTATTGGCAAGCAATAGACTACAACGGACCGGTAAATAGACATGCTAAAAATACCTTAATGCTTTAGCTTCTAATATTTGATCGCGTGTGTATCCTATCACCTATCTCTTTGCAAATCTTCACTCGCGGATTGATGTATGCCTACAACATTCAGCCTCTTACATATGAAAAAGAAAAAGTGTAAAAAAAATTTTAAACTCTTTACGATAACATTCAAATAATATATTAAAAACATTATCAGTCCAAAAGTAAGTTCAAAAACAAAAAGCGACGAAGGTTTATCATCTAACTATAATATCAGGATTGCAAATTCAGTTGCAACCTTTAAATAAACATGTATTTTTTTCTTATCAAATGCAGTCACATAGTGCGATATAAACACCATTCTATACGAAAGAAAGAACACTTATGTGAAACTAATTTTCTAAAAAGCACAAACAAATAGCTTCCTCCTAAAGAAGCCAATAAGCAATCCAATGTGATTTAGACAATCACGTACATTCAATCTATATTATGCTCTTTAATCGAACATGTTAGACATTAAACAAACAAAAATTCACGTGACTTAAAATACTTATTAAATGATACATTAAAATATATTGTGAAAATTAGACCCACTTCGCTAATAAGTGGGGTACTAATTTACGTATAATATGAATTGATTAAATAAAGAATAGCTACAAAAAATCTTAACGTAAGCTCACTTCTTTTTCATTTATACATTAGCCAATGAATAATATATACCCACATTGACCAAAATAACGAAGCAATCCTGTTTAGGATTAGTTTTACAAAATTTATGCTAAAGCATACCTGTTTGATCAAAGTGACAACAGTTGTTCCACTGCAGAGACAATCAATGTTATAAATGTACGTTTGAGGAGCATACTACCTGTTGCAAGTAAATCTCGGCTACATATGCGAAGAAAATTTTATTCAAGAAGGAACGCGTCGCTAAAACTACAATTTGAACTGGTGCTTGTTATACCTGCATAAATCACATAAACATTAAATTAAACCAACAAAGTTAATATCAAATATATGTGTCTAAATACTCCATGGTACTTCAATTCTTTGTATTGAATGAATTTTAAATTTTGTACGTGTGGGAGTGTGGCGGCTTCAATGTCTATACAGAGGAAAGAAGAAAATCATAATCAAGATTTACTGGTTCAAAGACGAAATCGACAACATTAAGAATGACTTATGAATATTACCGCAAACAGAGTAACCTATAATAATGATATGTATGCCATATTAGCTTTTGTAGTTTCACAGTTTCAAATCAGCCTACATATACATTTTTATTTAGTAGCTGTGACGTTTATATGATATCACAGTTTCATTAGTACTTATTTTATGGATTACAGCAATTCAACTCACATCATCGACGGTCACTAATCAAAGCTTTATTACGTGCTATATCCCTTGGAGCATATGGTCCTGGAACCGGCTCTCATGTATATGGTTCAGAGGGAAGGTTGTTGCCATATTGTTTATGTGTGATTTTCAAAAAAGCTCAAGATTTTAAGGGTGGTGTGTTTGAACTTGCATCAAATCTCATCAGTGATCTTATTCAACATGGTCCTGCTTGTTATCCCATTCTAGAAACAGCCGGGATTCCATCTGCATTCTTAGATTCAATAAAAGATGTTGTAATTTGATCTATGGAAGCTATAACATGCATACCTTAGTGTTTAGATTCCTTGAGCCTCAATTATAGAGATTGAAAAGCTTTAACCTGTTTGGTAAATATATTTACTAACAAAACATATGTGCGTGTCGTTGGTGATTCTGCTAGTTCTTTGTCTAGTGGTTTGGATGAACTGATGATCGAGACACTCTTCTTCACTACGTGGGCATGTTCGATCACAACATATTCTAAAATATCATACACAAGCTGTAGAGAAAACCACATAGGCAAATTAAGTTGTTAAAAAAGAGATCAAAATGTTATTACTAACCACAGTTGTTGTAGCTATCATCGTGTATTCGGCCCATCCATTGCAGACAGTGAAACCTACTCATTATAGAGATCATGAGATGGACGTAAAATAAAAAATAAAAAAAGGTTAAAAACATGAATAATATTTGCTTTTCCCATAATCTTCACCTACGACTGTGCATGACAAAGAAAAAGAAGACCAGATTAAATTAATATTTCATTTTGTTTAGACTTAAACCTTATTTGAAGTGATGTGATATATCTCTCATTAAAAGGACCTCAAAAATAACATCTCAAACTTCCATGTGGTATTTTTGAATACTGATTTGGTCTTCTTTTATTCATGGTGTTTTCAAATTCGTTTTTTATCCCTTAATTAGGTGCTCTTTCTGCATGCCTTTTGTAACCATTGATACCAAGGTTGTAAGCTGCAACAAAATTATAACAAAAGTAATTACTGTTACGATTAGCTTTAAGCAAAAAAAAAGCATGATAATATAATTATAAGACCTGAGTATAAAAAGTCATAAATCATTACATAAATCAGATTACTTTAAGATACTATAATGTTGACCCACCCATTGTTGTCGTTATCATTATGCAACATATTAAGAATCATTAAGAAGATTAGATATACAAAGAGAACATACCTTGGAGCTTGGATACCAACAGCCTTTCATAATACGTCCTTGCAGGGGCGAATATTTTCCACATTGATATTAGGGTTCTGAATTAAAAAAGAAGAGGATATAATGAATGAATCAGCAATAAATAAGGAATAGATAATCATATATTCTTATTTAAAGTAAAAATCAAAACACAAAAACAATCAATAAAATTATAGCCATTTATAAATTATAATATGCAACATAATTATCAAAATTACTTGTTGCCTAAGTGGTAAACACACAAGTTATTTATCAAAACAACCAAGGTTCAATCCTTGCAAGGTACCTTTTTTATAAACAATTTTCAAAAATCTTTAAAAAAATTCCGAAAATTAAAAATATAAAAATAAAATTCGAAAAATTAACAATTAATTGCTTAGTTGGACAACATATGCTTATGTGGCATGAAAAACAATTATTGGGCATTGAGGTGGCATTGAGGTGGCATTAATGTCAAATGCCTCCTGTTATATATAATAATATAGAGATATATATATATATAGGATAAAGATCAAATAAAAAGACAAATATCCGTAAAAAGATAAAAAGATTTTTTTTTCAAAAAATGTTCTCGAAAAATTCCAAAACAATTTCACAAGATTGGGTATGATGGTGCATGAAAAATATCACAGTAGCTTTTTTTTTTATTTAAATTCAAGAAAATCTGAAAAAATTAAAAAAATAAAGAGGATGATAAATTATTAAGAATCGCTGAAAAAAATTTCAAAAAAAAATCGTTTTCATGATTAAAGGTATTGTGATATTAAGGTCGATTTTGACTTTTTTACAAAAGTCAAGATATGATCTTGACAAAGTCAAGATCTGATCTTAATATCACAAGATCAGATATTGACTTTTGTAAAAAAGTTAAAATCGACCTTAATATCACATAAACTTTTTTTTTAATACAAATTGTTAATATCACACTAACTTTTTTTTTACTAATGTTATTAATATCACCGTTCCTTTTTTTAATAAAAAAGTAAGCGCAGTTCTTGACTTTTTTACAAAAAGTCAAGATCACATATGGAATGGGCGGTCCAGATCTGTCCGTACGTCCGCACTAAAAATAAAAATCCGCACATGATCCTCACTTTCTCTCTCTCTCTCTCTCTCTCTATATATATATATATATATATATATATATATATATATGTTCACTGGGCTTTTTAAGTTCAGTCGCATCTCTTTTCCTGTGGCAGGTTTTAAGAGGGAAGTTGAGATATGAGTGACGAGTGCATAGGAGCTCTTAGTGGACTACCCTGATGATAGATGCCTTTTACTTATGGATTAGACGTTGGATTTATCTTCAGTTAGATTTGTATATTAGTTTTGGGAACTCATTATGATGTCGAATTATATTTCCATTAGTTTCATTTTGAACTAATGTAACCTTATAATTAATAAAATTCTTCCGCTTGCATTTGTTCTGTTGACAAATAGTGTAGCATTTTGACCCCTGGCAGGTTGGGGTGTTACAATCTTCATCAGGTAATGATGATGAGGAATATGCTATGTCCGTGAAGGACTTTAAAAAGTTCTTCAAGAGGAGAGTTTGATGTGGAAAACTAGAAGGGGGGGTTGAATAGTTTTGCCGATTTTACGTTAGTTTCAAAAACTTTTAGATTCGTTAATATGTGAGATCTTATGGATGTAGAGAAAGTATAGATCTAACGATAAAGCAAGTAAATAAAGTAAAGCGAAACGAAAGAAAACACACAACCGACCTATAGTGGTTTGGCTACAAGGACACCTTCCTTGCCCTACTCCACTCCCCGAGTCACCTACTCAAGAGTTCAAGCACTATGTCAACAAACTCCTTCACTTGGCGGAGAAGCCTTCACAACGTTGCTTACACTTTTTCCGGTACAAAGCTAAATACCGAGTCCGTAGCACGGTGGACCAAACCAACACGACTATTACACAACAAGTATGTGAAATATCAAATACAAGATCTTCGCTACAGAAATCTTGCGGAGTGACAAATCAATCAAGGACCCCTTGCTTGGATAACTTGTAGAATTCTTGTGATCTTGCCTTAGAGAAGGACCTATATAAGGATCACAAATAGAAAGAAAGAAGAACAACTCTCTAGATCAAGTGATCTATATGTTAGAAGAGAATGAGAGTGTATGAGAGATTTAGTAAGAAGAGGGGTGAGTTAGAATGAAGAAATGGCTCTCTATTTATAGGAAAAATTCTTCACTGTTCCCCGGATCCCACGGGATCCCTTCCACTTGGGATCCGTCTAGTGTAATCCTAGGTTTCCGTGGAACGCTCCTCTTTGCCCATGGGTTTTTTGGTTATGGGTCATGGGTTATGGGTTGGTCCATGGGTTTTCTTTAGATTCAATGTATCTAAGTATACATTGTATCTAGTCTACTTGGGTATGGGTTAAGATCCATGGGTTATGGTCCATGGGTTATGTTTTTACCCATCCTAATAAACTATTACAACAAATGCTTAATTACTACATTTTTGAATTTTAAATGGCTATATGTAAATGCTTTACAAAAATAACATGTATCCTTATAATTATACTTAAGATAACATTATATTTGTTATCAACAAAACACAAAGAGATCGCAAAATATTAATAAACGTTTTTACGGTTTATTTGTATTAACAATCTCCCCCTTTTTGTTGATGACAAAAAATAATGTTATGATGAGTAAAACTTAAGAGTAGATGTGAGTTTTGAAATCCCCTAAGTTTTACTTCTTCTCCCCCTTTTTGTCGAAACAAAAAGTTAACCCTTGGAAGAAATAAATATAAAAGTGTGGAAAAAGTAGTCCACGTATTTCTTACTCCCCCTTGACGGTAGCTCCCCCTAGCTTGGGGCGTCAAGTGAAGAAAAATAAAAAATCCTACAAAAAGAAAGGTTAGTAACATGCTTAAATAATCTTGTGATTGCCGAGAATCAAGATTGGGAGCCAAGGTATGTAAACAAAGCCTTGTAATAAGACAACAAATTGTAGTGGTATTTATGCCACTTACAAGCATGTAAAAAATAAGAACAAGGCTTGTTCTTAAAAATGACTTCAAAAGAAAAAAAGATACTAAAAGTAGAAAAATAGTAGTAGTGATTCCTTCCATGCTTGCATAAGGTTATGGATGGAGGTTTTGATAAGTGATGGTGTTGATGCGATCAAGGATGAGGTTGAGTATGAAACTCATTTCTTCCCTAATTTCTATTGTGATTTCCCTAGTGGATTGGCAATGTTCACAATGTAAATGATGTGGGTAATGAGTGCGGAAGTTTTCCGGGGTTGTTTTGATTTGAGTTATGCGGAAGTTGTGGTGGAAAAATAGGAGAATACGGATCAACATCCGGAATATTTGTAAATGGTGGTGGAAAAGAACCTAGATGTTCTTGTAATGTGATGGGAGCTAATGGTGGTGATGTTTCAAGATCTTGAAAAATAGTATTTGGAGATGTGGGGGGTGTTGAAAAGACTATTTCTTTTTGTTTAGGTTGTTTAGATCTTGTTGGAGTTTTAAGGAGTTCCAAAAGAGTGTCTTTAGGTGGTGATGAAGTTGGTGTACTTGTTGGTGATGAGGGAGGTGCTATTATGGAAGCATCTTGTGGTGAGTTATTTGTTGAGGATGAACCATTTGAGGTTGGTTTTGCTAAACAACAAGATCGGATACTAATCCGTGCGGATATCCTAGAGTTTGATTGTGGTATTTTGGATGGTGGTAGCACAAAGGTTTGGGTATCATGAAGATGATTGTTTGTACTAGGTGATTTATCTAAAGGGTTTTTGGATGACATGGTGTATTGTGGTTATGAGGATGAGATGGATTATGAAAGCATTTTGGGAGTTCTATATATAGAAAAACAAGGCATTGTAATGAATGCTTGACCCAAAGTGTGGATTAAAATCTAATGATTAGATATGAATTCAAGGCATGTGATCGTGAGAACACAAGCATTAAAGAGCATACTCCAAAAAAATGAAACAAATGTGGATTTTTCATCCAAAGTGAAAAAAAATAGAAGGTAAAAACAGCTTCTGTTTCAGGGATCCCACGGATCCTTCCCTTGAGGGATCCGTCCAGCATGAAGGCTGGGATCTATGGGTCTGGTGATCCAGGCAGCAAAAATATTTTATTTTTGAAAACATTTTGCCTATTGTGTACCTATATGCAAACTATTTGGAGTTACGGTTATCTCGACTCCAAAAAAAAACGAAAAATAAACTAGAAGTAGAAAAACATCCTATTGAGATAACTCGAGAACACATATTTAGTACATAAGTACGTAATTTAGTGTTATCAATGCTCCTAATTCATTGTTGCTTAAATGAATGTACCCGAAAACACATATTAGTTATGTGTCCCCTTTAGCATTCAAAACACATGAGATGCAATGAAAACGGGTTTTTACTTTGTATTAATAATGAAAAAAAATGATTTGTCCTAGTCGTGAGAAATTGCTTTTGTGAAATTGATACGGGAAGGTATCATCCTTTTAGAAAACATTTTGAAAAGAGGTTTTCTTTGAAAAATGTGTATAAGAAAACTATAAGTGGAAAACTTATCTTGGGTTTTGAAAATTCCCATATTGTTTGTGAGTTGTGCATGAAATAGAAATCCTAGACTCAGAAAGAAGAAGGCTAGTGTTTACATACCTTGTAGAGTCAAATAAGTTACGACGTTTATTCCATTAGACCAAGACCAAGACGAAGTAGATTGAATTGTTCCCGCTTCAACGGTTTGGTGAGGACATCGGCTATGTTGTCTTCGGATGCTACCTTCTCAATAGAGATGTTCCCTTTTTGAACATTGTCTCTTAGGAAGTGATGACGAATCTCTATATGCTTTGTGCGAGAATGCAATACCGGATTTTTGCTTAAGTCGATAGCACCTTTGTTGTCACACAGGATGGCTATGTTGCTTAGATGAATGTCGTAGTCGACTAACGCTTGTTTCATCCATAGTGCTTGTTGGCATGCTTTGTCGGCGGAGACGTACTCGGCTTCGGTTGTTGATATTGCAAGTGCCGTTTGTTTCTTAGAAAACCAAGATGTTAAACAACATCCCATAAAAGTACATACCCCACTTGTACTTTTTCTGTCAACGTAATCACCTGCATGGTCCGAATCTGCATATACAATTGTTTCTACTCCCGTCCCCTTAGGGTACTATAATCCTAATTGTGTTGTACCCTTAATATATCTAAATATTCTTTTTACGGCTTCTAGGTGTGATGTTTTAGGGTCATCTTAAAACCTAGCGCATAAGCAAACACTAAACATGATATCCGGCCTACTTTCCGTGAGGTAGAGAAGACTACCTATCATGCCACGATATTTAGTATTATCTACGGATTCACCGTCTTCATCTTTTGTGAGTTTGGTGTCGGATGACATTGGTGTCCTAATTGGTTTTGACTCTTCTAGACCGAATTTCTTTAACATCTCCTTAATGTATTTAGATTGATTGAAGAAGATACCATCTTCTACTTGTTTTACTTGTAGACCAAGAAAGAAACTAAGTTCTCCCATCATACTCATCTCGAACTCGTCATGCATGATCTTAGAGAAATCATCACACATGTCTTGACAAGTGGATCCGAATATAATATCATCTACATATATTTGTACTATGATTATATGTGACTCTCTTTTCTTAGTAAAAAGTGTGTTGTCAACTAACCCTATGGTATAGTTGTGTTTAACTAGAAATGACTTGAGTCTATCATACCAAGCTTTTGGAGCTTGTTTAAGACCATAAAGGGCTTTCTTTAATTTATACACAAGTTTGGGTTTTTCAAAATCAATGAAGCCAGGAGGTTGAGCTACATATACTTCTTCAATAATGAAACCATTTAGAAAAGCGCTTTTGACATCCATTTGATAAAGCTTTAGATCATTAGCACAAGCATACGCAAGAAGTATTCTTATAGACTCGAATCTAGCCACGGGGGCGTAGGTCTCATCAAAGTCTATTCCCTCTTGTTGGTTATACCCTTGAGCAACGAGTCTAGCCTTGTTCCTAGACACTACTCCGTTTGCATCTAATTTGTTTTTATAAAACCATTTGGTTCCTATTATGGTTTGATTACTAGGTGGAGGGACAAGTGTCCAAACATCATTAGAAACAAATTGATTTAGTTCTTCTTGCATAGCCATTACCCAACTCTCATCTTTTATGGCTTCTTGTGTATTCTTAGGTTCTAAGGTTGAAACGAAACAAAACAAGCTACTTTGGTTTTGAACTTGAGACCTTAATGTTCGTTCGTTTAGCTTTCCTATGACTTTATCTACGGGGTGATCTTTGGACTCTTTAATGTTAATTATTTCATCACTTAGAGGTTCTTCTTCTTCACTTATCTTTTTCTTTATTACTATAGCTTCACTTTCTATAATCTCGTCATCGACAAGAGGTGGAGAGGGTTTGGGTGGACTTTCATCAAATTTTATATTTAATGACTCTTCTACCTTCATTGTTTCTTTGTTTAATATGACGTAAGCTTTGCTATTTGGCGAGTAACCTAAAAAGATACCTTCGGTTGTTTTAGGATCAAATTTTGTAAGGTAATCTTTAGTGTTAAGAATAAAACATTTACTACCAAAGACTCTAAAGTGATTTAATGTAGGCTTTTTGCCTCGAAGTAACTCATATGGAGTTTTTCCTAAGATTGGTCTAATTAAGACTCGATTGAGTATGTACGTTGAAGTATCAACGGCATTACACCAAAACTTTTGAGGTATGGATTGTTCATTAAGCATGGTTCGACTCATTTCTTGTAGGGTTCTATTCTTTCTTTTTACTACCCCATTCGATTGTGGAGTGCGTGGAGCTGAGAAGTTGTGAGTAATACCATTAGCGTCACAAAAAGCTCCGAATTGCACTTCATTATCAAATTCCCTACCATGATCCGTCCTAATAGACACTATGGGACTTCCAAGTTGTCTTTGGATCTTTTTGCTTAATGTTTCAAAATAATTAAAGGTTTCCGTTTTGTTCTTTAAGAATTTTGTCCATGTATACCTAGAATAGTCATCCACTATGACCAAAGTGTAGTAGTTGCCTCTGATAACGCTACACGCGTCGTTCGGTGTCAAAGGAACTTCCTTTTCTTCGAGCAAGTTTTATAACACCCTAGGTAGTGAACCTAATCGTTGTAGTGTAGTATTAGGGTAAGCCACAGGTATTGATATCGTTCTCTAGAGGAATAGGAATGCTAGTGAGAAGTTACTACGCTAAGGTTGGGGTTGAGGAAGATTATTTTTTATCTTTTTATGTTTTTTAGGAAATTGAAAGGTACGAATCTCAGGGTTTGGATTTGGGGGTTGGTATTTCTACCGATTACTCTACTTATCTAATTATCTAATCTAAGGTGTATGTAGTCTGTGTCTAATTATTGTGTGCTCGTATGATAGTTTAAAGATGTGTTTACTTAGGTTTTACTACTCCTTAATTATCTCCTATTGGTGGTTGAATTGTCACGTCCTTATTCTTAATTGCGTTGTGTGTCTAAAGTTGTAGGGTATGCATTTCTCCCTAACTCTTTGAACTTACCAAAGGGTCTCGTCTACAAAACCCACTAGGGATAATAAACTCTTACTCTAAGGCACTCTTTGGATGGTTTAGCTTACAACTACTCAAGGAGTTATATTCTAAGGTTCACAAAGATTTAATCAAGCATTAAGTACACAACGAATGACCTATCGCATTACTAGATCATTAACAAACTAAGATAAGAGACAACCAATCAATATTCAATAATTAAGTTTCATATTCCCTAAGCAAACACAAAAGTAAATTAGCCGGACATGGAGAACATGCAAGCATACACACAAATAATCAAAGACATAATTGTATTAATGAAGTAAAGCACTTATCTTGATGTAAGATAGGGTTTGGAACCCTAAAATACTGTACAAGACAACCTTGGTTTGGTTTTTGTTTTTACTCCAAAAGACTACACACAAATACTGAAAAATTCGGATTCTATATATAAGATTACACATGCGACGGCGTCACCTTATGTTTTGTGACGCCGTCGGATCGCCGTCATTAGGGTTTCGTCTTGGCTACGTTAGACTTGCGACGGCGTCACCTTATGCTTGTGACGCCGTCCTCCTCTGACGCCGTCTGGTTTGCATCTAGGCCGTCTGAGTTGCGACGGCCTACTCTTTTATAACTTGACGTCGTCACTTGAAAATAAGAGTTTTGGCTTCTGTCCCTTCACAAAATCCTCCGACGGCGTCGTAGATAAGCAGTGACGCCGTCACCTTATGTTTTCAGCAGCCTGAGTGTCTCGATTCTTGACTTTGGCCATTTTCTTCGTATCTTCGCACCTTTTCGTCCAAATAAGTGCCATTACAGCAATTTGCCTTCAAGAGACCTAAAAAGTGAAAAGGAACGATATTAAGTAATAACGGATACAAAAGTGATCAAATAAGGGCTTAAATGACCCCTCAAAAAGGTACATTTTAAAACCTTATCAAATATCCCTACACTTGGTATTTGCTTGTCCTCAAGCAAATGTGCTTTTAGTCAATTAATTTATAAGTTAGGGGTCATGAAGCATTGGTTTAAAACAGTCCACAACACATATAAGCCCCGCAAAAGTCATAACAAGCACGGAAATTACATACTAGCACCTCACATGGGGTGTTTGGATACTCACATCTCTCTCGGGTGTATATGAAATATAACAAGTTGGAAATGGAAGATAAACACTCATTAACCGGTCCTAGTACATAGATTACCATAGGCTTGAGAATAGATCAAACCTCCATCGCTTTGGCGTAAGCACCTAGGAAAGACTATCAAAGAGGTCTTTAAAGGGTTGTAACGTTAGGCTTACGGTAGGGAAAAAAAAGGGTTTGGTGGGATAGGCTTTTTAGTGGTGGCAAGTCAAAAATCTCTATGTTAAATGCATACGAAGAATGGCGTTGCTAAGCCAAGACTCGACACTCTAGACTCTAGCTAACTGAAACAAACAAATATAAATTTAAAGGATAGATGTAGGATGGTAGCCCGTATGTTTTTTTGTTTTTTTTTTTTAACACTCTATTTTTTTTCTTTTCTCTTTTTCGATTTTTTTTTTCATACACTTTTACTCTACCATCCTCTACGGTAACATCAAAATGATAGGGATTTATAGGCACATCCCTACACTTGAGTTTTTATTACTCTAACACTAATTTGACCCGAATTGAAAAGATCAAAAACACTTGGGGTATGTTATTACGCAAATAAGGGAATTTAACGTTCCCTTTCAATCATTTTATAAACTTTAACTTTTTCCCATGAGTCCCAATCGTCCCAAAACTGTGTACAAAGGATATGACTCGACTTAGAAACTCATGCAAGCAACCAGATAATTGAACTAAGGGTTTAGGGTGATAAAAAAATGCACTAAAAGTGAGTGCATACAAGGTAGTCTAAGGCGATTTGGGTGTAATTTGGGGGTGGGGTGTAAACAATGCTCTTCATTGATATTCCGGAAAAATCAAAACATCACGAGAACCGCGAAAAGGATAGGCTCTGAGGGGTTAACTAGGGGTATCGTGTACTAAAGATGAGTACAACACAAAGGGTGTGGGGGAATTACTCAACCGATGTGGAAGAAGTAATTATATTACGAGTATCAAACAAGGGTTATCCTAATGCCTCTTATCATTTAGTTATTCCTAACTACACAAGTGTAGTCTTACTAGCGATCTCGGAATGCATCACAAAACAAGTTCTAGAATCTAATATACTACCGGTTCACACACTAAGCATTAAAGATGAATGCTTTAATTCCTAATAATCTAAGGGCGATCCTCACATTTTTGGTGGAATTTAGGTGGTAAAGGGTTTTTTGTGCTAGTCATGCAACTTCCTATCCGTGAGACGCTTTTTTTAAAACTAATGGCCCACTCCTATATGTCATGAAAAATTAAAAATTTGGTGCCAAAATTACCCTAACCGACATTTTCTCATGGTTTATTACACAAATACACTTGGACAAAGCAAATAATAAAGGATAAGCATAGTTTCAAAGTTCCCATTTTATTTTCCCTCCCTACACTTAAACTGAACATTGTCCCCAATGTTCCCCGAAAGTATCAAAGTTATGATAATGGAAGGTAATGAAAAATGAAAGAAACTAATACTCCCCTGATTAGCTCGGTAGGATCCGTATGTGAAGTAGTGGTTAAATCCTTTCCAAGAAGAATGTGTGTGTGAAAAGCTCCTTCCAATCTTTTGTTTCTTCTTCTTGATAAATGAAACCTGCACATTCGAAGAAAACAAACAAAACCTTTACGTAAAATCGGCGGTAATAATATATATAAGACTCTACTAAACTAGGATATAATGCTTGTGGAATGGATGCTTATAGAATTTCTGGAAAATTTAAGACCTGGAAAATTCCAAAAATTTATAAGTAGCTCAGAAAACGAGAAAAAAGTAATCTGATATTTTTACTCCTTCCTGACGCCGTCAGGTTGCAATCCTGACGCCGTCAGGTTATCCTGACAAAAACTGGTCTGCGATTTTCTGGAAAAAATTCTGGAAAATTTACATCTTTAGAATCTAGAAAAATTTCTGCAAAACATCCATTATGACTCGATACAAGCATTTGACTCAAACAAACACACATATATATCTTTTAATGAATTGTTATTCTCATGTTTACGTTTCTTTTGAAAACGTGTGTAATCCTCCCTGCACTTATCCTTTATGTAAAATACCTTTAGATGCAATTAAGACGAGGTTAAAAACAAAATAAAGCATTTTTACAAATTTAAACATGAGAATATTCAATTAGTAAAAGATATATGACACTAACAAGTAAACAATTAAGCATGGGTTGCCTCCCACGAAGCGCTTTTCTTTATTTAAGAGTCTTGTAGCTAGACTCGTAGTCGTGCCCCTACGTTTTCCTTCTCTTAGAGGCCCACTCTATTATCTCAACTCTATTTTCTCCACGAATATATTCAGGGCCTAACTCTAGACAAGCAGTATAGTGAATCTTGTCTTCCCAATCAACTTCAAAGGCCGGAATGCTGTCTACATCGAGATCATCAATACCCTCGAACTTCTTATTTTTGTAGGGCATTATATACTTAACACATTCGGTCCCATTTGAGAATTTGACTATTCCTTCCTCTTGATCATAAACCATCCTAGACTCTTCTATAAATGGTTTCCCAAGTATCACATCTCCTAAAAACCCATCAATGATACCCTTGACATTTTCCAAAATCATGAAATCACACCTATATGTGAAGTTACCGACGAAGACATGCAATCCCTTAACCCTCCCCACATAGTTACTTGCTTTCCTAGGGCGAAAGGGGTCCCTCATAGGTTCTAACTTTTTGCTCATGATCCAATTGTAATAGAGCCTAGATATTATATTCATGGGTGCCTTATAGTCAATGTAGGTGAGATCCCTATATAAGTATCCAATCATACACGGTATTTTGATGTTTTTAGGGTTTCCCTTTCTTATGCGAGGCTCAAAAGGTGGTCTTGGGAAGTTAACCACGTTATAGTGAAAAGTGGTTTCCTTCCCTTTAGGGTATGAACCGAAATACTCCCTAAGTTCTTCCTCCTCCTTACTACCCTCGATAATTTCTAACACCTTATAATCTCCCTCTTCTAGATCATCATCCGAATCACTTGAGGTCGAATCACTATCTAAAGGGCGATCAGATTCCTTACGGGCTTCCTTACGAGCTCGAAGTTGGTTGGAAGAGGCTGGGTCAAGTAGTGGGTACTTGTTTGGTGGTGAAGTGTTGTTTAGTGGTTTGTCACCTTCCATGATGAAAAGTGATGGGATTACGAACAAAGGTCACGAAGAAGGGGGATAGACTATGAGAAAGCTAAAAATGAGAAAAATTTACTTGATAGGAATCAAGCAAAGAAACCTAAACGAGGTGGACTACTAACTAGCTATTCTATTCCCCGGCAACGGCGCCAAAAACTTGATAACGCTACACGCGTCGTTCGGGGTCAAAGGAACTTCCTTTTCTTCGAGCAAGTTTTATAACACCCTAGGCAGTGAACCTAATCGTTGTAGTATAGTATTAGGGTAAGCCACGGGTATTGATATCGTTCTCTATGGGAATAGGAATGCTAGTGGGAAGTTACTACGCTAAGGTTGGGGTTGAGGAAGATTATTTTTTATCTTTTTATGTGTTTTAGGAAATTGAAAGGTACGAATCTCGGGGTTTGGATTTGGGGGTTGGTATTTCTACCGATTACTCTACTTATCTAATTATCTAATCTAAGGTGTATGTAGTCTATGTCTAATTATTGTGTGCTCGTATGATAGTTTAAAGATGTGTTTACTTAGGTTTTACTACTCCTTAATTATCTCCTATTGGTGGTTGAATTGTCACGTCCTTATTCTTAATTGCGTTGTGTGTCTAAAGGTGTAGGATATGCGTTTCTCCCTAACTCTTTGAACTTACCAAAGGGTCTCGTCTACAAAACCCACTAGGGATAATAAACTCTTACTCTAAGGTACTCTTTGAATGGTTTAGCTTACAACTACTCAAGGAGTTATATTCTAAGGTTCACAAAAATTTAATCAAGCATTAAGTACACAACGAATGACCTATCGCATTACTAGATCATTAACAAACTAAGATAAGAGACAACGAATCAATATTCAATAATTAAGTTTCATATTCCCTAAGCAAACACAAAAGTAAATTAGCCGGACATGGAGAACTTGCAAGCATACACACAAATAATCAAAGACATAATTGTATTAATGATGTAAAGCACTATCTTGATGTAAGATAGGGTTTGGAACCCTAAAATACTGTACAAGACAGCCTTGGTTCGTTTTTGGTTTTTACTCCAAAAGACTACACACAAATACTGAAAAATTCGGATTCTATCTATAAGATTACACATGCGACGGCGTCACCTTATGTTTTGTGACGCCGTCGGATCGTCGTCATTAGGGTTTCGTCTTGGCCACGTTAGAATTGCGACGGCGTCACCTTATGCTTGTGACGCCGTCCTCCTCAGCTTCTGACGCCGTCTGGATTTAATCTAGGCCGTCTGAGTTGCGACGACATACTCTTTTATAACTTGACGTCGTCACTTGAAAATAAGAGTTTTGGCTTCTGTCCCGTCACAAAATCCTCCGACGGCGTCGCAGATAAGCAGTGACGCCGTCACCTTATGTTTTCAGCAGCCTGAGTGTCTCGATTCTTGACTTTGGCCATTTTCTTCGTATCTTCGCACCTTTTCGTCCAAATAAGTGCCATTACAGCAATTTTCCTTCAAGAGACCTAAAAAGTGAAAAGGAACGATATTAAGTAATAACGGATACAAAAGTGATCAAATAAGGGCTTAAATAACCCCTCAAAAAGGTACATTTTAAAACCTTATCAGCCTCCATAACTTTGGATAGCGGATGGACCAAATTAATCCATATGTAGTAATTCTAGACACCTAGTTGTAGACACCATGTTTTTAGCTTTATGACTAGAATGAGCTTGTTTTCCTACATTACAAGCATCACAAAAATGATGTTCATATTTTAACTTAGGTAGATCTCTTACTAGATCTTTGGATGATAGCGATTGAAGAAGTCGCATGTTGGCGTGACCCAATTTTCGATGACATAAAGTCGAAGTATCATCCATAGAGGTAAGACACAGTTTGTCTTTGGGTTTATTACCAATTTTAATGACATAGACTCCATGTTTCCTAATTCCTCTTCCTATGGTTATGCCATTTTTTAGTATCTTACTACCGGTTTTGGTAAAAAATACATTGCACTTTTTATCACATACTTGTCCTATACTTAAGAGGTTAAAGTTTAGGTTTTCTACGTGACACACATCGTTAATGGTTAGAGATTTGTTAGAAATCGTACCTTTACCGATGATTCTACTTTTGCTATTTCCAAACACCACATTACCTCCATTTATGGATTCATATGTGGAGAATAGATCCCTATTGCTGGTCATGTGCCTCGTGCACCCGCTATCCTTGACCCATTCATCGGGGTCTAGATTGACCTTTAAGCACACCTAAAATAATAATAAACTCAAAAGTTTGGTCCCCATTTGTTCATGGGTCCATTAGTGTTAAACATTCCATTCAAGTTAGACATGTATGGATAAGATGAGTATGCATTCCGTGGAGCAAAGTTTTGAAAAGGAAAACTGTTTTGCATATTTGGATTCCATCCCATTTGATGGTTACTTTTCAGGTAAACGTTATTAGGTCTCCTAAATGAATTAGGTTTTGAAAAAGGTGGAACTTTGTTTCTTGCAAAAGTAGGATTATATTTTGGAGGTGGTTGTCTAGTCGTGACATGAGTTGGTTTCTTCCTATTAACTATAACAAACTCAGTTCTAGATGAAGAAGCTACATTATTACTACTGTTTGCTACAGCAGATCCACGGATCCCTGATTTATCACTAGCCGGTTCCCTTTTGATGGGATCCGTGGGATCCGCCACAACAGTGGCTGGTTTTTCTCGTGCCTTAACAAATTTTGTTTCTTTATTTTCACTAGTTGATGGATCAAGTTGTTGAACACCTAAACCTTTTTGGTTGTTGCCGGTTTTAACACCATCTAGTATCGTATCTAAAGTGTTCGTACTCATTCTAGCAATTTTAGAATCTAGATGATCAACTAGTGTTTGAAGTTGAACGCAAAGTTCACATTCACCACTTGCTATTTTACCCTTTTCCAAACGTTTTAGTTTTGCTTTTAGTTCTATGACTTCTTTGTCTAAACGTTGGTTTTGACTCTTTAAAAGCTTGTTTTTGTTAACTAGTTTTTAGCTAATATTGCATAGTTTGTTATATTCATTTTGCAATGAGTCGTCATCAAGTGATGAACTACTATAGTATTCGTGACATACCTCGTCATTTGCCATGAGACAAATTTCTTCGTCCTCCTCGTCGCTCATTCCCCACGTGCCGCTCACGAACGCCTTTTGATCATCCCGTTTCGGACACTTACTAATAAATTGGTTTGGGTCCCCACATTTAAAGCAAGTACGATCATCTTTTGGCTTCTCGTCCTCTTTGCTTTTCCGAAAGCTTTTCTTATCGTCATATGGTTTTTTGACGTATCTTCCCTTTCTTCTAAAGAACTTTTTAAAGTCCCTTACCGCCATGGCGTACTCCTCGTCATCACTACTTGAAGAGGAGTTCTCTTCATCGCTTGAAGCCTTTTTAGCTTTAAGGGCAAGAGATTTGTGTTTCTCTTTCACCTTTGAGGCTTCGGAGTCTTTAGCAAGGACAAGCTCGTAGACTTTTAGGTTGCCTATGAGTTCGTCGAGAGTAAGGATTGTCAAATCTTTTGACTCTTCGATAGCCATCACCTTGGATCTCCACTTGGATGGAAGTGCCCTTAGATATCTCCTAACATGGTTACGGCTAGAAAAAGATTCATCAAGTGCTTGTAAAGATATAATAATAGTATTGAAATTAGCAAATGAATGATCTATAGTTTCCTCATCCGATATTGAAAATTGTTCATATTGTTGAACAAATAAATCAATTTTATTATTTTTAACTTGTTGATTACCTTGATGAGTTACAACTAAAGAATTCCAAATTTCTTTAGAGGTTTTAAGCATAGAAATTCTTTCGAATTCCTTTTTGGGTAAAGCATTATACAAAACCATTTTAGCTTCACTATTTTTGGAAAGCTTTTTCTTCATTTCATCATTTAGTTTATCATGAGGTATGTTAACTAAATTTCCTTTATCATCATTTGAGGTAGCCTCAAAATCACCTTCAACAATAATGTACCAAAGATCAATATCTTTAGACTTCACATATGTTTCGAATCTATTTTTCCAATATATAAATCCATTAGTTTCAAGTAGTGGTGGTCGTTGCATAGATTGCCCTTCCTTATAATTTTCAGAACCCATAGTGATCGAAAAGTTTTTAAAATACAATTTTATTTTAAAACTTTTATAAACTTAGCTCTTGATGCCAATTGTGGAAAACTAGAAGGGGGGGTTGAATAGTTTTGCCGATTTTACGTTAGTTTCAAAAACTTTTAGATTCGTTAATATGTGAGATCTTATGGATGTAGAGAAAGTATAGATCTAATGATAAAGCAAGTAAATAAATTAAAGTGAAGGGAAAGAAAAGACACAACCGATGTATAGTGGTTTGGCTACAAGGACACCTTCCTTGCCCTACTCCACTCCCCGAGTCACCTACTCGAGAGTTCAAGCACTATGTCAACAAACTCCTTCACTAGGCGGAGAAGCCTTAACAACGTTGCTTACACTTTTTTCGGTACAAAGCTAAATACCGAGTTCGTAGAACGGTGGACCAAACCAACACGACTATTACACAACAAGTTTGTGAAATATCAAATACAAGATCTTCACTACAGAAATCTTGCGGAGTGACAAATGAATCAAGGACCCCTTGCTTGGATGACTTGTAGAATTCTCGTGATCTTGCCTTAGAGAAGGACCTATATAAGGATCACAAATAGAAAGAAAGAAGAACAACTCTCTAGATCAAGTGATCTATATGTTAGAAGAGAATGAGAGTGTATGAGAGATTTAGTAAGAAGAGGGGTGAGTTAGAATGAAGAAATGGCTCTCTATTTATAGGAAAAATTCTTCACTGTTCCCCGGATCCCACGGATCCCTTCCACTTGGGATCCGTGTAGTGTAATCCTAGGGATCCGTGGAACGCTCCTCTTTGCCCATGGGTTTTTTGGTTATGGGTCATGGGTTATGGGTTGGTCCATGGGTTTTCTTTAGATTCAATGTATCTAAGTATACATTGTATCTAGTCTACTTGGGTATGGGTTAAGATCCATGGGTTATGGTCCATGGGTTATGGTTTTTACCTATCCTAATAAACTATTACAACAAATGCTTAATTACTACATTTTTGTATTTTAAATGGCTATATGTAAATGCTTTACAAAAATAACATGTATCCTTATAATTATACTTAAGATAACATTATATTTGTTATCAACAAAACACAAAGAGATCGCAAAATATTAATAAACGTTTTTACGGTTTATTTGTATTAACAGTTGAGAAATCTAAGGCGAAAATGTGTCACATGGCTCAAGCATCCGATGAGGTATCTTTCGATTCATCTTACTATAGTGATAATGCATCTTCTATTGATGATGATACTATGCAAAATGAATACAATAAAATGTGCGAAACTAGTATAAAAATCATACTTAAAAACAAGGGTATGAAAGTTATTAGAAATGGCTAGAGAAGGAAACAATCGAGTTAAAAGAAAAGGTCAAAAGACTCGAGAGAAACAAAGCTAGTGAATGTGAGTCATGTCAAGAACTACGTTTAGAAAACCAAAAACTAAAAGAAACGGAAATTACACTTGAAAAGAACGTTTCTAGGTTCATAGAATTTGAAAAGAGCACTCACTTGTTAAAGGATATATCGATTGTATGAAAGACACCTAATGATAAAATGGGTCTAGGCTTAAATGCAAGTGAAGCATCAACAAGTGGAACCAAAAATGTAAAATTTGTAAAATCCAGTTCTGCACTTTTGACACGCCATAGATCCGCGGACTGCCAAAGTGCAAAATTTCAACAAAACTGTTTGATATGCATCGTAAAGACCTCAAACCTAAATATGAGCTAGACCATGGTTTAACTAGTCCAAATATGAGTAAGGTGAGTGATGGACATGTATCTAACACTTCATCTTGAACCAATTTCGTTGTAGTAAATAGGAAAATGTCATCTAATAATAATGAGAACAAAATCACACAACCTCTTAGACCTTCATTAAAAAATGGTTTAGGGTTAGTAAAAGATGAATCTAACACGCCTCCACCTAGAAGAGTCAACAATTCTCAATATAGATCCAAAACACTTTAACCTAGGATAAGACCTAATGTTTAAACTCAACAAAAATTATATCCTATGCCATGGAACAATAATCAACAACAACATTTCATGCCTTGGAGAATTTGTCCACCATTTTCTTACATGCAACAAACACCCCAAATGGCTCGAATGTATGACACTCATTTTTATGGACCCATGAGACAATGGGGACCGAATGTTTGAGTTGTTGTATCATTTAAATAAGTATGCTTAAAGTCGATTTGGAGCCAAACGAATTGGTAACAGATAGTGGTTGCTCCAAACATATGATGGGAAACAAGAGTCTTTCTCGATATACAAAGCATACGATGGAGATAACATTACCTTATCTAGATACCTAGAAGGAAAAAATCATTGGCAAAGGTACGGTTTCTACCAACTCACTTACTATTAATGACGTGGTACATGTTGATAACTTAGCTTTTAATGTGCTTATCATAGGAAAAATATGTGATACTAAGTGTACGGTTATATTCTCGGAGCATGATAGTTAAATCACTAAGGATGGAAAAACCATAGGTAAAGGTATTAGGAAATATGGGTTATACGTGATGAAATTAGAAAATAACCCTAAGGACCAAATTTGTCTAGCTTCTATGGATGATAGCTCAACGATATGTCACAGGAGAACATGACATGAAAACATGGATCTAATCCAATCACTATAGTCAAAAAAATTAGTTAGAAACTTGCCTAAGCTTAAGTTCGACCAACACTTTTGTAATGCTTGTAAAATCGACAAACAAACTCATGGTAGCCATAAGGCTAAACATATGGTTTCAACAAGTAGGTGTGTAGAAATTTTGCATATGGATTTGTTTGGTCCATCTGCTATCCGAAGTTATGGAGGAAACTTCTATACTTTGTTAATAGTGGATGACTACCCAAGATATACATGGACAAGATTTTTGAAAACCAAAAATTAAGCTTTCGAACATTTTGAAATCTTGAGTAAGAAAAATTCAAAACCAACAAGGTTCCTTGATCATTCAATATGAACAGACCATGGTCGGTAATTTGATAATGATGCGCAATTTGGATCTTATTGTGATGCTCATGGCATAAGTCACAATTTCTCGGCACTAAGAACTCCTCAATCAAATGAGGTAGTGGAAAGGAAAAACCTCACTTTACAAGAAATGACTCGTACTTTACAAAACGAGCAGTATATACCACAAAAGTTTTGGTGCAATGCCGTAAACACGTCAACCTACATCTTGAATAGGATATTGATTATACAATTCTTAGGAAAAAAACCTTTTGAACTCTATAGAGGTAAGAAACCAACATTAAAAAACTTCAAGGTCTTTGGAAGCAAGTTCTTCATCCTAAACACAAAAGACTACCTTACCAAGTTTGACCTGAAGACATATGAAGGTATCGTTTTAGGGTACTCCAAAATAGCAAGGCTTACATAGTCCTAAATAAGGATACTATGAAAGTCAAAGAATCATTGAATATAACTTTCGATGAAATTCCGCCCCCACCAAAAACATCACCCTTGGTGGATGACGATTTGGAGGAAGAAAATGACATTAAGGTAGAACCCAACTTATACTTAGAAAATCAAGATAACCTAGAAAAAGACATTGAAAATGAACCGTCAGAAGAAGAGGTTATAGTCAATATTAAGGATTCTAAGAATCATCCTTTAGATAAGGTAATTGGTAGATTAAATGAACGAACTCCTAGGTCTCAAGCCCAAAACAAAAGAAACTTATTTTGTTTCATTTCAATAATAGGACCTAAGAATGTTAGTGATGCCAGTATTCTGACCAGGATTTAATATTTATAATTCTCGTCTACCTAAGGTCTACCTAATGCACTAATGAGCAGTGAACCCCATCATGCGTAGTATAGAGAGTGGTAAAGCCGAGGTCGTTCCCAAGAGCTATGTAGATGAGGCTCCTATTAAGTCTAAGTGTCACTTGTTTTAACTAGTTTTAAGGTTGAAATGATTGATTAAACTAAAGACAAGAAATAAATAAGGAAAAGTAAATTAAGGTTGTGAACAATGGTGAGAAAGTGTGCTAACCAAATTAATAATCCTATCATGTAATGTCTATGTTTTCTAAATTACTTCCAATTGATTCAAGTGGGAGTTTAAGACGCTAGGACAACATTTGATCAATTCGTCCTAACCTATCAACAAAGGTTCCTACCCGACGTCAAAGGCCTAACCTTTGGGGAGTCGAGGGTCTTAAGCAATCTAAGCCAAGTCATTAAGTACCCTACATGAAAGATTCGAAATAATGAGTGCCCGGGCGCTAACATCTTAGACACTCATCCCTAACTTCTTAAGTTCGTCCATCCGAACGGTGATCTTTTGGTCAATTCGCACAAGAGGGAAAGGTGGTCAGTTGGTCAATTCTTACTAGTCCCTTCTCTACCTACTTACTTAGGGTCTGTTGGTGAAATCTCCTAAGAAACTAGATACGACTGTACTTCAAAACTACCAAAGCTAGGGTAACTACCATCGAACTATGCATGCATAGACTAGAAATAATTTACAGAAGCATGAAAACACAAACAATACAATCAAGGAATCATAACTATGCTAGCAGCAAAGGTGCCTAGCCGATCATATTAAAAGATACAATAAATTTTATGTTTAACATAGTGAAATACATGAATTAAAGTAAAAGATAGAAATGATCGCTAAAGCTTATCAATATGGTGTGATTCTTCCCTTGGAGATGGCTCTGTATGCTCTGTGTGATCTGCCTTTGGAACCCTTTTCACGTTCTCTGCCTTTGAGTTGTGAGTGAATGATGTGAAATACAGATTTTAGGGCTTGTATTTATAGGCCTGATCACAGTTTTGGTGTAACTTAAGTTGCTAGTTACGCTGTAACTTAATTATCTTCAAAACAGACGCCTCGTTAAGGAGACTACGACGTAACATATGGAATAGTTACGCCGTAGTTTGCAGCTCCACCGTAGTGTTAATGTGAGTAACGCCATAACTAATACGTCCTCTTAACAGAAGGTTGTTACGTCGTAATACTTGTAAGGATGTTACGGCAAAGTTAATGGAGGCGCGAAATACTTTATGACCTAGATGATTACGGTGTAACCTTAGTTGAGAGTTACGCCGTAACTTCAGTTGAGTTGGTCTTTTATGAAAAAATTCCAGCTACGGCGTAATTGAGAACATGAGTTACGTCGTAGCTTCTTCATAGATAACATACTAACATAATACCGTTTGGAAAATCTCCAAATCCGCGTCTCTAAGCTTCAATGCTCATATTTTACCTGGAAGTGAAATATAAAGGAGTACAAGTATAAATCCATATAAATGAAACAAAATATGAGCATAATCGGCGGAAATTGACACTAAAAAGTTAGGACTATTTGATGTTATCAAATATCCCCCACTTGAACTCTACTTGCCCTCAAGTAGACCTTATTAGAAAACTTTCTAAAAAGATATCCCCAATACTTGGAAGATATGAGTTTAAAAATTCCTTATGCTAGAATAAATCAAAGCCGAACACCTCCCGAAATGGGAACAAACACTCAAATTTTCTCATCTAGTCTAAGTGTCAATTTCAGGGTGATCACTCAAAGCATAGACATAGCATGTATTCCATCATAAGCTTGGCGGTTACAAAAATCTCCACCACTAGAGTTAAGGACTAAACAATCTTTGAAGGCAACATGGGTAGACACAAAATGAGATTAAGGGTGAAATGTCATTACTAATGTGTCACGGAAAAGTGGACAAAATCAGTGATACATGACCAAATCCATGGCCAAGACACCAAAGATTGCTCACTTCATCACCTAGGACAGGCTTCATGACTAAAAGGTAGGATAAGATCTGGGAAATAATTGATGCAAAATAAAAATAACAAAACTAATAGTCTTAACCTATAACCAAGTTGTCACCGCCCACCGTGTGACAACCCGTACTTTCAGGTCATTTCTCGACACAATTTATGCCTCACTATTTCAACATTTATAGTAAACTTGGTTTACTTGTTTCAAATTCGCGTAACCTTTATGGTTTAGCGGCGAATTCATGATCATAACATCACGTACATTTCATATGGACTAAGGTTAGTCTACATTTTATTGACATCATTGCATCATGATAATTCATTCATGACATTTCATCTCACTTTTAACGCGTAATTTTTATATTAAATAAACGTTATCGCGTGAGTTATTATTTTGTATAATTAATCCGTTATTTTCAAAAATGATCCCGATGTATTTTTAAACTTACATTTAGTTCATAAAAACTATATTTTTAGTTTTCCTAGTGTTTCAAATTTATTTGGTACATAAATCGTTAAAGTTTAAATATTACGTCGTTTTTCTTAAAAATTATACGATAATTATTTTATCACTCAAATTTTACAAGGAATGTATTTATATAATTTTTATAACTACAATATACTTTACTTTGATCCCTTAAAACTTAGTTTAGTCCATACCACTCTAATTTCACAACTATGTACAAGTTACAACAATTTCTACTTAACTATACATTTTACTTAACCTTTTAACAATTACTTACATATATATACATTATAAGAAAGAAAAAAAAAATTGTGAAACACCTCCCCCTAAAAACCGGCCAAGGGGGGAGGGATTGCATTTATTGAAGTTGGAAAATTTTCTTGGTTATATAGATCCATACTCCAAGTTACCTTTATTCTTTCATTCATTCACAACAAAAATCACACTAGTTAGTAAAGTTTTTCTTTCTCTTGGGTATTCTCTCTCAAAACCGGTTCATCACAAGAAGCTAGAAGGGATCACAAAAATTTTTACAAGATCAAGATTAACACTCTAGATTACACTCTTATTTAAGGTTTTGAAATAAAAACCAAGAGTGTTTAGGCTAAACCTTGTTCTTTGCACCTCATCATATTAACTTGTAAGCATATCATTTACATTTTCATGTTTCCTTTTCATTTCATAAGTATCTCTTCATTTTTGGAGCAAACATGCATGACTTGTGTTGTTTATACCATTTTTCCTTTTATTTTAGAGTTATATATATATATGGTCATCCTATAATTATCCCTTGGTATACTTTGGTCTTGATGATGTTTAGGAACCCATGACACCCTAAGAAGGTGTATGGTAGGATTAGATTAGCTTTGGAGTTGATTTGAAGGGATTGGAATAGGTTTAGTACGAGAAAAACTATTTTCGACAAGTATAAAAGTGTTCTGTCCTTATTTTGTTTTTCTGGAAAATCCGACAGTAGGCACGAAACTTTGGCCTTGATATTTAGAAAATATACTTTAAAACGAATCCGTGGCAGCTTGAACGGATAAAAACGGACTTATAACGAAGAAGTTATGGATTTTACAAGTTTGACGATTTAAATATATTATTTTCAAAATTTTCAGCAAACTGTTTTTACATTGTTTGGGTCAAAAATGAGCCTTAAGCTTCACAAATTATTTCGACTTCTCAAAAATATATTAGTTTACTTGATACGAAGCTAAGGACGATATAATGTAGAAAACGGATTTGAAACGACAAATATATGCACGTTTTCATAAAATTGCCGTAACTATTATTTTAGAAAAACTATATTATTTTTTACGAGATAAGTGTTACGGTAACTAAAATCACCATATTTAACCCCTATTATCTTTATGTTCGAGACCTCTATGACGAAAACTCATGAACTGAAACTTTTAGATTTTGATACAAATTTTCCAAAACCGTCGAGTTCGTTTTCTAACGATCGACGACACCGCTTTTACGGCTAGTTTTCCAAAGCCATTTTTTTGGTTAAATTCATGAATATTCCGACGACATTGTTTTATAAAGTGGAAATTTCATCAAAAATCATTATAAAACCATTGTAGGATGACATTTTGACGTAAAAACTTGAAAAGTGATTTTGGATTGGTCAAGACGCCAAACGAGTATTTTTCGACGATAAGTAATATTTTCAAAACTCGCAAATGGTATAAATAACATACTAAATGCATGCATAACATTACATTGCAACTCATTACATGTCATATCATTCATCATAGGTCAAGATTTATGTATCACACTACATCTCGGTGTACTCACTTTTGTCTTCGCATCATTCCACCAAGTGAGTTTTCATAGCCCCACTTTTAATTGTTTTATACTACTTTTGGGGGAGATACATGCTCAAACTGTTTTCATTTACTTTCACAAGTACTTTAACTTATATGAATTACCGTGAGTTTCAGTAGCCCCTACTTTTACTTGTTTTCATAAGCTGTTTTGGGGAGATACATGCTCGACTATTTTTATTACATTCATGACTATTTGCAAATCATATGTTTAGCCAAACTGAATGCTTAGTCATGCGTAGTAACAGTTTTGCCATACTTAGAATTTCCATATTATATTCATTGGTCTAACGGTCTTGGTATATTCATTGAGCTAACGGTCTTGGTATATTCATTGAGCTAACGGTCTTGGTATATTCATTGGTCTAACGGTCTTGGTATATTCATTGGTCTAACGGTCTTGGTATATTCATTGGTCTAACGGACTTGGTATAATATTGATCTAACGGACTTGGTATACGATTATGGTCTAACGGTCTTGGAACGATTTGAACATTAACCCTACATATTCTGGCAGTGGGTTGTGAACACACAGGTTGCAAGTTTTGTATGGGCGGACTTGGAACCGAGTGGATTCACAATGCCTTTGCTGCATAAACGATTTCGATACATTGAGTCATGCACTATTTTGTGAATTCATTTGACGATTTCTGCTTGAACATAAACTATACACATTCCGGCAGTGGGTTGTGAACACACAGGTTGCAAGTTTTGTATGGGCTGGACTTGGAACTGAGTGGATTTACAATGCCTTTGCTACATAAACGATTTTGAAAGTCTTTACATTTCAACGATTTATAATGCCTTTGCTGCATAAACGATTTTGAAAGGCTTTACATTTCAACTCAAACTCTATGAACTCACTCAACCTTTGTGTTGACACTTTTAGCATGTTTTATCTCGGGTATCTAAGGCATTCACTTCATGGCATGCATTTGGACACATCATGGAGTCGTGGTGACGACGCCGCTTACTTGGTTTTACGCACTTTAAAAACATCGTTTGAATTGTACAAACTTATTTCCGCACAAGTTGATTTTCATTTGGGACCTACTTTGTAAACTCGGATTGTTTTATTAAATCAAACGATGTATTTTCCAAACGACACTTTAGGTCGCTCAATATAACTGTGATTGTGATGCTATGACAAATAATCCCAGTGAATTCCATTCACGCAAAAAGTGTAATTTGGGGGTGCGACAGATTGGCATCAGAGCTTCGGTTATAGAGAACTAGGTTGCATCATTGACCCTAGACTATAACTACATTATCATAGCATCTCATCATTTCATCATAAGTGCATGTTCACTTTGCATACGATTTATATGTACATTTTTCGAGTTATTTACTTTCATTTCATAACGATTGTCACATGGATGCCCTTAAATACCCATCCCATTATCATTTCCTCATACTCTAATGTGGAGAATTCCTTGTTATTCCCTATCACAATTTTAACATCAGTTGACTCAACACCAAGCAACATATGAGTCGATTAGTCCAAGCATTGCATAGTTACTCCTAAATTATACATAGCCTGATCACCTATGTCTAATTCAGGAAGAATCATGCAATGAAGGGAGTAGTAGGCTTATATGTGTAAGCAATTCCGTAATCGAGCCAAATTTTCAAAAGATTTTTTTTTAAAACCACTTGTTTCAGTTTGATCCGCGTGTTTTGTTTGATGAGTTGCCAAGATCGAGCTAGAAACAAGTCGTTACCTAAACCGATTTAGCCTAATCGATGACAGCTCTTGTTTGATGAGTTGTGGGATTAAGTAAAAATCGGTTACCAAAAAGTCTTTGAGGGTTTTGCTCGAGAATGGGAAGGCTTGCCTCATCAAACCCTAAACCCGTTAGACCTAATAACGATTGAATTCAGTGGATCAATTCCTTTTGGATGGGCTAATGTGACAACCCGTACTTCGTGTCATTTCTACACAATTTATGCCTCACTATTTCAACATTTATAGTAAACTTGGTTTACTTGTTTCAAATTCGAGTAACCTTTATGGTTTAGCGGCGAATTCATGATCATAACATCACGTACATTTCATATGGACTAAGGTTAGTCTACATTTTATTGACATCATTGCATCATGATAATTCATTCATGACATTTCATTTCACATTCAACGCGTAATTTTTATATTAAGTAAACGTTATCGCGTGAGTTATTATTTTGAATATTTAATCCGTTATTTTCAAAAATGATCCCGATGTATTTTTAAACTTACATTTAGTTCATAAAAACTATATTTTTAGTTTTCCTAGTGTTTCAAATTTATTTGGTACATAAATCGTTAAAGATTAAATATTACGTCGCTTTTCTTAAAAATTATACGATAATTATTTTATCACTCAAATTTTACAAGGAATGTATTTTTACAATTTTTATGACTACAATATACTTTACTTTGATCCCTTTAAACTTATTTTGGTCCATACTACTCTAATTTCACAACTATGTACAAGTTACAACAATTTTTACTTAACTATACATTTTACTTAACCTTTTAACAATTACTTACATATATATACATTATAAGAAAAAAAAAAAAATTAGAAACACCTCCCCAAAAACCGCCAAGGGGGGAGGGATTGCATTTATTGAAGTTGGAAAATTTTCTTGGTTATATAGATCCATACTCCAAGTTACCTTTATTCTTTCATTCATTCACAACAAAAATCACACTAGTTAGTAAAGTTTTTCTTTCTCTTGGGTATTCTCTCTCAAAACCGGTTCATCACAAGAAGCTAGAAGGGATCACAAAAATTTTTACAAGATCAAGATTAACACTCTAGATTACACTCTTATTTAAGGTTTTGAAATAAAAACCAAGAGTGTTTAGGCTAAACCTTGTTCTTTGCACCTCATCATATTAACTTGTAAGCATATCATTTACATTTTCATGTTTCCTTTTCATTTCATAAGTATCTCTTCATTTTTGGAGCAAACATGCATGACTTGTGTTGTTTATACCATTTTTCCCTTTTATTTTAGAGTTATATATATATATGGTCATCCTATAATTATCCCCTTGGTATACTTTGGTCTTGATGATGTTTAGGAACCCATGACACCCTAAGAAGGTGTATGGTAGGATTAGATTAGCTTTGGAGTTGATTTGAAGGGATTGGAATAGGTTTAGTACGAGAAAAACTATTTTCGACAAGTATAAAAAGTGTTCTGTCCTTATTTTGTTTTTCTGGAAAATCCGACAGTAGGCACGAAACTTTGGCCTTGATATTTAGAAAATATACTTTAAAACGAATCCGTGGCCGCTTGAACGGATAAAAACGGACTTATAACGAAGAAGTTATGGATTTTACAAGTTTGACGACGAAATATATTATTTTCAGAATTTTCAGCAAACTGTTTTTACATTGTTTGGGTCAAAAATGAGCCTTAAGCTTCACAAATTATTTCGACTTCTCAAAAATATATTAGTTTACTTCGATAAGCTAAGGACGATATACGTAGAAAACGTATTTGAAACGACAAATATATGCACGTTTTCATAAACTTGCCGTAACTATTATTTTTAGAAAAACTATATTATTTTTACGAGATAAGTGTTACGGTAACTAAAATCACCATATTTAACCCCTATTATCTTTATGTTCGAGACCTCTATGACGAAAACTCATGAACTGAAACTTTTAGATTTTGATACAAATTTTCCAAAACCGTCGAGTTCGTTTTCTAACGATCGACGTACACCGTTTTACGGCTAGTTTTCCAAAGCCATTTTTGTTAAATTCATGAATATTCCGACGACATTGTTTTGCGACGAAAAGTGGAAATTTCACCACAAATCATTATAAAACCATTGTAGGATGACATTTTGACGTAAAAACTTGAAAAGTGATTTTGGATTGGTCAAGACGTCAAACGAGTATTTTTCGACGATAAGTAATATTTTCAAAACTCGCAAATGGTATAAATAACATACGAAATGCATGCATAACATTACATTGCAACTCATTACATGTCATATCATTCATCATAGGTCAAGATTTGCGTATCACACTACATCTCGGTGTACTCACTTTTGTCTTCGCATCATTCCACCAAGTGAGTTTTCATAGCCCCACTTTTAATTGTTTTTATACTACTTTTGGGGGAGATACATGCTCAAACTGTTTTCATTTACTTTCACAAGTACTTTAACTTATATGAATTACCGTGAGTTTCAGTAGCCCTACTTTTACTTGTTTTCATAACTGTTTTGGGGGAGATACATGCTCGATTATTTTATTACATTCATGACTATTTGCAAATCATATGTTTAGCCGAATCAATGCTTAGTCATGCATAGTAACAGTTTTGCCATACTTAGAATTTCCATATTATATTCATTGGTCTAACGGTCTTGGTATATTCATTGAGCTAACGGTCTTGGTATATTCATTGAGCTAACGGTCTTGGTATATTCATTGGTCTAACGGTCTTGGTATATTCATTGGTCTAACGGTCTTGGTATATTCATTGGTCTAACGGACTTGGTATAATATTGATCTAACGGACTTGGTATACGATTATGGTCTAACGGTCTTGGAACGATTTGAACATTAACCCTACATATTCTGGCAGTGGGTTGTGATCACACAGGTTGCAAGTTTTGTATGGGCGGGACTTGGAACTGAGTGGATTCACAATGCCTTTGCTGCATAAACGATTTCGATACATTGAGTCATGCACTATTTTGCGAATTCATTTGACGATTTCTGTTTGAACATAAACTCTACACATTCTGGCAAAGGGGTTGTGAACACACAGGTTGCAAGTTTTGTATGGGCGGGACTTGGAACTGAGTGGATTTACAATGCCTTTGCTACATAAACGATTTTGAAAGTCTTTACATTTCAACGATTTACAATGCCTTTGCTGCATAAACGATTTTGAAAGGCTTTACATTTCAACTCAAACTCTATGAACTCACTCAACCTTTGTGTTGACACTTTTAGCATGTTTTATCTCAGGTATCTAAGGCATTCACTTCATGGCATGCATTTGGACACATCATGGAGTCGTGGTGACGACGCGTCTTACTTGGGTTTTACGCACTTTAAAACATCGTTTGAATTGTACAAACTTATTTCCGCACAAGTTGATTTTCATTTGGGACCTACTTTGTAAACTCTGATTGTTTTATTAAATCAAACGATGTATTTTCCAAACGACACTTTAGGTCGTTCAATATAACTGTGATTGTGATGCTATGACAGTCAATCCCCAGGAATTCCATTCCGCTGCAAAACAGGTAATTTGGGGGTGTGACACACCGTCTATCCAAAGTTCAAGCTTTGAGATGAAGAAACCGGATCATGATATATCAAGTAGATGTGCCATTAGGAGACGTTATGATGGGCACATTACCTATTCTTCAAATTGTTGGTGTAATATTATCACTAACTCAATTCTTCAAATGTGACCGAGGTGGCCTCCTCGATGCTTAATATCCGATTGTGACAACCCGTACTTTCAGGCCATTTCTCGACACAATTTATGCCTCATCATTTCAACATTTATCGTAAACTTGGTTTACGTGTTTCAAATTCGCGTAACCGTTAAGGTTTAGTGGCGAATTCATGATCATATCATCACGTACATTTCATATGGACTAAGATTAGTCTACATTTCATTGACATCATTTGCATCATGATAGTTCATTCATGACATTTCATTTCACATTTAACGCGTAAATTTTATATTAAATAAACGTTATCGCGTAAGTTATTATTTTGAACATTTAATCCATACTTTCAAAATGATCCCGACATATTTTTATACTTACATTTAGTTTATAAAAACAATATTTTGAGTTTACCTAGTGTTTTAAATTTATTTTGTATATAAATCATTAAATTTATATTATTACGACGCTTTTCTTAAAAACTATACGATAATTATTATATCACTCAAGTTTTACAAGAAATGTATTTTTACAATTTTTATGATCTCATTATACTTTACTTTGATCTACTAAAAATTTCTTTTACCTAAAACTACCTTAAATACACTAATGTATATATAATCCTACAAGCTATTATTACCTAGACATTTCACTTACATTTTTATCAAATATACACAATATAAAAGGAGAAGAAAAAAAAATATATGAGAGATACATCCCCCCCCCAAAACCGGCCAAGGGGGGAGGGTGAATGCATTAATGAGATTGGTAAAATTTTCTTCTTACATATTTTGTTCTATACTCAAACTTACACACACACACAATCAAATTATTCAAAGTGGAAAGTCAAGTTTGTTTCTCTCTTCTTTTCTTTCTTCAAAACCGGCCCCCTTGGTGATCAAGAAGGAGAACTTCAAAAATCTTCAAATCAAGTTTAAATACAATCTAGATCACACTCTTATTAAGGTTTTGAAATAAAAACCTAGGGTGTTTAGGTTAATCCTTGTTCTAATCACCTCCTCAAGTTTACTTGTAAGCATATTACTATCATTTTACATATTTCATCTTCATTTCATAGTTATTTCTTCATATATTGAGCAAACATGCAAGACTTGTGTTTATTTATACCATTTTTCCATTGATTTTAGAGTTATATATATATAAAAGTCATCCTATAATTATCCCCTTGTTATATGTTGGTCTTGATGATGATTAGGAACCCATGACACCCTAAGAAGGTGTATGGTAGGATTAGTATAGCTTTGGAGTTGATTTGAAGGGATTGGAATAGGTTTAGTACGAGAAAAACTATTTTCGATAAGTATTAAAAGTGTTCTGTCCTTATTTTGTTTTTCTGGAAAATCCGACAGTAGGCACGAATTTTTGGCCTTGATATTTAGAAAATATACTTTAAAACGAATCCGTGGTCACTTGAACGGAATAAAACGGAGTTATAACGAAGAAGTTATGAATTTTTCAAGTTTGACGACTAAATATATATTTTCTGAAATTTCAGCAACCTATTTTAGTTTTGTACGAGTCAAAAACGAGTCCTAAGCTTTACAAATTATTTCGACTTATCAAAAATATATTAGTATACTTTGATACGAAGCTAAGGACGTATAATACGTAGAAAACGGATTTGAAACGACTAAGATATACACGTTTTCATAAACTTGCCGTAACTATTATTTTTAGAAAAACTATATTATTTTTACGAGATAAGTGTTACGGTAACTAAAATCACCATATTTAACCCCTATTATCTTTATGTTCGAGACCTCTATGAACTCATGTACTAAAACTTCTAGATTTTGATACAAGCTTTTCAAAACCGTCGAGTTCGTTTCCTAATGTGCGACGTACACCATTTTACGACTAGTTTTTCGAAGCCATTTTTGTCACTTTCATGAAATTTCCGACGACATTGTTTTACGACGAAAAGTGATAATTTCACCATAAATCATTACAAAACAATTGTAGGATGACAATTTGACGTAAATACTTGTAAAGTGATTTTTGATTGGTCAAGACGTCAAAAGAGTATTTTTCGACGATAAGTATTATTTTCAAAACTCGCAAATGGTATAAATAACATACGAAATGCATGCATAACATTACATTGCAACTCATTACACATCATATCATTCATAATAGGTCATTTTCAAGATTCACGCTACATTTCGGTGTACTCACTTTTGCCATCGCATCATTGTCCAAGTGAGTTCCATAGCCCCTACCTTTATACGTGTTTGAATAACTGTTTGGGGAGATACATGCTCGACTATTTTTTTATTACATTCATGACTATTTGCAAATTATATGTTTAGCCGAACTGAATGCTTAGTCATGCGTAGTAAATGCTTTTGCCATACTTAGAATTTCAATATTATATTCATTGAGCTAACGGTCTTGGTATATTCATTGGTCTAACGGACTTGGTATATTCATTGGTCTAACGGTCTTGGTATATTCATTGGTCTAACGGTCTTGGTATATTCATTGAGCTAACGGTCTTGGTATATTCATTGAGCTAACGGTCTTGGTATATCCATGGACTAACGGTCTTGGAACGATTTGAACCACACTCATATTCATTTGAACATAAACTATACACATTTTGGCAGTGGGTTGTGAACACACAGGTTGCAAGTTTTGTATGGGCGGGACTTGGAACTGAGTGGATTTACAATGCCTTTGCTGCATAGACGATTTCGATACATTGAGCCATGCACTATTATGTGAATTCATTTGACATCATGCACTTGAACATTAACTCTACACATTCTGGCAGTGGTTTGTGAACACACAGGTTGCAAGTTTTGTATGGGCGGGACTTGGAACTGAGTGGATTTACAATGCCTTTGCTACATAAACGATTTTGAAAGTCTTTACATTTCAACGATTTACAATGCCGTTGCTGCATAAACGATTTTGAAAGGCTTTACATTTCAACTCAAACTCTATGAACTCACTCAACCTTTGTGTTGACACTTTTAGCATGTTTTATCTCAGGTATCTAAGGCATTCACTTCATGGCATGCATTTGGACACATCATGGAGTCGCGATGACGACGCGTCTCACTTGGGTTTTACGCACTTTAAAACATCGTTTGAATTGTAACAAACTTATTTCCGCACAAGTTGATTTTCATTTGGGACCTATACTTTGTAAACTCTGATTGTTTTATTAAATCAAACGATGTTCTTTTCAAACGACACTTTAGGTCGTTCAATATAACTGTGATTGTGATGCTATGACCGTCAATCCCGTGAATTCCATTCCGCTTCAAAACAGGTAATTTGGGGGTGTGACAGATTGGCATCAGAGCTTCAGTTATAGAGAACTAGGTTGCATCATTGACCCTAGACTATAACTACATCATCATAGCATCTCATCATTCCATCACAAGTGCATGTTCACTTTGCATACGATTTATACGTACATTTTTCGAGTTATTTACTTTCATTTCATAACGATTGTCACATGGATGCCCTTAAATACCCATTCCATTATTCTTTCTTCATACTCTAACGTGGAGAATTCCTTGTCATTCCCTATCACAATTTTTATATCAGCTGATTCATCATCGATAACGACGAATACCGAGATAAACCTTTATATAGGGCGAAGTCACTCTCACTCCTTTGTTTCACCACTAACATGTCGAGTTACACGTTATTCACACATTAAGCCACTAAACCACCATACATTTGAAGCATTTACAACATCTCATAACCCATCTTTTCGGAACCCGTCGATTATTTTGAAAAATAACCTCAAACTTACCATTTCTTATCACATCTCTTTGGAGCGTTTATTATTAACATCGGATTTTTGCTACGTCTCACATTTCCTCTTGTTTTGAAGAAGATATGGCAATCAAGAAAGCCACAAATGAAATGACCCAAGCGGCTATTCAAAAGTTGGTGAATGATAGCATAGCCGATGCTCTAATAACTGAAAGGGAAACGGTGGCTGCTGCTGCCGAGGCCGCGACTGCTGCTGTAGCCGCAAGGCTTGCTACTGTTACTGGAAATGCAGGAGGATCCGGAGTTAAAATCTGTTCGTACAAGGATTTCAAAAGTGGTGAGCCCACGAAGTTTAGGGGAACTGAAGGAGCCACGGCCATGGTACGATGGTTTGAAAAGTTGGAATCCGTGTTTTTGCTTTGTAATTGCCCGGATGATAGTAAGGTCAAATTTGCTACAAGTACATTACTCGATGGAGCGTTGTCGTGGTGGAATTCATATGCTCAACCGATTGGAATGGAGAATGCTTTCAAGCTTACTTGGGAGCAATTTAAGGGTTTGGTGACTAAGAAGTTTTGTCCTCGTACGGAAGTGAAAAAGTTGGAGACGGAGTTCTACGAACTAGTAACGATTGGGTACGATATTGACACATACATTCGGAGATTTCAGAATTGGCCGCGTTATCCCCGTCGATGGTACCGGATAACGAGAAGTTGCTAGAGGCTTTTATCGGGGGACTTCCCGAAGTTATTCAAGGAAATGTGACTTCGTTTGATCCACAAACAATCGAGGAAGCTATTAGGGTGACTCAAAAGCTCATGGCCCAGGTAGTGAAGAGAGGTAAGTACACCAACACCAACCAAAACAACAACAACCCCAACAACCGCACCAACTACAACAATAACCAAAACAACAACAACAACGACGATAACCAACTCAACAACAACAAAAGAAAATGGGAAAATGACCAAGGAGATGACAACAACAACAACCAAAACCGCAACACTAACCATCATCAACAATAGAAAAGAGGGCAAGAAACTGCAATAGTATATGTTGCTGCGCCAATAGAAGGCAGAGGTTATGCTGGAACCTACCCACTATGTAATCGATGTAAGTATCATCACACGGGTCTTTGTCCGGCTAAGTGCTACAAGTGTCAAAAACTAGGACACAATGCCAGGAATTGTAGAGGCAAGACCATAGTTACGTGCTTCGGATGTGGGGAGCAAGGACACTATCGAAGTCAATGTCCTCAAAACCAAGGTCAACAAGTCGAAGGTGCTCATGGGAATGTATATATGTTAGAAGGAGGAGGAGGAGCTCGTCAAGGTATTAACGACGCGAAGACAAGAAGTTCGAAACTAACAGTCTTATTTCTCCTTATATACTATGTCGTACTAAGTTTATGTTTTCCATCGCATCCAATCTTTATACCCTAAGATGTACTACTTTTGCTAAACCACTCGTTGTAAAATATTCTCATCTATCGTACTTTATTTTCTTTCCGATTTGTTATCATTTACGAGGATTTTCATTCTTTTTACTTTAACTATCATTTTAACGACACTTCTCCATGTCTTCTCTCCTCGATGTTCATCACAATTTTAACATCAGTTGACTCAACACCAAACAACATATGAGTCGATTAGTCCAAGCATTGCATAGTTACTCCTAAATTATACATAGCCTGATCACCTATGTCTAATTCAGGAAGAATCATGCAATGAAGGGAGTAGTAGGCTTATATGTGTAAGCAATTCCGTAATCGAGCCAAATTTTCAAAAGATTTTCTTCAAACCACTTGTTTCCAGTTTGATCCGCTTGACAGTTCTTGTTTGATGAGTTGCAAAGATCGAGCTAGAAACAAGTTGTTACCTAAACCGATTTAGCCTAATCGTATGACAGTTCTTGTTTGATGAGTTGTGGGATTAAGCAAAAATCGGTTACCAAAAAGTCTTTTGAGGATTTTGCTCGGGAATGGGAAAGTTTGCCACATCAAACCCTAAACCCGAGAGACCAACACGAACTGAATTCAGGGACTTAATTCCTTTTTGGATGGGCGAATGTGACAACCCGTACTTTCAGGCCATTTCTCGACACAATTTATGCCTCATCATTTCAACATTTATCGTAAACTTGGTTTACGTGTTTCAAATTCGCGTAACCGTTAAGGTTTAGTGGCGAATTCATGATCATATCATCACGTACATTTCATATGGACTAAGATTAGTCTACATTTCATTGACATCATTTGCATCATGATAGTTCATTCATGACATTTCATTTCACATTTAACGCGTAAATTTTATATTAAATAAACGTTATCGCGTAAGTTATTATTTTGAACATTTAATCCGATACTTTCAAAAATGATCCCGACATATTTTTATACTTACATTTAGTTTATAAAAACAATATTTTGAGTTTACCTAGTGTTTTAAATTTATTTTGTATATAAATCATTAAATTTATATTATTACGACGCTTTTCTTAAAAACTATACGATAATTATTATATCACTCAAGTTTTACAAGAAATGTATTTTTACAATTTTTATGATCTCATTATACTTTACTTTGATCTACTAAAAATTTCTTTTACCTAAAACTACCTTAAATACACTAATGTATATATAATCCTACAAGCTATTATTACCTAGACATTTCACTTACATTTTTATCAAATATACACAATATAAAAAGGAAAAAAAAAAAAAATATATGAGAGATACATCCCCCCCCTCCAAAACCGGCCAAGGGGGGAGGGTGAATGCATTAATGAGATTGGTAAAATTTTCTTCTTACATATTTTGTTCTATACTCAAACTTACACACACACACAATCAAATTATTCAAAGTGGAAAGTCAAGTTTGTTTCTCTCTTCTTTTCTTTCTTCAAAACCGGCCCCCTTGGTGATCAAGAAGGAGAACTTCAAAAATCTTCAAATCAAGTTTAAATACAATCTAGATCACACTCTTATTAAGGTTTTGAAATAAAAACCTAGGGTGTTTAGGTTAATCCTTGTTCTAATCACCTCCTCAAGTTTACTTGTAAGCATATTACTATCATTTTACATATTTCATCTTCATTTCATAGTTATTTCTTCATATATTGAGCAAACATGCAAGACTTGTGTTTATTTATACCATTTTTCCATTGATTTTAGAGTTATATATATATAAAAGTCATCCTATAATTATCCCCTTGTTATATGTTGGTCTTGATGATGATTAGGAACCCATGACACCCTAAGAAGGTGTATGGTAGGATTAGTATAGCTTTGGAGTTGATTTGAAGGGATTGGAATAGGTTTAGTACGAGAAAAACTATTTTCGATAAGTATAAAAAGTGTTCTGTCCTTATTTTATTTTTCTGGAAAATCCGACAGTAGGCACGAATTTTTGGCCTTGATATTTAGAAAATATACTTTAAAACGAATCCGTGGCCGCTTGAACGGATTAAAACGGAGTTATAACGAAGAAGTTATGGATTTTTCAAGTTTGACGACGAAATATATATTTTCTGAAATTTCAGCAACCTATTTTAGTTTTGTACGAGTCAAAAACGAGTCCTAAGCTTTACAAATTATTTCGACTTATCAAAAATATATTAGTATACTTTGATACGAAGCTAAGGACGTATAATACGTAGAAAACGGATTTGAAACGACTAAGATATACACGTTTTCATAAACTTGCCGTAACTATTATTTTTAGAAAAACTATATTATTTTTACGAGATAAGTGTTGCGGTAACTAAAATCACCATCTTTAACCTTTATTATCTTTATGTTCGAGACCTCTATGACGAAAACTCATGTACTAAAACTTCTAGATTTTGATACAAACTTTTCAAAACCGTCGAGTTCGTTTTCTAACGTGCGACGTACACCATTTTACGACTAGTTTTTCAAAGCCATTTTTGTCACTTTCATGAAATTTCCGACGACATTGTTTTACGACGAAAAGTGATAATTTCACCATAAATCATTACAAAACAATTGTAGGATGACAATTTGACGTAAATACTTGTAAAGTGATTTAAGATTGGTCAAGACGTCAAAAGAGTATTTTTCGACGAAAAGTATTATTTTTCCAAAAACTCGCAAATGGTATAAATAACATACGAAATGCATGCATAACATTACATTGCAACTCATTACACATCATATCATTCATAATAGGTCATTTTCAAGATTCACGCTACATTTCGGTGTACTCACTTTTGCCATCGCATCATTGTCCAAGTGAGTTCATAGCCCCTACCTTTATACGTTTTGAATAACTGTTTTGGGGGAGATACATGCTCGACTATTTTTATTACATTCATGACTATTTGAAAATTATATGTTTAGCCGAACTGAATGCTTAGTCATGCGTAGTAACAGTTTTGCCATACTTAGAATTTCTATATTATATTCATTGGTCTAACGGTCTTGGTATATTCATTGGTCTAACGGACTTGGTATATTCATTGGTCTAACGGTCTTGGTATATTCATTGGTCTAACGGTCTTGGTATATTCATTGAGCTACGGTCTTGGTATATTCATTGAGCTAACGGTCTTGGTATATCCATGGACTAACGGTCTTGGAACGATTTGAACCACACTCATATTCATTTGAACATAAACTATACACATTTTGGCAGTGGGTTGTGAACACACAGGTTGCAAGTTTTGTATGGGCGGGACTTGGAACTGAGTGGATTTACAATGCCTTTGCTGCATAAACGATTTCGATACATTGAGCCATGCACTATTATGTGAATTCATTTGACATCATGCACTTGAACATTAACTCTACACATTCTGGCAGTGGGTTGTGAACACACAGGTTGCAAGTTTTGTATGGGCGGGACTTGGAACTGAGTGGATTTACAATGCCTTTGCTACATAAACGATTTTGAAAGTCTTTACATTTCAACGATTTACAATGCCGTTGCTGCATAAACGATTTTGAAAGGCTTTACATTTCAACTCAAACTCTATGAACTCACTCAACCTTTGTGTTGACACTTTTAGCATGTTTTATCTCAGGTATCTAAGGCATTCACTTCATGGCATGCATTTGGACACATCATGGAGTCGTGGTGACGACGCGTCTTACTTGGGTTTTACGCACTTTAAAACATCGTTTGAATTGTACAAACTTATTTCGCACAAGTTGATTTTCATTTGGGACCTACTTTGTAAACTCTGATTGTTTTATTAAATCAAACGATGTATTTTCCAAACGACACTTTAGGTCGTTCAATATAACTGTGATTGTGATGCTATGACAGTCAATCCCCAGGAATTCCATTCCGCTGCAAAACAGGTAATTTGGGGGTGTGACACACCGTCTATCCAAAGTTCAAGCTTTGAGATGAAGAAACCGGATCATGATATATCAAGTAGATGTGCCATTAGGAGACGTTATGATGGGCACATTACCTATTCTTCAAATTGTTGGTGTAATATTATCACTAACTCAATTCTTCAAATGTGACCGAGGTGGCCTCCTCGATGCTTAATATCCGATTGTGACAACCCGTACTTTCAGGCCATTTCTCGACACAATTTATGCCTCATCATTTCAACATTTATCGTAAACTTGGTTTACGTGTTTCAAATTGCAGAATCATTAGTTAAGGTTTAGTGGGCTTAATTCATGATCATAAAATCACGTACATTTCATATGGACTAAGATTAGTCTACATTTCATTGACATCATTTGCATCATGATAGTTCATTCATGACATTTCATTTCACATTTAACGCGTAAATTTTATATTAAATAAACGTTATCGTAAGTTATTATTTTGAACATTTAATCGATACTTTCAAAAATGATCCCGACATATTTTATACTTACATTTAGTTTATAAAAACAATATTTTGAGTTTACCTAGTGTTTTAAATTTATTTTGTATATAAATCATTAAATTTATATTATTACGACGCTTTTCTTAAAAACTATACGATAATTATTATATCACTCAAGTTTTACAAGAAATGTATTTTTACAATTTTTATGATCTCATTATACTTTACTTTGATCTACTAAAAATTTCTTTTACCTAAAACTACCTTAAATACACTAATGTATATATAATCCTACAAGCTATTATTACCTAGACATTTCACTCATATTTTTATCAAATATACACAATATAAAAGAAAAAAAAAATATATGAGAGATACATCCCCCCCCCAAAACCGGCCAAGGGGGGAGGGTGAATGCATTAATGAGATTGGTAAAATTTTCTTCTTACATATTTTGTTCTATACTCAAACTTACACACACACACAATCAAATTATTCAAAGTGGAAAGTCAAGTTTGTTTCTCTCTTCTTTTCTTTCTTCAAAACCGGCCCCCTTGGTGATCAAGAAGGAGAACTTCAAAAATCTTCAAATCAAGTTTAAATACAATCTAGATCACACTCTTATTAAGGTTTTGAAATAAAAACCTAGGGTGTTTAGGTTAATCCTTGTTCTAATCACCTCCTCAAGTTTACTTGTAAGCATATTACTATCATTTTACATATTTCATCTTCATTTCATAGTTATTTCTTCATATATTGAGCAAACATGCAAGACTTGTGTTTATTTATACCATTTTTCCATTGATTTTAGAGTTATATATATACAAAAGTCATCCTATAATTATCCCCTTGTTATATGTTGGTCTTGATGATGATTAGGAACCCATGACACCCTAAGAAGGTGTATGGTAGAATTAGTATAGCTTTGGAGTTGATTTGAAGGGATTGGAATAGGTTTAGTACGAGAAAAACTATTTTCTAGATAAGTATAAAAAGTGTTCTGTCCTTATTTTATTTTTCTGGAAAATCCGACAGTAGGCACGAATTTTTGGCCTTGATATTTAGAAAATATACTTTAAAACGAATCCGTGGCCGCTTGAACGGATTAAAACGGAGTTATAACGAAGAAGTTATGGATTTTTCAAGTTCGACGACGAAATATATATTTTCTGAAATTTCAGCAACCTATTTTAGTTTTGTACGAGTCAAAAACGAGTCCTAAGCTTTACAAATTATTTCGACTTATCAAAAATATATTAGTATACTTTGATACGAAGCTAAGGACGATAATACTGTAGAAAACGGATTTTAAACGACTAAGATATACACGTTTTCATAAACTTGCCGTAACTATTATTTTTAGAAAAACTATATTATTTTTACGAGATAAGTGTTACGGTAACTAAAATCACCATATTTAACCCCTATTATCTTTATGTTCGAGACCTCTATGACGAAAACTCATGTACTAAAACTTCTAGATTTTGATACAAGCTTTTCAAAACCGTCGAGTTCGTTTCCTAATGTGCGACGTACACCATTTTACGACTAGTTTTTCGAAGCCATTTTTGTCACTTTCATGAAATTTCCGACGACATTGTTTTACGACGAAAAGTGATAATTTCACCATAAATCATTACAAAACAAGTGTAGGATGACAATTTGACGTAAATACTTGTAAAGTGATTTAAGATTGGTCAAGACGTCAAAAGAGTATTTTTCGACGAAAAGTATTATTTTTCCAAAAACTCGCAAATGGTATAAATAACATACGAAATGCATGCATAACATTACATTGCAACTCATTACACATCATATCATTCATAATAGGTCATTTTCAAGATTCACGCTACATTTCGGTGTACTCACTTTTGCCATCGCATCATTGTCCAAGTGAGTTCATAGCCCCTACCTTTATACGTTTTGAATAACTGTTTTGGGGGAGATACATGCTCGACTATTTTTATTACATTCATGACTATTTGCAAATTATATGTTTAGCCGAACTGAATGCTTAGTCATGCGTAGTAACAGTTTTGCCATACTTAGAATTTCTATATTATATTCATTGGTCTAACGGTCTTGGTATATTCATTGGTCTAACGGACTTGGTATATTCATTGGTCTAACGGTCTTGGTATATTCATTGGTCTAACGGTCTTGGTATATTCATTGAGCTAACGGTCTTGGTATATTCATTGAGCTAACGGTCTTGGTATATCCATGGACTAACGGTCTTGGAACGATTTGAACCACACTCATATTCATTTGAACATAAACTATACACATTTTGGCAGTGGGTTGTGAACACACAGGTTGCAAGTTTTGTATGGGCGGGACTTGGAACTGAAGTGGATTTACAATGCCTTTGCTTGCATAGACGATTCGATACATTGAGCTATGCACTATTATGTGAATTCATTTGACATCATGCACTTGAACATTAACTCTACACATTCAAGTGGTTTGTGAACACACAGGTTGCAAGTTTTGTATGGGCGGGACTTGGAACCGAGTGGATTTACAATGCCTTTGCTACATAAACGATTTTGAAAGTCTTTACATTTCAACGATTTACAATGCCGTTGCATAAAACGATTTTGAAAGGCTTACATTTCAACTCAAACTCTATGAACTCACTCAACCTTTGTGTTGACACTTTTAGCATGTTTTATCTCGGGTATCTAAGGCATTCACTTCATGGCATGCATTTGGACACATCATGGAGTCGCGATGACGACGCGTCTCACTTGGGTTTTACGCACTTTAAAACATCGTTTGAATTGTAACAGACTTATTTCCGCACAAGTTGATTTTCATTTGGGACCTATACTTTGTAAACTCTGATTGTTTTATTAAATCAAACGATGTTCTTTTCAAACGACACTTTAGGTCGTTCAATATAACTGTGATTGTGATGCTATGACCGTCAATCCCCAGGAATTCCATTCCGCTGCAAAACAGGTAATTTGGGGGTGTGACACCGATGAGCTCCTAACATAGTGCTTATAACATTGCACTAAATAACATAAATAATAAACACTTCAATTTTTTATTTTTTATTTTGAATCATCATTTTGTTTAATCATAACTAAATAAAAACATAAAAATCCCCCCACTTGAGATGAACATATAATGAGAATATGGGGGTCTTCGATGATCTTCATATGTAAGTCTTTGATGAAAGCGTGATTTCTGAACCTCTCTACTTGAACCTTGAACCTTGAACTTGGGCAAACAGTGACTTCCTGATCACAAATTAAGACAGCACGGTAGGCTAAAGTGAATGGGTGTAACGAAACAAACATAAAAGGTATGAAATGAAAGGAAAGGCTTTGAAGGGTGTATCTAGGGGTATCTAGCACTAAATAAGAGTGCGATAAAAGGGGTTAACATGGGGGTCGAAGACTCGAGGTGACTAATCGATAGACACACAAAAATAGGCTATTTGGGTGATAATCCTAAAAATATTGCCTTCTTAAACTGATTATTTCATATATATCAAGCTAACTCAACATACCTCGTTTATCTCAAAATAATGCAAAGGCCAAGTTGTAAAGTTTAAAAGCTACCGGCACACTCATAATTTGGTGGAATGGGTAAATAAGTGGAAACGGATATGGATAATCTCACCAAGGAATATCAAAGGTTATAGTGTGTTCGGCTAAGGTCTAATCTAGTTAGGTTAAGGAAAAAGCATGTCAAAATTTTAAAAATGGCATAATTTTTCAAAATAAACTAGAAAAATTAGGGCAATTAAGTTCAAGTAATAATTCTACTCCCCGCCCCCCACCCAACTTGAGATGTACAAAGTTCCTTTTGTACTAAACGTTAAATAAAGGTGAAGAGAAAGCATAATTAGAGCGAGAACTTCCCTAAAATTTGCTCCTAAAAAGAAAAAACGCCCAGGGAAGAAAATCGTGCCTTCCTTAAATATCCTGAGCAAACTTCGATCCCTGAAATCAGAACTAACCAACAAGAATAATTCTAAAAAGAGAAACAAAAACAAAATAACCTAACTCACTTTCGTAGGAATCACGGTTGCATTTAGCATACGCAACAAGCCTTTTAAACCACTTGGTGTCCCACGTGGACGAGTGTAGTCTCGTGAGGGCTTACAGGGAACATGCCCACAAAGTTCATTTAAAACTAATACAAGGTTATCTTGCTAATATTGAAAAAAATTTAAAACTGCAAGATGAATTACGGCGTAACCTTAAGAATGAGTTACGCCGTAATTTTGGTTAAACCTGGAATTCGTCTATAGAAGGCTGTTATGGCATAACCTTAGGGATGAAGATTACGCTGTAATGGTTGAAAACCTGGAGTGAATCAGGTACTGAAAAACGGTTACGGCATAACCATAGAGAGACTTACGCCGTAACTTCATAACATGACAGAATCAGGTCCTCATTTTAATTGTCATGAATTCATCTCCAATTCTTGCAAAATGTTAAAAGCACAAAACACAACAATAAAAATGAAGAGAAACAGAAATGAAAGGGATAATTCGGGTTGTCTCCCGAAAGAGCACTTTTCTTTATTACCGAGTCTTTAAGTTAGACTAAAATCCATTGGGGCTTTATTGGGGTCTTCGGACTTGGCCGACTTCGTCCATCTCCCTCATTAAGTTTTGTCTGACCCATGCGACGTTTAGAGCGGTGCGAAGAAACTCCTTCCTTTCAATCTTCCGAACCTTGGAAAAATTTCATCTGGCCCCAAGTAATATTTTGAAAATTCAAACTTTTTAGCTATAATAGGTGGGGGTCTCTTGTATGGAATACCAAGAAGTTTACATCTTCGCTGTTCGTATGCCTCATCATCCTGGTCAGTGAACCCGTCATGACCTTGTAGTTCAAGGTAGTCCATAATTCTTTCAATATCATCGTCATCGTACTCGGTTCCTTTAAACCACTCGTCATCAAGCAAATCCCCCACGAGCTCACGCTTACAATGCTCTTTTTCTTCACCCCATGTAGCCTTGTAATCATTTTTCATCTCGTCACTAGTGTTGTTAGGAATCTCTTCTTTACTTGGGTCTTCTTTACTCATGTAACCCTTCCAAATTTTTTATTTAGTGGAAGCGTCCACTTTTCCATACTTTATTTTGATCCAATCATCAAATCCTAACTTATCTAACCAAGGAAAATTGGTTCTTTCATTGTCGTTAGTTGAGGTCCATAAAAAATCGTCATCCCCAACTTTAGCCACGCTACTTCCCCCGTTACAATCTTCATCAAACTGTTTACAAGAAGCCCAAATAATTTCGCCTTTGTTTTTTATCTTTTCACACCAATGATTTCATGTAGCTTTTACCTTATTGTTGGCATCGCTTGAGTAGTCATCATTACAGGAGATATTATTCTTGATTTATCCTTCATCAACGAACTCCTTATATTGAAAGCGATGTTCGTCGTAATCGAGCTTGAGCTTTTTTATTAGACCTACATTAATATTAGCGTCCCCAAATCTAATCATATACCAATCTTGAAAAGATAGGTTTCCAAACTTGATATCATGTCTTTCAATCTCATGGGGGCATGTCTATTCTAATTCTTCAACTTTCATATTCTCACCCCCATTACAATATCCGTGAAATGGATTACACATGGGCCATGCTTGCGTAGATTCACCTTGCACGACCACTACCAGATTGCAGTAGTGTTTGTTAGGCAATTCTTCTATGTCCTCGATTTGATCAGTTTTAGCTTGTTCTATCAAAAAGCTCATTTTCCTTTCTTCATCATTTGACGAAGACCACATGTACTTATTATTTTTCACCCTTTCCTTTTCATCTCCACCATCGCAAATGTCATCATAAGGGTTAAATGAAGCCCAAAGGTCATACCACTTATCATTGTCCACCGGTATTGCTCGGCACCAATGGTATTTCTTTTTGGATGAGGGCTTCGAGACCATATTCGGATTATTAGGCCAAGTGTCCAGGACTTTAGATCCTGATTCATCAATTTCAAGGAACTCGTCGGCCCAAGTGTTCAGGTTACGACGTAATTCAGAGGGGGAGTTACGGCGTAACCAGCTACTGTCGAAAGTTTCAGCTTCATTTCCCTGCACAATGCTAGAACTATCGTTAGATTTACCTTCTTCAGAAAAGATAGCTTTGCAAGATACCATAGGTTTACTTTCTTGTGCTACATTTCTTCTTTGTACTTCATCGCTAAGTTTCCCAATCATTGTTTCCAAATTCTTTAGCGATTCATTATGGCTGAAGAGGCTTTTGTTCGTACTTTCTTGGAAGTTTTTTAACCATTCCACCTACTTTTTTTGCCTTTTATTAGAGTCTTCAAGGTACTTGTTGATCGTATCCTAAATATTAGACCTTCTTTCTCCATAAGGTCCACGATTGTAATACGCCGGAGGTCCTCCACGATATCCGTTACCGTTTCCATTTGACCCTTGGAACGGTCTATTGGCTTCACCATACTTGACCTCTTCGATTTTTCTATCTTCATCATCAAGAGGGCAATTTTTAGTGAGATGACCTCCACCACAATTTTCGCATCCAACTTGAATAGCGTGCAAAATTTCTTTGAGCTTTAGCATGTCACGACTGAGAGTTTCAAGTTTGTTGGTAATGGTGGAAATACCATCAAAACTTTCGCCTAAACTTCTATGGCTTCCTCCTTCGTGCCACTTTTGAGAATGGGTGGCCATATTTTGTATAGCTTCCAAAGCATGTGTAGGTGACATTCCAGAGATCGGCCCCTAGGAATCAAGCATTCACCTTGTAGTGATTCCAATTCCCTTGTAGAAGATGTTGACCTTTTGTTGCTTATTGAGGTCATGAGTACGGCATTTGTATAAGAGGTCATTATACCTATCCCAAGCTTGGTATAATGTTTCACCATCTTCTTGTCTGAAATTGTGGATTTCTTCTAATTATTTTGCTATTCTTAAAAGAGGGTAAAATCTTTGAATGAAAGCTGTTTTGAGAAGATTCCACGTGTCAATGGTTCCACCGGAAAGTCTGTCAACCCATCGTCATAGGTAATACCCGAAGCATAACCACATCATGAGAAACACCTGGGATGTTAAAGAGGCTTGCGATGTACAAAACATTTTCAACATGCTCGTAAGAATCTTCTTCTTTATTTCTAGAAAAAGGGTTAGCACGCAGCTCCCTCATAACTTGGTCCTTGATCTCGAATCGGACCTCTACTCTAATAGCCATGTCCACAACTGCCATGGTACCTGAAACTTTAAGAAGATCGTGAGAAAACAAAAAATTAAATATACAAAAACAAAAATAAAAGACTTTACAAATAATCCTACTATAGCTCCCCGGCAGCGGCGCCAAAATTCTGATGTAGGTATTCCGACCAGGATTTAATATTTATAATTCTCGTCTACCTAAGGTCTACCTAATGCACTAACGAGAAGTGAACCTGATCATGCGTAGTGTAGAGTGTGGTAAAGTCGAGGTCATTCCCAAGAGCTATGTAGATGAGGACCCTATTAAGTTTAAGTGTCACTTGTTTTAACTTGTTTTAAGGTTGAAATGATTGATTAAACTAATGACAAGAAATAAATAACGAAAAGTAAGTTAAGGTTGTGAACAATGGTGAGAAAGTAAGCTAACCTAATTAATCATCCTATCATGTAATGTCTGTGTTTTCTAAATTACTTCCAATTGATTCAAGTGGGGGTTTAAGTCGCTAGGACAGCATTTGGTCACTTCGTCCTAACCTATCAACAAAGGTTCCTACCCGACGTCAGAGGCCAACCCTTTGTGGAGTCGAGGGTCTTAAGCAACCTTAGCCAAGTCATTAAGTACCCTACATTCAAGATTCGAAATAATGAGTGCCCGGGCGCTAGCATCTTAGACACTCATCCCTAACTTCTTAAGTTCGTCGATCCGAACGGTGATCTTTTGGTCAATTCGCACAAGAGGGAAAGGTAGTCAGTTGGTCAATTCTTACCAGTCCCTTCTCTACCTACTTACTTAGGGTCAGTTGGTCAATTCTCCTAAACAACTAGATACAACCACACTTTAAAACTACCAAAGCTAGGTTAACTACCATCAAACTATGCATGCAAACACTAGAAACAACTTACAGAAGCATGAAAACACAAACAATACAATCAAGGGAATCATAACTAGGCTAGCACCAAAGGTGCTTAGCCGATCATATTAAAAGATACAATAAATTCAATGTTTAACATAATGAAAGAAATGAATTAAAGTAAAAGATAAAAATGATCGCTAAAGCTTATCGATATGGTGTGATTCCTCCCTTGGAGATGGCTCTGTATGCTCCGTGTGATCTGCCTTTGGAACCCTCTTCAAGTTCTCTGCCTTTTAGTTATGAGTGAATGATGTGAAATGCAGATTTTGGGGCTTGTATTCATAGGCCCGATCACAGTTACGGGGTAACTTAAGTTGCGAGTTACGCCGTAACTTAATTATCTTCAAAACAGAAGCCTCGTTAAGTAGACTACGTCGTAACATAAGGAATAGTTACGCCATATTTTGCAGCTCCGCCGTAATGTTGATGTGAGTTACACCGTATAATACGTCCTCTTAACATAAGGTTGTTACGTCGTAATGCTTGTATGGATGTTACAGCGTAGTTGATGGAGGCGCGGAATACTTCATGACCTAGATGATTACGGCGTAACCTTAGTTGAGAGTTACGCCATAACTTCAGTTGAGTTGGTCTTTTGTGACAAAATTCCAGCTACTGCGTAATTGAGAACATGAGTTACGCCGTAGCTTCTTCATAGATAGCATACTAACAAAAAACCATTAGGAAAATCTCCAAATCCGCGTCTCTAAGCTCCAATGCTCATATTTTACCTGGAAGTGAAATATAAAGGAATAAAAGCATAAATCCATATAAATTACATAAAATATGAGCATAATCGGGAGAAATTGACACTTAAAAGTTAGGACTATTTGATGTTATCAGTTAGTGAAGCCGTAAAGGATGAAAATTAGATAGTTGTAATTCAAGAAGAATTAAATCAGTTAATCGCAAACGACATTTGGGAGTTAGTACCACAACCTAAGAATGTAACTGTTGGGAATTATGTAACCAGACTTAATACTGGTAGTATAACAGTTAAGTCTGGTAGGCTTAGAATTAGTAGTTAAGTCTGCCAGTACAAAGTTAAGTCTGTCAGACCTAATTTAATACTATTTAGTATTCGTAGTTAGTTCTGTTTATGATAAAACAGAATAGTTTGTTAAAGTTATATTAGGGAATGATCTGTAAGCGTAGAGATATATTAGGAAGGGATATGTTTATCCTTCTACACGTTTTGTATAATAGGGTTTTCTAAAAGTATAAAGGACCCCTAAGGCATAGTGTTATGTACAGAGAAGTTTAGAGCTTACATAATTTATTAGAAAGATTAATAGAAAAAGTATATTTAGTAGCAATTGTTTCTTCTTTCTTGTTGTTAAGATTCCACATTAACAATCAAGTACTCATTGTTAAAGAGTTCTTTATATAGCTAGTTTGGATTTATTCAAGGTAGTTATTGTCTTACAAGGCTGCTTAGATCCATAACCTTTGGACCTAAAAGTGGTATCAGAGCCTACAGAAGGACTCTAATTAGAAGAAACACAAACACCAAAACACTCATTTCTTTTCACAAACCCTATATCATGTCTGCACCTGCTGATAATTTCTCAAATCACCTTAGTGATGAAGAGGCTTCCGACCATGAAGATGAAGCATCAGAAGTAGGGTCTAAGAAACAACAACAAGAAGTAATCCCTGCTACAACCACCATTTCCAACATCAAACTTCCTATTCTGAAAAAGGAAGAGTATGACATCTAAGCACCGGAAATGGAGCATTATCTGGAGTATGTTGATAATGAGGTCTGGAAGGTGATCCAAAATGGGAATTCAAAGAAGAGAATTTCCAAAGGAAAAGATGGTGTCATCAAAATTCTCCCACCAGTCTCTGTGCTGCAGAGATTCATGCAGTGGAGAAGGAAAGGAAAGCAAGAACCCTCTTACTGATGGAAATAGCAAAGGAATATCTCAGAAGGTTCCACAGTATGGATAATGCTAAGGAGATATGGGAAGCAATCAGAACAAGATTTGGAGGGAATAATAACTCCAAAAAGATGCAGAAAGCTATTTATAAACAACAATTTGAAGCTTTTACTGTGAGCAGTTTTGAAGGTTTGGAGAAAGGTTATGATATATTCCAACAACTCCTATCACAGTTGGAAGCACATGGTTTTGAAGTGTCCAATGAGGATGCAAACATGAAGTTTCTCAGATCATTGCCCAGAGAATGGTCACATCTGGCAATGATCATGAGAACCAAAGAAGATATTGACACTCTGTCAATAGATGACTTGTACAGTAACCTTAGGGTTTATGAACAAGACATCAAAGGAAGTTCAAAGGCATCCTTAACTGCCAACAATGTTGCTTTTGTCTCCCAATGCAAGAGCAGTACAAACAAAGTTAAATCTGGTGGTTTTAGTTTTGGCAGTTACACCACTTCATCATCTAGACTGAAGGAAATAGATGGTCCTGTTGGTTTTGCTGATGAGGTCATCTACTCATTATTTGCTAGGCAATCTGAAGACATCCTTAATGAGGACTTGGATCAGATTGAAGATGAGGAGATGGAAGAGATGGATATAAACTTGCAGTGTGCTATGATTGCCTTGAGAATGAAGAAGTTCTACAAAAGAACTGGTAGACAAGTCAACTTTGAAGGGAACACACCGGTTGGGTTTGATAAGACAAAGATTAAGTGCTACAGGTGCCAAAACAAAGGTCACTTTCCTAGAGAGTGCACAACAAAGGTGGCCAATGAAGAAAGGAAGAGGGATTCCTTCTATCCCATGCATGCTAAGAAGGAAGACAAGAGTCAAATGGGATTGTTGACTTTGGAAGCTGGTTTGATTAACTAGGGAGAGCACACTAATGAGGGTACTCAAATCAATCATGCTCTCATGGCCATAAGCTCTAGTAATGAGGTATCCATGTGTTCTAAAATTTTCACTGACTCATATAATAAACTGCAAACACATTGTGATGAACAAATGAGTCAGTTAGGTGATCAGAAAGTTAAACTTCTGGCCTATGATAATGCTGTTAAGAAATTAGTGGCCCAAATTGTCACTTTACAAAAACAGAACACATCTTTAAATGCAAAACTTACATTCCAAGGTAATGAAATATTTGAAAAAAGATGAAAAGCTTAGAAAATATAGAAGAATTGGAATGAAAGCAGTTAAATATTAGGAGGAATTGCAAAAGATAGTTGAAAATGGCAAAACAGTGCAAGGAACCTATGGAGGTTAATAAATTCAGCAATGAGATCAACAAGTAAAATTGGCTTAGGGTTTGAAATAAAATCAGATAGAGAGGTTTTAGAATATGAGGAAGAAACGAAAGAAACTGTGTTTGTTAGTTCAAAGAAAGATCATGAAGGAAAACCTATATATCATAGATTTGCTAAAACTAACAACTACAAAGGATTTCCTCATCTCCTAAATGGTGATTATACTCCTAAACCTGAAAAAGCATATGATGAATCTTTATTTGATTACAGCAAATGGAAAAAACCCTGAAACACTTGCTTCTCAAGACTATTCCATTGAATTTTCTACCTGTGAAGGATCCTTTAGGAAGAGTCCTGAAACCAATACCTTAGAAGACAAATCCAGTGAGTATTCTACCTATCAATCTAATGACAGTGAAGGATCCATTGGAAATGTCTCTGATTGTTTCCTTGATCTTAAATCAGAACCTTTGAAGGAGTCTAAACTAATTAAAATTAGTAAACCTGATGTGTCTACACCTAAACCAGAAAAAGTTGAAACTAGTTGTGTCCAACACATAAAAACTCCTAGGCAACAAATCAAACTAGAGACACCCAAGGTAAACAGAAAAGATTGGAATGGGCTAATGAAAAGAGAATTTGGGGATGGTTACTCTTTCAATAAAAAGAGTTGTTTTGTGTGTGGAAGCCTAAGCCATTTAATAAGAGATTGTGATTACCATGAGAAGAGAATGGCTAAAGAGGCTGAGCTTAAAAGAAAAATGGTTGTCAAAACTAGTAATGGTATAGTTAGACCAGTGTGGAATAATATAAACAGAATTAACCATGCTAATCAGTTTGTTTCTAGACCAGTACCTGTTAATACTGGTAATTCATTCGTTAATTCTTTTAGACCAAAAGTGAGTACTGGTGTGCTAGTTAAACCTGTTAGGCATAATATTAGTTCTGGTGTGCCTAAAGTTAATACTGGTTTTTCAAATATTAATTCTATCAGACTTAGAAAACAAGTACCCACTAGTACCTCATCACAGGTGAATGTTTTCAATAATAAAAGGAATTTTGCTAAATCAAACTCACTTGTAAGAAGACCTTTTGTCAAAAATGCAGCAAAAATGTTTGAATCTGGTGCTGCAAAGGGTTATGGGGGATCTTCTATTAAGGCCTCAGTAGGTTATAACTGGAGTCATAGAACAGACTCCAAGTATAATAGTTGACCAGTTTCTGTTAATGATGTCAAATCTACAGGTCCACAAGGCAGACACAAGCCTATACAGGCCTGGGTCCCTAAGAGAAACTAATGTCTCTTTTCTGTGCAGGAACATCCTTACATGAACATGGAAGATAGAGGAATTTTTGACAGTGGATGTTCTGGGCACATGCCTGTAACAAGGACTACTTGGATGACTTTGAAGATATCAAAGGTGGTTCTATTACATTGGAGGTAGCAAAGGCTACATTATAGGGAATGGTAGAATAAAGGTTGGAAATTTAGAATTTGATAGTGTGTCCTTTGTAAAAGAACTAGGTCATTTTAATCTGTTTTCAATATCACAAATCTATGATAAGCATCATAATGTTCTTTCTACTGAGACTGAATGTTTTGTGTTGACTTCAAACTTTAAGATTCCTGATGAAAATCATATCCTTCTAAGGGTCCCAAGGTAACACAATATGTACAGTTTTGATATGAAGACACCTGAACCTGCTAAAGGTTTTGCCTGTTTGATCGCAAGGGCCACTATTGATGAATCTAAATTATGGCATAGAAGTTTGGGTCATATAAACTTTAAAAATCTAAAAAAAAACTTGTGAAGGGAAACCTTGTTAGAGTTCTACCTTCTAAGGTTTTCAAAATTGACCATTCTTGTGTTGCTTGTCATAATGGAAGACAACACAGATCATCATGCAAGGCCAAATTAGAAAGGGCCATTACAGCCTCATTGCATACCTTGCACATAGAACTTTTTGGACCAACCTTAGTAAAGAGCATAAATCATGCATCCTATTTTCTTGTCATTACTAATGACTATACCAGGTTTTGTTGGGTTTTCTTTTTATCTACCAAGGATGAGACTACTGGCATCCTTTAGACCTTTATTAGGCAGATAGAAAACCAGCATGACCATAAGGTTTAGATAATTAGATCAGATAATGGCACTGAATTTAAGAATAGAAATATGCTTGAATCATGTGGGGACAAGGGGATAAAACAGGAATACAGTAGTGCTAGGACTCCACAGCATAATGAAATTGCTGAAAGAATGAACATGACCCTAATTGAGGCAGCTAGGACCTATTTAGCTGACGCACTCTTACCAATCACTTTTTGGGCGGAAGCAGTTAGCTGTGCTTCATATATTTTCATTAGGGTAAGGGTAACCAAACCTCAGTGCAAGACTCCTTATGAGCTTCTTTTTAACCATAAGCCTATTATTAGTTACATAAGACCATTTGGGTGCCATGTTACCATCTTAGATACCCTCAGTGTGCTTGTAAAATTTGATGGAAAATCTGATGAGGGTTTTTAGTAGGTTATTTACTAAATAGTAAGGCGTATAGGGTATACAATTTAGTGACTAAGAGTGTAGAAGTGACACTGCATGTGAATTTTCTTGAAAAAAGCCAAATGTGAAGGGAGTAGGATACAGTTGGATGTTTGACATAGATTATCTGTCTGATTCTATGAATTATATACCTGTGTCTTTGGACAATCAAGCTAACCCAAATGTAGTGTTAATACAAATAAGCCGTAAAAACGTTTATTTATATTTTACGATCTTCTAATGTTTTGTCGATAACAAATGTAAAATCATTTTAACGAAACAAAGAAAATACGTAAATGGTTTGAACTAATAGTTTCTAACATATTCACATTTTCACATAAAACACTAAAACAAGTATAAGTGATTTTATGATTTAATATTACATATGTACAACAACTAGTGTTTACATATTTGGGTAAAATATACACATAACTAGTATGTAGTATATTGGGTAATATAAAAGGGTAGAAACGTAAGTATCATAACCCATTGGGCAAATACATTGAATGTAGTTGGGTACAACCCAAAGCCCATGACCCATGGAGCTTGACCCATAACTCATTGCATGACATCATGCTTATATCATATATGGATAATATCCATAACCCATGGTTTTGACCCATACCTATTTGACTAGGTGCATTGCACTCAAGAGATACATTGTATCTAGCTAAAGACCCATGGATCAACCCATGACCCATGACCCATAACCAAAATACCCATGGGTAAAGGGGAGCGTCCCACGGATCCCTAGCTTTACGCTAGACGGATCCCTTGTGGAAGGGATCCGTGGGATCCGGGGAACAGTAGAATTTTTCCTCTATAAATAGTGAGCCATTTCTTCATTGTTTCTCACCCCTTTCTAACATACTTTCCCCTAGAGTTAAAAACTCTCTAACCTCATATCCAAGAGATCTATGTTTGTAGTTTTGTTTTTGTGTGATCTTCTAGGTTCCTCTTAAAGGCAAGATCACCACCTTTGAAGTCGAGCAAGCTCAAGTCCATGAGTTGCCATGCTTCCTCATCATCAAGACTACTGAAGTCTTCTTGTTGATGATCGTCTTTCTTTTCTAATAAGTGTTGAAGACATTTGTGAAAGGTGTCTCAAGTGTCAAGGCGAAGATATTAGTGAAGGGTATCTATCGTCCATATCACAAGCACTTGTGGTGGGTGCTTAGAAGTCAAGACTAGAAGCATTAGTGAAGGGTGCTTAGAAGTCAAGACACAAGACATTAGTGAAGGGTGTCTTGAAGATCTAGTTAAAGGCATTAGTGAAAGGTGCCTTAGATGTACATTCGATATGGTGTGTTTCGATGTACAAGATAGATTAGTACTAGATCCAAGGATATTGATATCCTTGATGATGTTGTAGAAAGGAGTTGATCTCCTTTGGGATTAGTCGTTGGTGTAGTGTTGGGTAGTAGTTCCTCCATTGCAATAGAACTAGGTGCTTAGCCTAGTACCTAATAAAGGGTAGGCGAAGTTGTGTAGGTGTGGTTCACCTTGGTGTGAAAGAACTAGGTACTTAGCCTAGTACCTAATAAAGGGTAGGCGACGTTGTGTAGGTGTGGTTCACCTTGGTGTGAAAGAACCCGGTGGTTAGCCTAGCACCGAATAAAGGGTAGGCGACGTTGTGATAGGTGTGGTTCGCCTTGGTGTGAAAGAACTCGGTATTTAGCTTTGTACCGGAAAAAGGTTAAGCGACGTTGTGAAGGCTTCTCCGCCATAAGGAGATTGGTGTAGTGATTACGAACTCGCGAGTAGGTGACTCGGGGAGTGGAGTAGGGCAAGGAAGGTGTCCTTGTACCCGAACCACTATAAATACTCGCGTTGTGGTTTTGTGCTTCTTACTCTTATCTTTCATTAAATACCATTATATATTTGTTTATCAACATCTAACATACACATCCAAATAGATTGACATAAGTCGGTCTAAATATTTTAAAAGGAAGTTTTAATTGGCAAAACTATTCAACCCCCCCCCCTTCTAGTTTTCCACATGTAGGTTACTCTTAAGATACTAACAGTGCTGGTACTGATACTCAAGCTCTTGAGGAGAGTGAAGATAATGAGGAGCTGGTGATTATGTCTACAACAGTCCAACATTCAAGAGCTCCTAGCTCTAGAACAAAGAAATCTTCTGCTCCAAAAAAGAAGAAAGAGACTGCTACAGAGGTTCAGGAGAAGAAAGCTTCTCCAACTGGTGATTCAGATGCCATTCTGGCCTTCAAAAAGGATTTGGATGCTCTTACTTAGAAGCATTTGGGGCCAAAACTTACTTTCAAGGCTACCAGTATTAACTCAATTAATACATGTAATGGAGCTGTTAATACTGGCATGTCTGATCAACCAGTACCTGATGTTATACCTACTAGTACTAACTCCAATAGTATTGGTAGTTCATTTGTTAAGTCTGGTGAAGTTGATGATGATTTTTATGAATCAGCAATGCCAGAAGTTAACATCTTTGATAAGCCTACTGAAGGAATCTTTGAGGAGGCTTCTTATGACGAAGGAGGAAAACTTACTAACTTCACAAATCTACATACAGAGGTGGATGCCAGTCCTGTTCCAACACTTAGGATACATAACATTCATCCACAGAGTCAAATAGTGGGTAATCCTAAGTCTGCTGTGCAAACCAGAAGTAAAGTGAAGAAACAATCTGAATCTCATGCGCTTATTGGATTTTTTCAGAAGCAGCAGAGGAACAACCACAAAGACCACCAACATTGTCTTTTTGCATGTTTCCTTTCTTAAAAGGAACCCACTAAAATAAGTGATGAACTTATAGATGAAAGTTGGGTAAAGGCAATGCAAGAGGAACTACTGCAGTTCAAGCTACAGAAGGTTTACGTTCTAGTAGATCTACCTTCTGGTGCAAAGGTGATAGGTAGCAAATGGGTCTACAGGAACAAGAAAGATGAACAGGGTGTGGTGGTCAGAAACTATGCAAGACTGGTGGCCCAAGGATACAAACAGGAGGAGGGAATAGATTATGATGAGGTTTTTACTCTTGTGGCTAGGATTGAAGCCATCAGGTTATTTTTAGCCTATGCCTCCTATATGGGTTTCACAGTTTATCAAATCGATGTGAAGAGTGCCTTTCTCTATAGCACTATAGATGAGGAGGTTTATGTTGCTCAACCTCCATGTTTTGTAGATCCTGTTAATCCCAAGAAGGTGTACAACATTATTTAGGCTTTGTATGGATTACGTTAAGCTCCCAAAGCTTGGTATGCTACACTCTCTACCTTTCTTGAGAAGCATGGATACAGAAGAGGCACCATTGGCAAGACCCTATTCATTAAGAAGTAAAGAAGGAAATCATGCTAGTGCAAGTCTATGTGGATGATATCATCTTTGGTTCTACCAACAGGTCTTGGTGTGAAGAGTTTGAGGGCCTTATGAAAGGCATATTTCAGATGAGTTCTGTGGGAGAGCTCACTTTCTTCCTCGGATTCCAAGAAAAACAGAAGCCAGATGGTTTATTTATCTCCTAGAACAAATATGTTTCTGAGATGCTGAAGAAATTTTACTATGCCAATGTGAAGACTTTAGTGACACCAATAGAGACCAAGGTGGCATTAACTAAGGATGACGAAGCTAAAGATGTGGATGTACACTTGTACAGATCCATGATTGGTTCCCTCATGTATCTAACTGCCTCTAGGCCTGATATTATGTATGTAGTTTGTGTGTGTTCTCGTTTTCAGGTTACACCCAAGACTTCACATCTTCATGTTGTGAAGAGAATCTTTAAGTACCTTAAGGGCAAACCCAATTTAGGCTTAGGGTATCATAAAGAGTCATCCTTTGACCTGGAAGCTTTTTCAGATAGTGACTATGTTGGGGCAAGTCTTGACAGGAAATCCACAACTAGTGGATGTTAGTTCCTTGGCAGAAGACTTATTTCATGGTAGTGAAAGAAGCAGACTATAGTGGCTACATCAACAACTGAAGCTGAGTATGTGGCTGCTGCCAATTGCTGTGGATAAGTCTTATGGATTCATAATCAAATGCTGGATTATGGTATAAATTTCATGAACACAGTAATCCATATTGATAATGAAAGTACTATCTGTATAGTTAAGAACCTGTTTACCACTCTAAGACTAAACATATTGAAATCAGACATCACTTTATAAGAAATTGCTTTGAAAAGAAGTTAATTAGAGTGGAAAAGATTCACACTGATAATAATGTAGCAGACTTATTGACCAAAGCTTTTGATGGACCTAGATTTAACTTTCTGGTGGTCAATATTGGAATGGTAACCCCATAGCTACATCTAAAGGGAGGATAAATGTATAGTTTGTACTAGGAGACTTAATAGTAGTTAAATTTGTTAGGCTATTAGTTAGTACGGGTAGTTAATTCTAGTAGTTAAAACTGGTAGCTAATTATGATAGGTTTGGTGTTAATTCTGGTAGTTATAGAATTCATTCTGTTTGTACTTAGATACTAATTCTGATTTCCATAGATATTTGTATGTTTTTCTTGGTTTTAGACTAATTTTTCCAGGAAAAGCAAAGATTAGAAAAGTATGGAAGCGACACTGGTTTATGTGCTATTGTGCTGACTTAATTCTGGTGATGTCATACTTATGTCTGATTGACTATTTTAAGTCTGGTAGTGTAAAAATGTTACCGTTGGTGCTGGTCGAAGGAAAATCCGTTTTCTTGTTTAATTTGAATCGTTACCTACTTCGAGGCGGTCAGAAGTATATATATATGGATAATATTTGTCTTTAAAACTCACTTTTATCCTTTATTTACTTTATCCTAATCTTTAAAAGTTTAAATCTTTTCCTTCGATTAAGTCCTCTTACCAGCACTAACCCTAAAACGCGCCGCACAACCAGAATTTCAAATACACTTAAATTATGGCTCAATTAAAGTTCGTAGACAAGCATAATCAAGTGGGTTTTCTCAAGAAGCCTGCTGAAAGCACAGGCTTCACACAGATAGTGGATTTTCTAAAGGTTTCTCACATCAGGTATGCCCTTACTCATAATCCACGTATCTATGATTCCCTAGTCAAACAGTTCTGGCATACTGCTACTGCCAGAACTCTTGCTGATGGGACACTAGAGTTAGATGCAAATTGATACCTTAAAGTACTCAATCACTGAGGTATCAGTCAGAAGCAAGCTTCAATTGACTAATGCCTCAGGGATGTCCATGTTGTCAAATGACGAACTTTTTCAGGAACTAGGAAATATTGGACATCCAACTGATGGATCATTCACTTTTTGGAAAAGTAATTTTACACCATAATGACATTTTCTTGTGCATTATCTCTTACATTGTATGAGCTCTAAAAGTGGGGGATGGGAGCAAGTTTGTTAACACAAATAAATCGTAAAAACGTTTATTAGTATTTAGCGATCTCTTTGTGTTTTGTTGATAACAAATATAATCTTATCATAAGTAAAACTATAAGGATACATGTTATTTTTGTAAAGCATCTACTTATAGTTATTTAATACAAATTGTTGTAATAATTTATTTGTTGTAATAGTTTATTAGGATGGGTAAAACTACAACCCATGATCCACACCCATGGAGTTAACCCATACCCATTAACTAGATGCATTGCATCTATTAGATACATTGTATCCAATTAGATACCTATGGTTCAAACCATAACCCATGACCCATGACCCATAACCCATAACCCAAAAACACATGGGCAAAGAGGAGCGTCTCACGGATCCCTAGACTTACACTGGACAGATCCCTCATGCTAGGGATCCGTGGGATCCGTGCAATAGTGGCAAGAATCTGACTATAAATAGAGAGCCATTTCTTCATTCTTCTTACACACTCTTACACTCTTCTAACAAAAGATCACTTGATCTTGAGAGTTGTTCTTCTTTCTTCTATTGTGATTCTCATATAGGTCCTTCTCTAAGGCGAGATCACAAGCATTCTACAAGTCATCCAAGCAGGGGGTCCTTGACTGATTTGTTCCTCCACAAGATTTCTGTAGCAAAGATCTTGTATTTCATATTTCACATATTTTTTGTGTTATAGTAGTGTTGGTTTGGTCCTCCGTGTTACGGACTCGATATTTTGCTTTGTACCGGAAAAAGGTATAAGCAATGTTGTGAAGGCTTCTCTGCCAAGTTCAAGGAGTTTGTTGACATAGTGCTTGAACTCTCAAGTTGGTGACTCGGGGAGTAGAGTAGGGTAAGAAAGGTATCCTTGTAGCCGAACCACTATAAACCGGTTGTGTCATTTCTATCCTTTACTTTACTTATTTTACTTGCATTACTCATAGATCTATACTATCTCCTCATTCATACGATTCACATAACATCGAATCTAAAAGTTTTTGAAACTAACTTAAAATCGGCAAAACTATTCAACCCCTCCCCCTTCTAGTTTTCCACAATTGGCATCAAGAGCTAAGTTTATAAACGTTTTAAAGTAAACCGTATTTTAAAAACTTTTCAATCACTATGGGTTCTGAAAATTACAAGGAAGGGCAATCCATGCAACGACCTCCACTACTTGAAACTAATGGTTTTATATATTGGAAAAATAGATTCGAAACGTATGTGAAGTCTAAAGATATTGATCTTTGGTACATAATTGTTGAAGGCGATTTTGAAGCCACTGCAAAAGATGAAAGTGGAAACTTAGTTAACATACCTCATGATAAACTCACCGATGATATTAAGAAAAAGATTTCCAAAAATAGTGAAGCTAAAATGGTTTTATATAATGCTTTACCCAAAAAGGAATTAGAAAGAATTTCCATGCTTAAAACCTCTAAAGAAATTTGGAATTATTTAGTTGTAACTCATCAAGGTAATCAACAAGTTAAAAACAATAAAATTGATTTATTTGTTCAACAATATGAACAATTTTCAATATCGGATGAGGATACTATAGATCATTCTTTTGCTAACTTTAATACTATAATTACATCTTTACAAGCACTTGATGAATATTTCTCTAGCCGTAATCATGTTAGGAGATATCTAAGGGCACTTCCATCCAAGTGGAGATCTAAGGTGACGGCAATCGAAGAATCAAAAGACTTGTCAATCCTCACCCTTGATGAACTCATAGGCAATTTAAAAGTCTATGAGCTTGTCCTCGCTAAAGATTCCGAAGCCTCAAAAGTGAAAGAGAAACACAAATCTCTTGCCCTTAAAGCCAAGAAGGTCTCAAGCGATGAAGAGAACTCCTCTTCGGATAGTGATGACGAGGAGTATGCCATGGCGGTAAGGGACTTCAAAAAGTTCTTTAGAAGAAAGGGAAGATACGTCAAGCAACCATATGACGACAAGAAAGGATTCAGGAAAAGCAAAGAGGACGAGAAGGCAAGGGATGATCGGGCTTGCTTTAAATTTGGGGACCCAAACCACTTTATTAGTAAGTGTCCCAAACATGATCAACAAAAAGCATTCGTAAGCGGTTCGTGGGGAATGAGCGAGGAGGAAGACGAAGAAATTTGTCTCATGGCAAATGACGAGGTATGTCACGAATACTATAGTAGTTCATCATTAGATGATGATTCATCGCATAATGAATATGATAAACTTTGCAAAATTAGTTTAAAAGTAATCAACAAAAACAAGTTTTTGAAAAACCAAAATCAACGTTTAGAAAAGTAAGTCGTTGAGCTAAAAGCAAAACTAAAACGTCTAGAAAAGGGGAAGATAGCAAGTGGGGAATGTGAACTTTGCGTTCAACTTCAAACACTTGTTGATCATCTAGACTCTAAAATTGCTAGAATGAATACTAATACTCTAAATATGATATTAGATAGTGTTAAAACAGGAAACAACCAAAAAGGTTTTGGTTTTCAGCAACTTAATGCGTCAACTAGTGAAAACAAAGAAACACAATTCGTAAGAGCAATATAAAAACAAACCACTGTAGTCACGGATCCCACAAAAAGGGAACCGGCTAGTGTACAGCCAGGGATCCGTGGGTCTGCTGAAGCAAATAGTGGTAATAATATAGCTTCCTCATCTAGAACTGATTTTGTTATTGTTAATAAGAAGAAACCAACCCATGTTACTATTAGACAACCACCTCCAAGACAAAATCAAAGTTTTACAAGAAACAAAGGTCTATCATTTTCAAAACCAACACATTTAGGAGACCTAATAATGTTTATCCAAGAAGTAACCATCAAATGGGATGGAATCCAAATATGCAAAATGGCTTTCCATTTCAAAACTTTGCACCATGGAACGCGTACTCACCTTATCCATATATGTCTAACATGAATGGAATGTTTAACAATAATGGACTCATGAACAAATGGGGACCAAACTTTTGAGTTAATTGTTTTCTTACGTGTGCTTAAAGGTTGACCTAGATCCGGATGAGTGGATCAAGGATAGCGGGTGCACGAGGCACATGACCGGCAATAAAGATTTATTCTTCACATATGAATCCTTCAATGGAGGAAATGTGGTATCTGGAAATAGCAAAAGCAAAATCATCGGTAAAGGTACGATTTCTAACAAATCTCTAACCATTAACGATGTGTGTCACGTAGAAAACCTAAATTTTAACCTCTTAAGTATAGGACAAATATGTGATAAAAAGTACAACGTACTTTTTAACGAAACCGGTAGTAAGATATTGAAAATCTGTATCACTATAGGTAGAGGAATTAGGAAACATGGAGTCTATGTCATTAAAATCGGTAATGAACCTCAAGACAAACTTTGTCTTACTTCTATGGATGATACTTCGACTTTATGGCGTAGAAGATTGGGTCATGCCAATATGCGACTTTCTCAATCGCTATCATCCAAAGATCTAGTAAGAGATCTACCAAAATTAAAATATGAACATCACTTTTGTGATACTTGTAATGTAAGAAAACAAGTCCATGCTAGTCACAAAGCTAAAAACATGGTCTCTACAACTAAGTGTCTAGAATTACTACACATGGATTTATTTGGTCCATTCTCTATCCAAAGTTATGGAGGAAACTACTACACCTTGGTTATAGTGTATGATTACTCTAGGTACACATGGACTAAATTTTTAAAGAAAAAAACTGAAACGTTTGATTACTTTGAAATATTAAGTAAGAAAATCCAAAGACAATTAGGAAGTCCTATAGTGTTTAATAGAACGGATCATGGTAGGGAATTCGATAATGAAGTGCAATTTGGAGCCTTTTGTGATGCTAATGGTATTACTCACAACTTCTCGGCTCCTCGCACTCAACAATCGAATGGGGTAGTTAAAAGAAAGAATAGAACCCTATAAGAAATGAGTCGCACCATGCTAAATGAGCAATCCATACCTCAAAATTTTTGGTGCAATGTCGTTGATACGTCAACGTACATACTTAACCGAGTCTTAATTAGACCATTTTTAGGAAAAACTCCATATGAGTTACTTCGAGGCAAAAAGGCTACGCTAAATCACTTTAGAGTCTTTGGTAGCAAATGTTTTCTACTTAACACTAAAGATAACCTTACAAAATTTGACCCTAAGTCAACCGAAGGTATGTTTTTAGGTTACTCTCCTAATAGCAATGCTTACGTCATATTAAATAAAGAAACAATGAAGGTTGAAGAGTCATTAAATGTAAACTTTGATGAGAGTCCACCCAAGCCTACTCTACCTCTTATCGATGACGAGATTGTCGAGAGTGAAGCTATTGTAATAAAGAAAAAGGCAAACGAAGAAAAAGAACCTTTAAATGATGAAATCATAAATATTAAAGAGTCTAAAGATCACCCCGTAGATAAGGTCATAGGAAATTTAAACGAAAGAACCTTAAGGTCTCAAGTCCAAAACCAAAGTAGTTTATTTTGTTTTGTCTCAACCATAGAACCTAAGAATACACAAGAAGCCATAAAAGATGAAAGTTGGGTAATGGTTATGCAAGAAGAGTTAAATTAGTTTGTTTCTAACGATGTTTAGACACTCGTCCCTCCACCTAGTAATCAAACCATAATAGGAACCAAATGGGTATATAAAAACAAGTTAGATGCAAATGGTGTAGTGTCTAGAAACAAAGCTAGACTCGTTGCCCAAGGGTATATTCAACAAGAAGGAATAGACTTTGATGAGACCTATGCCCCCGTGGCTAGATTAGAGTGTATAAGAATACTTCTTTCTTATGCTTGTGCTAATGATCTTAAGCTCTATCAAATGGATGTCAAAAGTGCTTCTCAAAATGGTTTTATTAATGAAGAAGTATACGTAGCTCAACCTCCGGGCTTCATCGATTTTGAAAAACCTAAACATGTGTATAAGTTAAAGAAAGCTCTTTACGGTCTTAAACAAGCTCCAAAAGGTTGGTATGATAGACTCAAGTCATTCTTAATAAAAAAAAACTACACCATGGGGTTAGTTGATAACACACTTTTTACTAAGAAAAGAGAGTCACATATAATCATTGTTCAAATATACGTAGATGATATTATATTCGGATCTACTTGTCAAGACATGTGTGATGATTTCCCTAAAATCATGCATGACGAGTTCCAGATGAGTATGATGGGAGAACTTAGTTTCTTTCTTGGTCTACAAATCAAACAAGTATAAGATGGTATCTTCTTTAATCAATCTAAATACATAAAGGAGATGTTACAGAAATTTGGTTTAGAAGAGTCAAAACCCATAAGAACACCAATGTCATCCTACACTAAACTCACATAAGATGAAGACGGCGAATCCTTTGATAACACAAAATACCGTGGTATGATTGGTAGTCTTCTCTACCTCACGGCTAGTCGGCCGGATATCATGTTTAGTGTTTGTCTAGGTGCTAGGTTTCAAGAAGATCCTAAAACATCATATCTAGAAGCTGTCAAAAGGAAATTTAGATACATTAAGGGTACAACTCAATTAGGATTGTGGTATCCTAAGGGCACGGTGGTAGAAACAATTGTATATGCATATTCTGACCATGCAGGTGATTACGTTTACCGAAAAAGTACAAGTGGGGTATGTACTTTTATGGGATGTTGTTTAACACCTTGGTTCTCAAAGAAGCAAACGGCATTGGCCATATCAACAACCGAAGCCGAATATGTCTCCGCCGGCAAAGCATGCCAACAAGTACAATGGATGAAACAAGCGTTAGTTGACTACGACATTCATCTAAGTCACATAGCCATTCTATGTGACAACAAAGGTGCCATCAACTTAAGCAAGAATCCGGTATTGCACTCTCGCACCAAGCATATAGAGATTCATCATCACTTATTAAGAGACAATGTTCAAAAGGGGAACATCTCTATTGAGAAGGTAGCGTCCGAAGACAACATAGCCGATGTCCTCACCAAACCGTTAAAGCAGGAACAATTCAACCTACTTCGTCTTCGTCTTGGTCTCATGGAACAATCATTGTAATTAGCTTTTAAACTCTACAAGGTATGTAAACACTAGCCTTCTTCTTTCTGAGTCTAGGATCTTTATTTCACACACAACTCACAAGCAATACGAGAATTTTCAAAACCCAAGATAGGTTTTACTTATAACTCGTACTTTCATAGTTTTCTTCTATATTTTTCAAGGCAAGAACCTTTTGTAAACACTTAATTGCATACCTATTTTATTTCTCAAGGATAAACTTTTTTATTCACACAAAGAAATATCTTTTCAAAATGTTTTATAAAAGGATACTTCTTCCCGTATCACTTTCATAAAAGCCATTTCTCACGTCTAGGACAAACCGCCTTTTCATTATTAATACAATGTAAAAACCCGTTTTCATTGCATCTCATGTATTTTGAATGCTAAAGAGGACACATAACTAATATGTGTTTTCGGGTACATTCATTTAAGCAACAATGAATTAGGAGCACTCGGGCTATCTCACATAATAGTGTGCTTTTTCACTTCTAGTTTATTTTTCTTTTCTTTTTAGGAGTCGAGATAACCGCAACTCCAAATGGTTTGCATATAGGCACACACTAGGCACAAATGTTTCCAAAAAGAAAATTTGGAGCTGCCTGACTCACCAGTACCACGGATCCCAGCTTTAATACTGGACGGTTCCCTCAAGGGAAGGATCTATGGGATCTGTGAGACAGAAGCTAAAATTATCTTCTATTTTTCTCACTTTGAATGAAAACTTCTATATTTTCATCATTTTTTGTCATTTTTTGGAGTATGCTACTTAATGCTTGTGTTCTCATGATCACATGCCTTAAATTCATATCTAATAATTAGATTTTAATCCACATTTTGGGTCAAGCATTCATTACAATGCATTATTTTTCTATAAATAGGATTCCCAAAATGCTTGCATATTCATCACTCTCAACCTCACAAACGAACATAATCATGTCATCCAAAAGATCTTCCAACATAGATGAATCACCGAGTGCAAAAAATCCCTTTCAAGAAATCCAAAATTTTGTCCTCCCACCTTCCAAAGTACCACCACCCAAATCTAGAAAAATCGCACGGATTAGCATCCGACTTTGTTGCTTAGCAAAACCATCATCAAATGGTTCCTCACCAACCACTCATTCACCACGAAATGCTTCCATTATAGCTCTTCCTTCATCTCCAACAAGTACACCAACTTCATCACCCATCAAATCTCCACCTAAGGTCACTCTTTTGGAACTCCTTAAGACTCCAACAAGATCCCAACAAACCAACCAAAAAGAACTAGTCTTTTTAACACCTCCCACATCTCCAAACACAATCTTCAAAGACCTTGAAACCTCACCACCTTTAGCTCCCATTGTGTTACAAGAACATCTAGTTTCTTTTCCACCACCATTTCCAAACATTCCGGACTTTGATCCGTATTTTCCAACTTTTCCACCACAACTTCCGCAACTCACAAAATAAACTAACCCGGAAAACTTCCGCAAACATTACCCACATCACTTACATTGTGAACATTGCCAATCCACTAGGGATCTTGCAATAGAAATTAGAGAAGAAATGCGAGTCATACTTAACCTCATCCTTGATCGCATCAACATCATTACTCACCAAAATTTCCATCCATAATCTTATGAAAGCATGGAAGGAATCATTTTATTATTTTTTTAGTATTTTCTTTCGAGTAATTTTTTAGAACAAGTCATGTTTTTAGTTTTACATGCTTGTATGTGACATAAATACCACTACACTTTGTTATTTTATTACAAGGCTTTGTTTACATACCTTGGCTCCCAATCTTGATTCTCGTCAATCACAAGATTATTTATGCATGTTACTACTAACCTTTTCCTTTGTAGGTTTTATACTTTTCTCACTTAACGCCCCATTCTAGGGGGAGCTACCGTCAAGGGGTAGTTAGAGATACGTGGACTATTTTTCCACATTTTATTTCTTCCTTAGGGTCACTTTTTGTTTCGACAAAAAGGGGGAGAAGAAGTAAAACTTATGCTTTCAAAACATACATTTAATCTTAAGTTTTACTCATCATAACATTATGTTTTGTCATCAACAAAAAAGTGGAGATTGTTAATGCAAATAAACCGTAAAAACGTTTATTAATATTTAGCGATCTCTTTGTGTTTTGTTGATAACAAATATAATGCTATCATAAGTAAAAATTTAAGGATACATGTTATTTTTGTAAAGCATCTACTTATAGTCATTTAATACAAATTGTTGTAATAATTCATTTGTTGTAATAGTTTATTAGGATGGGTAAAAACCACAATCCATGATCCATACCCATGGAGTTAACCCATACCTATTGACTAGATGCATTGAATCTATTAGATACATTGTATCTAATCAAATACCCATGGTTCAAACCATAACCCATGACCCATGACCCATAACCCAAAAACCCATGGGAAAAGAGGAGCGTCTTACGGATCCCTGGATTTACACTGTACGGATCCCTCATGCTAGGGATCCGTGGGATCCGTGCAACAGTGGCAAGAATTTTCCTATAAATTCTTCATTTTTACTCACCCTTCTTCTTACAAACTCTCTCATATATTCTTACACTCTAAGGCGATATATTTTTACTCGCTTGATCTTGAGAGTTGTTCTTCTTTCTTCTATTGTGATTCTCATATAGGTCCTTCTCTAAGGCGAGATCACGAGCATTATACAAGTCATCCAAGCAAGGGGTCCTTGATTGATTTGTTCCTCCACAAGATTTATGTAGCAAAGATCTTGTATTTCATATTTCACATATTTTTTGTGTTATAGTCTTGTTGGTTTGGTCCTCCGTGTTACGGACTCGGTATTTAGCTTTGTATCGGAAAAAGGTGTAAGCAACGTTGTGAAGGCTTTTCTGCCAAGTTGAAGGAGTTTGTTGACATAGTGCTTGAACTCTCGAGTAGGTGACTCGGGGAGTGGAGTAGGGCAAGGAAGGTGTCCTTGTAGCCGAACCACTATAAATCGGTTGTGTCATTTCTATCCTTTACTTTACTTACTTTAGTTGCATTACTCATAGATCTATACAATCTCCTCATTCATACGATTTCACATAACATCGAATCTAAATTTTTTTGAAACTAACTTAAAATCGGCAAAACTATTCAACCCCCCCCCCTTCTAGTTTTCCACTAAGTTGATAGAAATCTTGCTACTGCATTGTCTATCTCTCCACTGGCATACTCTTCAATTTTTCTAAAATGATGTTTGATGCCATGGTTGCAAATGCCAATAATAAGAAAACGTTTTTGATGTACCCAAGATTTTTGCAAATGATCTTGAATGTTGAAACAGCAAGCAAACATCCCCACATTGCTTTACTTTTCACTAAAAAGATTTATGGAAACATGAAAAAGGGTTTTGAAGGGGTTAACAGGCCACTTTTGCCTACTATGTTGCCTGTTGTTGCTACTAACCCTGCAGGTACATCTACATCAGTTCCAGTTCAAGCTACAGCTACTACATCTACATCTCATGATCAACCACCATCAGAACCAAATGAACCAGAGTTTAAACAAAGAACATCAACACCCCCACCACCTTCACCTCCAGTTCATGAGGAAGCACCACCTGTGATTCCTCAACCACAGCCTCAAACACCCACTCCTACAGCAGAACCCAGTGTATTGAATGTTGATGATCTTCTTAGACTGGTTCCTCAGCTACTTACAAGAATTGATGGGTGGGAAAAGGAGCTAAAGAAGTCCAAACAAACTATGGCAGATGCTATTCTGAAATTGGTGAAAAAGGTGAAAAAGCTGGAATGGATTGTTAGACAAAAGGGTATCCACCTTACTGACTCAGAAGGTGAGGAAAATTCTTCCAAACAGGGGAGGAATTTGCAGGAGGGTGGATCAGACTTTAGGACACCAACAAAGGAGAAATCCTATAAGGAAACTCATATTAGTCCTCAAGGGATAGAAGCAGCAAAAATTTTGGTAAAAATCTCAGTCAGAAGAAATCAGTTAAAAAAAGACTGGATAAAGAAGCTGCAAGTTTTGGTGGAATTGATAAGTTTGGTGGTGAAGAAGTTAATACTGGTTTTGAAGAAGTTCATATTGGTTTTGATGATGTTAATCCTGGTTATGCAGAATTCAAGTCTGGTGCTGAGGTTAATCCTGGTAGTGATAAACTAGAGTCTGCTAGTATTCCAGTTAGTACTGCTGAGGAGTTTGTGCAGAGGAAAGGCAAAGGGATACTTGAAGAGTCTTCTGAGCCAGTTAAAACCAAAAAGCAGGTCATGGAAGAAGAAGTAAGCCTAGCAAAAATTGCAAGAATCCAAAGGGAAGATGAAGCTGAAGAAGCTAAGCTTGCAACACAGAAAGTCAAAGATGAGCTTATTGTAAAGAATCTGCAGGAGCAAACAGAACTAACTGAAGAACAAAAGAAAAGAAAAGATGAAGTTCTGGAAGCTACCAAGTTTTACACAGATGAAGATTGGGACACCATCAGAGCTAAACTAGAAGTAAACAGAGATATTCTTGCTGACATTGGTGCAGAAGATTATGCAAGGAAGATGGTGCAGATGATAAATGAGAAGAAGAGGCTTCTCAGAGAGCATTGACAAAGAGAAAGGATGAACAGACCCTTGACCAAGGGAGAGCAAAGGGAGTACATGATTAACTATATAAAGATTCAAGGCCACCCTAGTTGGAAGTTAAATTAGTTGAGAAAGTTGAAGGATGATGAACTAAAAACATAATTTGAAAAAGTGGTCTTACAAGTTAAAAGCTTTACTCCAATGGATTCTGAATTGGAAGCTTCAAAGCTCAAAAGACAAGGTATCACTCTTCAACCAAAGGAAGCAAAAAGGAAGAAAACTGAAAGTATTGAAGAAGTTGCTGCTACTCAAAAGGTTGTGAAGAAAGAGGAGGAGCCTGAAGTTCCAAAACCAGTGGTCAAGTGGACAAGGAGGAAGTCTACTACAAAGAAGAGTAAGAAGAAGGATAAGACTGAAGCTAAAGAGGAAGTGGAAGGCTACATGAAAGACAAAGTTGATGAACCCTCATCTGAAGAGTTCACTGTGGGTTCCATTCCTGAAGGTTCAGCACCTGCAGCCAAGATAGCCAAAGTTCAGATCATCAAAACTTGGAACAAGGGAGTATATCAGCTAGTAAGGGAAGATTATACTAACACTATTTATGTAAACTTTCCTGATTTGTTAAGTGATGTTTCGAGGGATGATTTGAAGACTATGTATCAGCTAATGATGGAAAAGCATGGTGATCAAAGGCCTGAAGAGGAGTATGAAAGAGTCCTCTGGGGTGACTTGAAGACCATGTTTGAGGCACCAGATGCTGATAATGAAATATGGAAGCTGGCTAGTCAAGAATAAGTGATCATATGGGGATATTTCCATACTTTTCAGGTTTACTGTTTGGAATTAGAAACTGCTATTGTTTATTTTTTGGGTAAAGGGCCTTCCACCCGGTAAAATATATTACCCCAAAAAATAATTAAGTACAATGGAATGTGGGTGAAGTACCACATTAACCTCAAGCAACCACTTGAACAACCACTATGTCATTCATGGCATGCCATAAATGATGAACTAGCTACACACAACTAGAAAACCAAAACAAAAACAAGCATAAACTAAGACACATCAACCTTTATGCTAAACAAAGGAAAAACAATCTATCCAAGTCTAATGTCATGAATGGCAGGAACCTTTAATTTGGCCGCGGATAAACCACAATCATCAAAGTAATCATCTTCATAATCATTGTAGTCACATGTACCATCTTTCCATTGCTCCAAAAGACTCCTCTCGTTTCCTCCACTACCAAAATAATTAGCCTCGTTATGATCTTCCAGCACTTCATCATCGTCGCTATCGGAAACAACCACATTACCCACCTTAGAGAATGGGTTACCCACGTTAGTTGAAGTAGTACAAGTAAAGGAAGAAGTATTGGGCTTTGAAGCCATAGCCTGCTCCTTTTCTTTCAAATTATTCACAAGCTGATCTTGTGACCCCTTACCATTCGGTTGAAAACCATCCACATCCTCCTCCCCCAACGACTTCAAAACATCAAAATAATTAGAAGACTTAGTGTTCATACCAGATTTAGCATTAGAAGAAGAAGTCTCCTTTTGAACCTTAGAATCTGAACATTGATTGGTAGTTGTTGTCGATTTCGGTCTCCAAAAGTTAGGTTTTGGCTTATTAAGCTTAACACCTCCAATAGGCCGAGATTAATCTGCTACCTTCTTCCCTTTATCCTTACGATTCTTTACCTCGATAAAACCATCGTCATACTTTTCCAAAGTAGTAGAAACCTTTGCTGCTACATTAGTATCAGTCCGAACAGTCTCCTTAACACATTTTGGACAATTGATATGATCATGCCCGAAAACTTTACACGCATCACAATGAGGAGGCTTTCATTCATATTCTACTTTAATTATCTCCGTAGTATAACTACTATCCTCCTCATTTGGAATAGCCATAATAACTTCGCTTTTCAAATCAGAATCTGCGCTTAGTTCAACTAGAGCACAAGCAAAACTAATACAACCCCATGAATCAACACACATTGAGCTTGTAAACGCATCCAACATAATAGGTTTCCCTACTTTAGTAGCAATTAAGCTCAAACTGTCTTCTGAATACGCAACTAAAGGAACATTATGCAATTTAATCCAAACCAGAACCTTAGTTACCTCATTTTTGGTTAAGGACACCTTAGGAGTCCATTTGTCAAGAATGAGAGGTGATTTACGGATTAACCAAGGGCCACTCTGAAGAACACGATCAACACCATCTTCAAACCTTTCAACTCACTCGTTGTCAGATGGAAACATTTTTTGCTCCTCTGTTCAATGAAGACTTTGATCAACGTGCTCCAGATGTATCAACCGTTTTCGTTGCTCAACCTGATAATACTCCAATACCTGATACACCTGAAACAACAACAATTGTTGTTGATGCACCCCCTATTGAATCTCCATCAACAGCTGAACAAACCGCTTCTAATGTCACTAACCCAACTGATGATCCTCTTAATCAAAATGTACATGCACCTGCGGATTATGATGGAAATGCGTTTTTCAACCCTTTCTCAATAGAAATGGAAAATCCAGATGTCGCTGGATCTTCTACCAGCCATCTGAATCCACCTAATCTGCACAATGTATACCAAAACCAACCCTCCACACACCAATGGACAAAATATCATCCTCTCGTTAACATTATTGGCAACCCAAACCAACCAGTCATAACTAGACAATGCCTTTAGCCTGACGAAGAACACTGCATTTATGCACTCACTGTCAGTCAAACCGAACCCAAAAACATTAAGGATGCAATGACTCATGATAACTGGATTGGATCCATGCAAGAAGAACTGAATCAGTTCAAACGTTTAGAAGTATGGGAATTGTTTGAAAGACCGACCGGGGTCTACGTCATTGGTCTAAAATGGATTTGGAAGAATAAGTTAGATGCTGAAGGCACGGTTATTCGAAACAAGTCACATTTGGTGGCTAAGGGTTACAGACAGGAAGAGGGTAACGACTTTGAAGAATCATTCGCTCCGGTTGCTAGACTTGAGGCTGTATGGATTTTTCTGGCATTCGCGGCTCACATGAACATCACCGTCTACCAAATGGACATCAAAACTGCATATCTGAATGGTCAACTAAAGGAGACGGTGTATGTTAACCAGACGGAAGGATTCATTGATCCAGAGTTCCCTAATCATGTCTACAAACTAAACAAGGCTCTATATGGTCTCAAACAAGCCCCTCGGGCGCGGTATGATAAGTAGTCATCTTTCTTACCTGCCAATAATTTTATCAAATGATTGGTCGACCCAACACTGTTTATTCAATATCATGGGACACACATTTTAATTGTTCAGATTTATGTGGATGATATCATCTTTGGTTCTACCCACAAAAAGTACTCAAATTCTTTTTCAAGACTAATGAAAACAAATTTTGAAATGTCAATGATGGGTGAACATACGTTTTTTTTAGGACTACAAGTTCATCCATCACCCCGTGGTATTTTCCTCAGTTAGTCCAAATATGCTCTTGAAATATTGAATAAACATGGAATGCAAACTTGTGACACCTACAATACACCAATGGCACATACCAACAAACTGGATGCTGATTTACATGGGAAATTGGTTGACCCTACCAACACTACTACAAAAAATCCTACAAAAACCGGTCAAAATGGTCCATGAAGATTGGTTTTGAGACCACTCTTTGAAGGGGGTATTTCCATGGTTACGCAACCTATCTCTATTAGATGCATCGCCACCAGTTTTCTCTTTACGAATCGGTCTCCATAATAAAATAAACACACAATTTTATTGAAAATCGAGACCGGTTCGCCCACAGCCTGTCTTTATAGAATCATCCAACCGGCCTTTATAGAGTAAAAAGATACGTTATTATCTCGAAACCTGTCTTTTCTGTTAATCTCTTTTATTAAAAAAATGTTTTGGAAATTTTTAATAAATTCCATAATTTACAATTTGACTCACCAAAATAAAGAAATATAAATGAAGCAAATCTATATAAAATGATTTAGATAGACCAGAAAAGTCAAAATCAACAAAGTAAATTAAGACAATACTTCAATTCAACAAACATGAATCCTAGACAAAACCCAAATTAAAACACTAGAATTCAATAAATAACCAAAAAGAAAAACACTAGAATTGAACATAATTATCTAAGATCAATCGCGCCACAATGTAAACCATGCACCAATGATCGCGTTCAACTCTTTGTTCTCTAACGGACGCTCGTCACTCCAAGGTACGTGTAATTAAATTAATGAAATAAAAATTTCAACAATCTAAAAACGTGAGCCTTAAGTCTGCTACAGAAAGAAAAAATGTGCTAGACTCATGAACACAGAATAGATGAACCAGAACTTATTTAATTTCTAGTATCCCATTAAAAAGTCTACTAGTGAGAAAATATTTATATACTTATCATATGAACAAATAAATATACACTAGCTTAATTAAAAGTCTACAAGTGAGCCAAAAAAATTCACGCGTTTACGATTAATAAGTACCATAAGGAACTAGAAATATACAACAAATTCAATAGGCAACTTGCAAATAACACTAAGATGTAGCGATAATAAGTAATAATGGATTATTGCATATGTAAACCAATAATCCTATGCAAATACTTGTGTTTATGGACTATTAAACTTTTTCTAAAAATATTAAATAATGTTTTTCGAGTCTTATCAGGTTGATTCGATAACACGATAAGCTAAATAACTCAACCCTAACCCACCCTATAATAATATCGGGTTATCGGGTTCAGTTTAAAATAGCCCGATAAACATTCGTAACCTGATTAGACCCGACCCTTTTAAGCCTTATCGGGTTCAATTCGGTTCGGGTTGACCCAACCCTTTTGACACCCTTATGTCATTATGTGTATCTATGGGTGTTACAAGTAGACATAGTAGATCCCTTATGTAGTAATTCAAACATAGTACATGATTAAAACCTGTTTTAAAACTCATCGTCTGAATATGAGGCTAGAAAAAAAAGTACCTGATTCACATAACCAAAACCGTCAAGTTATCTCACACAAGCTAGCCACTTGTGAATGACTAACCGTAAGAAAATTAAAACAGTTCAGAACCAATAATAGAAGAGAAGTGTAGTATACGGGTAACTCAAACGTGTTAGGTTTGAGCACCGAGATCGTTCCGAACGAGGGTTGAATGGAATTTCCAACTCACGTCTCGATTATCGGGATTTGAATAAGAGAAGGGGATAATATGATGTTTTCTAAACTACGGGATAAGGAAAGTAAATGGAAATAGAATCTATGGGGAAAACCTAAGAATTATGGCAAACTACGCAATTCTACACTAAAATGCGAATACGGGATTAAAACGAAACGCGAATAAAATGCAACTACGTCTAATCTAACTCCTAAAAATTATCTAAAATTAATTTTACACTAAAAATGATATTATAAAATTAACTAAGAATTAAAACTAATTTTTATGATTTTTCTTGATTTATTTTGAATTAAAAACTAATTTAAGACATTTAAAATAGACTTGAAATACTAAAAATTAGGAAAATAAGCTAGAAAATTACAAAACTATTTTTCAAAAATCTTAAATAACTAAAAAGAATTTTAGAAACTGGAATCACATTTTTTTGACTTTTTCCAAATTTATTATGAATTTAATACTATTAAAATCTAATTAAAATGCTAGAAAATACTATTTAAGCTAAGAAAAATCTGTAAAAATACTTTTTATCACTTTTTGAATATTATAAACCTAAGAAAATTGAAATTTAATTTTTCAGAACATTTTCTGAATTTTTAGGATTTAATGCTAATTAAAAATGCTAGAAAATGACCTAAAATGCAGAAAAATAGCAAATGAACAGTAAAAATTATGAAAACTTCCAGATTACTATAAAATAATATAGAGAACTAGGGAAAAATAACAGAAACCAATTTGGAGTACAAGAACTATGATTTAGACACACTACTAGAATGAATAAGCATTTGAAAATAAGCAAGGAGCAACAATAAGCTACACAAAGCTACCATAAGCTAAAACTACCATATTCTAACTGAAACTAAGCTATTGCAACTGAAATGGGTCAATAAGCTCAAGTAAAAGGAGATTTAAGCACTAAATCAGTAACATGCAAGCATAAACCAAACAGCCCCTATGGGCTTACTTCAAGCTCAAGTTTACCTAGCTTATAAAAATCGTAAAATTCAACTAAAATAGCCATTAAGTAGACAACCAACCAAAGTGCTTAAGTCTAAAATTTCAGCGGATACGGACTTAATATGAGAAAGTTAAAAATCTAAAAACCAAAGGCTACTTAGGACTAAGGGAACTGATTTAGAGCTGATGCAAAACAGATTTCAAAGGGACATAAAGGATATTGCAGACCTGATTTAAGCACTAAACTAAGCTTAATAATCCTAATAAAAGCAAAGAAGCTAAACTCTATACCTAGGCTATATAATGTATCGAAATCAAGCATTATCTATATTGAACAAGCTGAAAGTTGAATCTGAAAGTGGTGTGCAGAGCAGATTTAAGGCAACATGGGTGACTTAAGCAGTCCAAATTAAGCGCTTAAACTAAGATCTAAACAATTCATAAAAGCAAAACATGTTATCTATATACTACAAACTACTGGATGAAACGAAAAGCATGAATTAAACTCCAACTCATAAGCAGATAAGCTATCTAGACACTAGCTACTTGGACAAAATTTAGTGGCTACAGCAGAACAAAAGGGAAGAACAAGCAACTATGAGCACTAAAATGAGCAATCAAAATACTACTATTAGGCATATAAACTGAGAACAAATTAACTAGGGTGACTAGTGAGCAAATAAAACCAATAGAAACAAACTTTGAACCTGATTTGTATCGTGAAACAAGCTGATGAACAAGGCTATTTAGGGACAGAATGGAACTGAGATGGATTCAATTGAGCAATGAAAATTCCGTTTATCATTAACACACTTGAAAGCTTAGTTTAGGACAACTTCAGAACAAGTTACAGACTTAACTAACACAAATTTGACAACTAGAATTCATCAAAACTTGAAAATCAAGTAGCATCCAAACACTCCTTTAATTAGTAAAATGCATTTTTAACGAATAACCTTGACGACAATCTAAACTAAACTGATTTGAAAACACTAAATCAATCTTAAAAATCAACCACTAACAACTGAAAACCAGAAATAACTCAAATTCGTATTGACTTTTATTGACTATTTTGCAAAACTTGAGAATTAAAAGTAACTAACCACCAATTAACTCAAATAAGCTATAATAAGCTTATTTGAGCTAACCAATACAGAAGAATAACAATTTCACCAAATTATTTTGAATTTAATGACAAGAAATTTAAATGATGAAAGGAATTTGAATTAATGAAAATTTGATTACAATGCTTGAAAAGTAAAAACTTATACTAATTGAAAACAAGTAAATGACATAAACTTAAAATGGTCAAAACTATTCTAGACATGAAAAGTTGGACGACCTCCAATTGTGAAGAAGATGGGTTATTTATAAGCTGAGCCAAGGCATGGGATTTGATCTGAGAAGCATCCAGAACTCTGATTATAGCCATTGATTCACATCCCACATCATCTCATTCGTTATCAACCGTTTGATTAAACATGTGATGTGGCTTGCCCAATCAAATGCTCTAAATTGTCCACCTTGGCGATCCTAGCTCTGCCCATGTGTCGACGTGGCGGTAGCTTCCGAAGCTATTTTAAGTTGGGGTAAAACGTGGGTTAACAGGGTAAATGATTGAAAGTGAAGGTAAATGGTGGTTTTACTGTTTGGCGGGGAAGCTGGTTTGGGTTTATTTATATTTGTTTGACTGGTGTGGGAAAAGGGTTGACCGTGGGTATTTTGGGTGAAAAGGGAATACGGGTTTGGTATTTAACCGGGTATAGTGTAGTGGACCGGGTAAATTAATTAAGGATTGGGCTTTTGGATTATTTTTGGGCCAAGGATATTAGTTTGTTAATGGATCAAGATAGATTGGATTTGGACTAGTGTTGAATCCATGAGCAACCATAAGGACCATTCATGTAATATTGAAACCACCAAGGACCAAAGGTGTGATTCATGAAATGGTAAAGGTATGTTTCGGGATTTGGTTAAATGGATTTCATGAGGGGTGAAATGGTAAATGTGGGAAAGTGAAGGGTGTAAAGTGACAATATGGAAAAGTTTAGGGGTTGTTTGTGCAAAATGATAAAGTGAAAGGTAAATTGTGATAAACTCCCAAATCATGTCCCGAACTCCATAATTTGATCTTTTAAGCATCAAAATCCCTGAAATAGCATCCCGGCATCGGCTTTTGCACTCTTCTTTCTCTCGTGCTTGGTTTTTCTTCGGTTTTGGCTTCTTTTTGTCTGTTTCATCATATCCGAACCTGCACAAGCATAAACTCAAGAAAACCACAAATATTAGCAATAAACGGCTATTTCTTGGTTATTTTGGGTCTATTTTGATAATGAAAAGGTATGTGTTTTAGCACATACCAAAATACCCCAGACGAGACCATTGTCGTGTCCTCACGCAATGCAATCAACTCACGCTTCTAAAACCAAGGATTTCAATCTCTTTCTACTAAACCTATGAAGAAGTAGCAAAGATTCCTCAAAAGAGATTAAGAAAGCCTTAATTCTAAAAACGCCCCATTTACCTTTTAATTCACATGTATCGATATTACGATTAAGCACATTCCGGTTATGAGTGACGGTTTGTTGAACTTTCATGTCGATCAATAACTCCAATATTTTTCAAACGACACGTTAGGATCACGGAGTAGAAAACACAACACAGCGTGAAGTGACCATACGGATAGAATACATCGTCCCTGATTTTTCACAAGTCCCAAACTAAGCGTAAAATCGAAATCATTATTAAATATGATTCTAGATGCTAACACTACCCATGGAAGTTACTTATGTAATTACCGTTTGTTCCCATTTTCCTATTTGCCTCTAGATTTTTTTATTTTTGTGAGACATGAATTTCTTCATACTTCTCATTTCGATAACTTTTATTCCGATAAAGATACAAAGCTAAGTCGATAATTAGTTGTCTGCCTTCTCTTAAGAACCATTGTCGTAAAAATGAGGTCCACATCAAGGAATTTTTTATTCATTTATACTTTTGATTTTTTCATCATTTTTCAACATCAAAATTTTTTCATTTTTTTTTTTTTTTTTTTTTTTTTTTTACACTTAAGCTTTTACTTATATGAGCTATGAACTACGGAGCTTCACGGGGTAATTCCAAGACTATAGGCTCCATGAAATGAGGATCCCGGCTGGCTAGGCTAAGACCTCACTCAATCCCGGCTAAAGATCCAAGGGTCCGATCTCGACACCGTAGCTCACAACTTTACTTATTACTTTATCACTTATCACTGATTGCTTGTTTATTACGGATCCTTGATGTGTACCCAATTTTTAAAACAAAGATTCTTTAAAGAAGATAAAGAACTAACTATCACCAAAAACTCAACATCTCTAATTATTTAGACAGATATGGGGTGAAACAATTTTGTGGGAACAAAAAGCCATAAGTACCTTCGATGGGCTCTAAAGAGAACCAACTACTCCACGCTTAGCATCTAAACTCATAAGTAACTCTATCATTTCTCGATCTCCGCAAATTTAAAATCTCAAATAATGAGATCCGCGGATGCTTAGCCGATAATTTTTAGATTATCTATGGTTAAGGGAACAAGCTAGGGCTCAACACTCCCGGTCAAGTCAGAATTCCATTCCTACTCTCACCAGCGGAAAGTCAACAAGGTGTCAAAACATATATTAACTTAGCGAATGCTTCGTCTAATGAAATTAAGTCATGCATATTTAAAGTCACTCAGGGAAACTTGCAAAATCTTGGCCTTGTGAGCTAGAATTCGCATTTTATAGCTTCTTGTCTAAGAGACTAGCAAAGCTTTTCAATCAAAAAGACTAGCAAAAGCTTACAAAAATTTTTAAATTTTTCTCATTTTTGCACAATTTTTCTAAGGAAAAACGGGGTTGCGAGAGTTCACGACAAAAATAAGCAAGTGCGGTTAAATCAAATCGAAGATTACCCTACCCCAGACTAGAACGAAACATTGTCCTCAATGTTTAAAAGCAAAGGTATCAACGAAAATCTAAAAGCCGTTTATTAAGTATGCTAGAAGATAAACGTTAGTCGATAAGATTAGGATATCGGATTTCCATCAACATCGATCATGAAACTCGAGTAGAGAAAAGAGAAACTTCGAGCACGAGAGTCTTCATATCGGGAAAATCCTACACACAACATCACAAACAACCAAACACGAGAAATCGAAGAGGTTAACCCCTTCACGTCACTTATTAGAAAATAGAAAGAAGATAGAAACGCTTGTTTTGTTATCGAGTCGTTATCTTGACTCGCCCCGAATTCATTTGTCCTTGGGGAAGCAAGTGGAAAAGATAATCTCCATCGGACTTTCATTCAAGAGGTTTGGATAAACATTGAAACATAAGAAAGTTCCACTCCGACGAGATACCCACGGCTCTTAAAAAGGAAAAGCGATGATACCGGGGTCAAAGATGGTATCCTCACTCCCGCATGAGTGAAAAAGAGGGGAAATCACATTATATGGAAGAAATGGAATAAAGATTTTGATAACAATAAGGATCCATTCTTCAACCTCAAAATCAAATTCCTTAATCTGATTTTGAACATTTAAGCTCGTAGGGTGATTTTCAAAAATATCGGGAGGAAGAGACGGGTTGATGTCATCAATAACGGAACTCTTCTGAGAGAGCTGCTCTTCTCCAAAATTAAAATCTTCCTCAAGATCAAAATAGACACGATCATATTCTGGAGGAGATATGAAATGAGAAAGTTCACCGGAGAACTCCTCGAGAAGTAAATAAAGAGACGAATCCTTGAGCTCGGGCTCCGGAGGATTTCCATTAGACGGCTCTACTTCTTTGATTTCTTCAATCGAAAACATCGGAGGTGGGATTTGTGCGGTACTTTGTAAACTATGAACTTGCACCTTTTCCATTATGGTCTCCGTGTCGGACTCATCACTTTCCTCGTCAAAGATTTGATTGTCAAAATTGAGAGTATATTCAGAATCGAATTCAAACAAAGGATTTGTGAAGGTCATTTTGAAAGTTTCTGAAATCGAATCGAAAGGTGTCTCAAATACCCTTGGGATTGGAACAAGGTCATCAACATTCTCAAGAGGAGTGCATTCGACTTCCTCATCCCCCATTGACAAGGCATCCGAAAGTTCGTTAATGAGCGGATCGATCTTTACGTTCTCTTCTTCAAACGGTTCATCGTCATCACTATCGTCATAGTCGGAATAGTAAAAGGTGGGTGGATGACTCGGTCTTTGTTGATAATGGTGACTGATATAGCTTTCTTGCTCGCCAAAGACGTCAATTTGAGCACTCATAACGGAAACTTTCTCGGAATAATGATCACTGAACATAGTGGTAGAATCATAAGGAACGTCAGCATCCCACTAATAATGATGTTGTGTCATATTCTCGATCAAATCATAAGCTTCTAGAGGTGTCTTCCGCATGAGATTTTCACCAGCTACCAACATGATTTTGTCTCGATCAATCGTAGTGATACCATGATAAAAGGTTAGGATTTGATCAAGAAGCAAAATTCGATGATCGGGACATTTCTGTAATAACGATTTGAATCTTTCCCAAGCTTCAAATACGGATTCCTTGGGTAATTGCTGAAAATTAAGAATTTCTTTCCTCAGCTGCATCGTTTTCGAATATGGAAAGTATTTTGAAAGAAACTTGCGAAACATCTCTTCCCAAGTATGAATTGAATGTTTTTCAAGAGTGTAAAACCAAGATTCGGCTTCATGGGTTAAAGAGAAGGGGAAGAGATTCAATCGGATATCATCTCGAGAAACGCCACGTTGCTTCATGGATTGAGTAATAGATAAAAACTTGTTCAAGTGCTCGTTTGCATCTTCGTCGTAAAATCCACCGAATTGACAATGCTGTCGAAGAAGACGAACCATACGATTTTTCAATCTAAACTTGGTTCCCGGAACGATCGGTCCTCCTCGACCGATAAGTGACGGACGATAGAAATCCTCCATGGTCCGAGGATCATGGGGATCAAAGGGTGCGAAATCGAGCATTGTGGAGAATTAAACAATATAGAGGGTGAAGGGATAAGAATTAAACATTCAGAGGAAAACGAAGAGTATTTTTGGGTTTTTATAAAAAGCAAACATAAAAGGAAAACAAATGAGGAAAAGGAAAATATTTTTGGATTTTTATAAAAGATATATTTACAAAAACAAAATGGTAACTTCATGAGGAAGGATCTTCAAAAACCGCGAATCGAGACAGAATACGAAAACTCACTACATGCCCTCCCCGGCAGCGGCGCCAAAAATTGATTTGCTCGTTTCAGTACACAAGATATTTTCCGAAGAAATACAAAGGTATGTATTTTCCCCGGGTCGTTTTCCCAACGAGGGATGAATGGAATTTCCAACTCACGTCTCGATTATCGGGATTTGAATAAGAGAAGGGGATAATATGATGTTTTCTAAACTACGGGATAAGGAAAGTAAATGGAAATAGAATCTATGGGGAAAACCTAAGAATTATGGCAAACTACGCAATTCTACACTAAAATGCGAATACGGGATTAAAACGAAACGCGAATAAAATGCAACTACGTCTAATCTAACTCCTAAAAATTATCTAAAATTACTTTTACACTAAAAATGATATTATAAAATTAACTAAGAATTAAAACTAATTTTTATGATTTTTCTTGATTTATTTTGAATTAAAAACTAATTTAAGACATTTAAAATAGACTTGAAATACTAAAAATTAGGAAAATAAGCTAGAAAATTACAAAACTATTTTTCAAAAATCTTAAATAACTAAAAAGAATTTTAGAAACTGGAATCACATTTTTTTTTGACTTTTTCCAAATTTATTATGAATTTAATACTATTAAAATCTAATTAAAATGCTAGAAAATACTATTTAAGCTAAGAAAAATCTGTAAAAATACTTTTTATCACTTTTTGAATATTATAAACCTAAGAAAATTGAAATTGCATTTTTCAGAACATTTTCTGAATTTTTAGGATTTAATGCTAATTAAAAATGCTAGAAAATGACCTAAAATGCAGAAAAATAGCAAATGAACAGTAAAAATTATGAAAACTTCCAGATTACTATAAAATAATATAGAGAACTAGGGAAAAATAACAGAAACCAATTTGGAGTACAAGAACTATGATTTGGACACACTACTAGAATGAATAAGCATTTGAAAATAAGCAAGGAGCAACAATAAGCTACACAAAGCTACCATAAGCTAAAACTACCATATTCTAACTGAAACTAAGCTATTGCAACTGAAATGGGTCAATAAGCTCAAGTAAAAGGAGATTTAAGCACTAAATCAGTAACATGCAAGCATAAACCAAACAGCCCCTATGGGCTTACTTCAAGCTCAAGTTTACCTAGCTTATAAAAATCGTAAAATTCAACTAAAATAGCCATTAAGTAGACAACCAACCAAAGTGCTTAAGTCTAAAATTTCAGCGGATACGGACTTAATATGAGAAAGTTAAAAATCTAAAAACCAAAGGCTACTTAGGACTAAGGGAACTGATTTAGAGCTGATGCAAAACAGATTTCAAAGGGAAATAAAGGATATTGCAGACCTGATTTAAGCACTAAACTAAGCTTAATAATCCTAATAAAAGCAAAGAAGCTAAACTCTATACCTAGGCTATATAATGTATCGAAATCAAGCATTATCTATATTGAACAAGCTGAAAGTTGAATCTGAAAGTGGTGTGCAGAGCAGATTTAAGGCAACATGGGTGACTTAAGCAGTCCAAATTAAGCGCTTAAACTAAGATCTAAAAAATTCATAAAAGCAAAACATGTTATCTATATACTACAAACTACTGGATGAAACGAAAAGCATGAATTAAACTCCAACTCATAAGCAGATAAGCTATCTAGACACTAGCTACTTGGACAAAATTTAGTGGCTACAGCAGAACAAAAGGGAAGAACAAGCAACTATGAGCACTAAAATAAGCAATCAAAATACTACTATTAGGCATATAAACTGAGAACAAATTAACTAGGGTGACTAGTGAGCAAATAAAACCAATAGAAACAAACTTTGAACCTGATTTGTATCGTGAAACAAGCTGATGAACAAGGCTATTTAGGGACAGAATGGAACTGAGATGGATTCAATTGAGCAATGAAAATTCCGTTTATCATTAACACACTTGAAAGCTTAGTTTAGGACAACTTCAGAACAAGTTACAGACTTAACTAACACAAATTTGACAACTAGAATTCATCAAAACTTGAAAATCAAGTAGCATCCAAACACTCCTTTAATTAGTAAAATGCATTTTTAACGAATAACCTTGACGACAATCTAAACTAAACTGATTTGAAAACACTAAATCAATCTTAAAAATCAACCACTAACAACTGAAAACCAGAAATAACTCAAATTCGTGTTGACTTTTATTGACTATTTTGCAAAACTTGAGAATTAAAAGTAACTAACCACCAATTAACTCAAATAAGCTATAATAAGCTTATTTGAGCTAACCAATACAGAAGAATAACAATTTCACCAAATTATTTCGAATTTAATGACAAGAAATTTAAATGATGAAAGGAATTTGAATTAATGAAAATTTGATTACAATGCTTGAAAAGTAAAAACTTATACTAATTGAAAACAAGTAAATGACATAAACTTAAAATGGTCAAAACTATTCTAGACATGAAAAGTTGGACGACCTCCAATTGTGAAGAAGATGGGTTATTTATAAGCTGAGCCAAGGCATGGGATTTGATCTGAGAAGCATCCAGAACTCTGATTATAGCCATTGATTCACATCCCACATCATCTCATTCGTTATCAACCGTTTGATTAAACATGTGATGTGGCTTGCCCAATCAAATGCTCCAAATTGTCCACCTTGGCGATCCTAGCTCTCTGCCCATGTGTCAGACGTGGCAGTAGCTTCCAGAAGCTATTTTAAGTTGGGGTAAAACGTGGGTTAACAGGGTAAATGGTTGAAAGTGAAGGTAAATGGTGGTTTTACTGTTTGGCGGGGAAGCTGGTTTGGGTTTATTTATATTTGTTTGACTGGTGTGGGAAAAGGGTTGACCGTGGGTATTTTGGGTGAAAAGGGAATACGGGTTTGGTATTTAACCGGGTATAGTGTAGTGGACCGGGTAAATTAGTTAAGGATTGGGCTTTTGGATTATTTTTGGGCCAAGGATATTAGTTTGTTAATGGATCAAGATAGATTGGATTTGGACTAGTGTTGAATCCATGAGCAACCATAAGGACCATTCATGTAATATTGAAACCACCAAGGACCAAAGGTGTGATTCATGAAATGGTAAAGGTATGTTTCGGGATTTGGTTAAATGGATTTCATGAGGGGTGAAATGGTAAATGTGGGAAAGTGAAGGGTGTAAAGTGACAATATGGAAAAGTTTAGGGGTTGTTTGTGCAAAATGATAAAGTGAAAGGTAAATTGTGATAAACTCCCAAATCATGTCCCGAACTCCATAATTTGATCTTTTGAGCATCAAAATCCCTGAAATAGCATCCCGGCATCGGCTTTTGCACTCTTCTTTCTCTCGTGCTTGGTTTTTCTTCGGTTTTGGGTTCTTTTTGTCTGTTTCATCATATCCGAACCTGCACAAGCATAAACTCAAGAAAACCACAAATATTAGCAATAAACGGCTATTTCTTGGTTATTTTGGGTCTATTTTGATAATGAAAAGGTATGTGTTTTAGCACATACCAGTACCAAATAGATGTTATGGAAACAAGCTAAAGCTAAAGTTTTTTTTAGCCTATTTGGTCAGTTTAATGTAACTATAGAAAGTGATCATTAGTAAAATATTAAATATAGATTTATCATTATGTAACACAATTTAGATAAACATAGCGCATGTATACAAAGGAGAATGAAAGTATCAGATTTTGTACCCAAAGAAATTTGAGTGATAAACTCACGATAGTAAAACTAATTACTATAGTCTGCAACCCAGTTAAAGTTCTCACATTTATAATTATTTGATAAATGGCACACCTAATCAATAACATGTATTGCTCAAGCTATTCTAAGGGTATGTCAGATTTGCTTAACCATACTTCTTCTATGGTTTACTAAACTCGCCTAATTATCCAAAACTAATTAATTTCGACACATGCCCAAAAATTCGTAAAACCAAATTCTAACAATACAACAAATAAGATAGATTTTCAAGTGCAAGAAACAAGTTACAAAGTTATTTAACAAGCACTCACTATGTTCGGGAAATCTTCGAGTTTCCATAGCCATTGAGGTGTTCCGGGGTTACAGGGTGAGTGAGGTTCCGGTTCTTTATAGCTCTTGGTACAACGATGCATGTTTAGTGGTTCAAAGTGACACATCTAGCTATTGTGAAGTTCTTGTTCTTTATACCTCTTCAAGTATGAATGGCGTCAATAGCTTTAGGAATATCTATAGTTCTAACAACAGTTATGTGCAAGATTCAACCAAATTAAAAGCAACCAGTATATTTGACATCAGTGACTTGGAAAATCAATCAAATCTAGAAATCTTGGCTTCTATCCTGAAAGAGATAATGATAAAAATGAAAAATCAAATATACAATTGCTAAATTCAACATTTAACCAAAATACAAAACCCGTAACATCAGAATTCATCATTGTTTTCAAACAATGATTATTTTCAAACAAAGTAGACCAAATGGTTTTATGCTTATACCTAGTCCAAAAAGAATTTGCATTGCATTCCAAAAAAAAAAGAACCTACAAGATAAGAGAAACTTGTCTCTATGGACAATTTGTTTAAATTCAAACCCTCAAAATCACAAATAACATTGAGTTGTTCTAGTTAGTTTAGATGTGAAAATATGAGTTACCAAGAGCTATAAATTACAAAAGTAAGTTTAGATGCAAATTGATGACCATTAGCGTAAAAGGAAGACATAGACGAAACAATTAGAGACCCTGCACTGCCAATAATACCACTATAAAAGCCTTTTATTTTACCTGACATATAAGCACCCGAATGAATCCATGTGGAAAAAAAGGTTACACCTGATTATGGGAAGTTAGAATTGAAAAAAAAATCTCGTTTAGACATTTCATCAAACAATTATTGTGCAAACTGTAAGTACAATTATAACTTGACAACATTAACCTTTTCTCCTCGTCCTCAAACACCATCAATCTTCTTCTTGTTTGTCCTCCAGCACCACCGCGCTATTTCCAAATAACTGTCCAACCCCATCAAATATGCAAAACAAAAGATAAGGAACCATAAGTCAACAAATAGGAACAAACACAGTGAATATAAACTATGGTTACCTTTTGAAATTGTGGAAGAATCATTTAAAGAAAGAAATGTCAGGGTTGTTCCGCTAGTTGGATAGGCGACTTCTCAATCAAGTTGAAATCACAGATTGAAGTACAGACAGGGGTCACTAACCAAACATTTGTCGAGAAAAAGGGGAAAGAAATGTCACTATTGCTATTTGAAAACCGAGATAAAAATGATATTATAAAGTCAGATTAATGATATTGCTTGAGAATTGTGAGTGGTGATGGTACAATTGAGGGGAAAAAAAGAAGGTAAAAATAGAGATACATATGGAACATAGAGCAATAAAAGTTTCGAGGATTCATGGATGATTTTTTACAGTATCCTACCAAAATTTTAGAAGGGAACAGTTTATGAAAAGTTTTAAAACACTTTGAAAACATCCCTCCAATCCAACACTTCTCGCCTGGTTCAATTTTTTTATATATTTCGAAATGTCTTAAAAATAAGTAATCTATTCTTTGATATAGAGAGTCGTTTCTTAAAAAAACGGTGTCTAAAACATAAATACATAGAGATATGTTGTTTCCTACGCATTAGTGCCTTTGATTGTTACAAAGACCGGTTTTTACGCGCGAAACCAATTTTTATGCATTTTGTATTATGAAAACTGGTTTTTTCAAGAAAACCAATTTTAATTCGTTCCATTCCCACTACTTTTTTTTATCATAGGAACAAGGTCTTATATAACCAGTGTCTATTTGGGGGTGTTTATAGCCTTTTATGTAGTAGTGCAAATATCGTAGTATTATTGGGTCTCTCGTGTATCTAACAACCAGTAGACCCAACATAGTATTTGTTGTATATCTTTGCTCCCGTTATCAGTCAAGACCAACTGAAAAACACCTCTCTGAGGCTAAAAGAATTCTCCGATACGTCAAGGGATACATTAACTTAGGGATCTGGTATCCGAAGGATTCTAGTTTTGAACTAATAGTTTTTTCAGATGTTAATCATACAGGATGCTTAGATTCATGGAAAAGTACTTCCGGAGGTTTACAATTCCTTGGTGATAAGTTGGTGTCATGGCAATCGAAGAAACAATACTGTACATTGTTATCGTCAACTAAAGCAGAATATGTAGCCATGTCAGCGTGTTGCGCTCAAGTCATGTGGATGAGAACACAAATCAAGGATTATGGTTATGTATTCGACAAGATTCCGGTGTACTGTCACAACGGAAGTACTATTGCGATCTCGTGCAACACCGTTCAACTCTCAAAGTCAAAGCACATCGATCTTCGATACCATTTCATTAAAGATCACGTGGAAAAGGGAATGATGGAATTATACTTTGTATGTACAGAACATCAATTGGCGGACCTTCTCACTAAAGCCTTGCCTCCTGCAAGAACTGGTTGAATTTTTAAAACTCACTTGAAAAGTCAAACACCAAAACCTCTTTTGTAAATATATTTCAAAAATAAAATACAAAAATATAAAATCTTATAAAATCCAAAAACATTTTTCATTTCAAGTTTAACTGGAAAACAAACATTGCAAGTACAAAACTTTCATCAACACCGTGTTCTATCAAACATTTCACAAATATTTTCCGAATAAGTGTTGAGGGGGAGAACGTAAATATTTTTCTGCTTCATAAAACCTTGTACTTGCATGTTAAACAAAAATATGTTGTTTCTCAAAAAAAGGGTTGGTTATTTATCATGGTTAAATACACTCCTCGGACTCAAATGTTTATAAAAATCATTATTTCAAAAGTCGAGGGTGAGTATCCTCAAGTTTCTTGCCAAAATATGTGCTGTTTAACCAAAGTGTGAGTTAAAGGATCTTGGTTGGAACCTCTTTGAGGTAAAGGGACTAAAAGTGTAAAGTTTGAAAAATAATTTCAACAAAAACAAATTCAAAACACATTCAATGCACCAACTCTTGTGCATTTACTCCCTCAACCACCAAGATCTAAGCCTAATATTCAATCTTCAATCCATTCGTGTTTTCTGAAATCTGTAAGTGTCAAACTGTTTTGATTATGATCACAAACATTGGTTTTAAAAATCTTGTTGATCCAACGGTTAAAACTTTCTCAAAATGATTTCTTTTAACGCGTTCATATGAACAATTGGGTGTTTTCGCCTAAGGGTGTTTAGGTTGAAATGTGAAGTGTCAAAACGTTTATTATTATCTTATAAACATGTTTCAATCATCTAAAACCACCCAGAAACTCTAATTGAACGAGTTTGATTCTAGGGTTCATACGACCCTATTTTGGGCTTTTCATTTCTGTGTTATCTGATGCATGTATATGTTCAAGAAATTGCTTAAATAGGTTATTAAACATGTTTTTTAACAACCAATTAGACCAGAAACTTCAAATGATTCAAAATTATTGTTTTAGAGTTTAAGTGTTCGTCCCACTTGAATCTTTTGATTATGTGGATGAAAAGTGTTAAAACTTGTTGTGAATGACTCCTATGCACTCTAAGATAGCCCAGAAACATTGATTGATTGATTTGCTTGGACAAATTTCTTAAAGGTAAAATGAGGGTTTAGGGTTTTAGCAATCTTACACCTAAGCCTTTCTATGTTTAGATGATGTGTTCTTATGCCTATTTTGTGATCTTTATGATGTTTGTAATGAACTGTAATCAAAGCATTATGTTTATGTTTATCAGGTGGCTTAACCGTATAGACAGAAAAAATTTGTTCTAACCTTACGCTTAAGGAAAATTTTACGAGTAAAAATTATGCATAAGTAAAACTTTCCTACGCGTAAATCTTACACTTAAACGTCTACAGTGGACTACGAGTTTCTTGGAAAGAAATTCGTAAACATGGGACTTTACGCATAATCTTTACTCTTACGAGTAAGCCTTACGCGTAAACTTAGCCTATTCTTACGCATAAGCTCAAAAGCCTTTGAATATGCCTTACGCGTATAAAACTCTTACGCATAAGCATAGTCTTACGCTTTAGCTTATTCTTACGCATAAGCTCCTATCCTTACGAATAAGGATCCAAGGTTACTCATAAGTTACTGTTCATCTGTTTTTGGCCTGTTACGCATAAGTCACTTCTAAAAATGTTACGCATAAGTCATAATACTAAGTCTTACGCATAAGAAAACAAAAGTGAAAATGTTGTGTTCTAAGTGATAAATGGACATAAAAGATTCAAAATTAACACGTTCACGTAACTTATCACCTCAACTTCATGATATTGGACATATATGACTTAGGACTTGTAACTAACATAAATATGATATCATTAAACAAGGATTTAGAAAATTAATCAGACTTAAACTAACATAATGTGTTTCCATATGTCTGTTTCTTTGTCTAATGACTTGCAGATCATAAAATACCTGCAAATCAAGCAAACATCAATGCCCCTGCTAAACTCACCATGGAAAACACATTCCATGCTGACTACAACAAAACAATTGGCAAGAACAACTTACGAGTTGATTTCCACAACTTCACCTGCTCAGAATCATCATGCAGAGTTGCTGTGGACATTCTTCAGCAACACCCCTACAACCTTATGCTTACCAACTCAGCCACAGCATCGGAATTCTACAACCATCAATTCTAGCACACCATGGAGAAAATTGATGGACAAGATGCTGTGAAAGTGACACTTGATACTCAAGAAGTTACAGTCACTATAGCTGATCTTCGCACTGTTCTTCTACTACCAGCCATTTCTGCAGCTGAATATGTCAGGACTCCTACTAAGATGGAGGTTATGGATTTCTTGGTCAACATTGGGTATGACGAAGAATCTGGGGTTATTTCTACACATTCATGAGTCGACATCAAGAACATCCCACAACCATGGAGAAATCTCTATCTGATGATCGCCAAGTCATTCTTGGGAAGAGATAGCGGTCATGAACACCCGAAGCTAATGCATCTGCAAACATTCTGGGGAATGGTACATGTTAACCACATATACTATGCAAGCCTCATCTGGGAGGGCATGATGCAACATCTCAGGAAACCTGGTTCCAAGGTTCCTTTCATCCGCTACACAAAGTTACTAATTCAAAACCTTCTCAGGAAACACCAGAATGTTCCTAAAAGACTGAACGACCCCAACAAGCACTCAATGCTAAAAGAGCCTACACTTAACCCATTCAGGTTCAAAGGAATAACCACTCGCAAACAAGGAGTGGAGCTCCCTGCATGCCTGCTGACTAACACAATCAAAGATCTTCCATCATACAGACTCTATAGGGAAGCACTGATTGCTAGGTATGTGGGTTTCATGGATGAGAAAGTTACTCCAGCGGTTAAGACAAGGGCCAAGAAAGCTGGAAGTTCTGCAAGCTCTACAAAGACTAAGTCTAAGAAAACCAGTAGAAAGATCAGGAGGAAAATTCCCACCAACATCGTCAAACCAGAACCTGAACCTGTGCAAACATCATTACATGATAAGATTTAAAAACTAAGTCAAATGAAGTTGTCGTCTATAGCGAGGCTCGTGCTAATGACTCAACTGTTAAGAAGACGAAAGAGGATAAGCCTGATAGTCCTACTTATGAATAACTCGACCACGACATTGATGCCTACGAATCTCCTGATGACGAAAACAAATTTGACAAAGGGAAAAAGCCTTTAGAACGAAGAGCAAGAAGACTTGGATTGGGAGTATGATCCAAAATCTGAAGAGAAACAACTACAGAAAACTCTCAAGCAACAAAGAATGGAAAAAGCAGCAGCTGCCTTCTTGGTTATTCAACCCGAAGGGCCAGGTGGTTCAAGAGGTGGTGCTCCACCCTTTACAAAACTCGTTACCAATCCGGTGAATCAACCCAGTAAGGGCACGGGTGACATCACCAAACCAGCCATTTAGGAAGAGAAACCATCAGGAGAGACAACATCAAGATGAAGATGAGCAGATGTTAGATTATGGAGAAGGCGATCTGTTAGGAATTGGAAATTCCGTAGTGAAGTGTCGGTCACCCCAACTATAGTCTAGCATATGTTAGCTCGTAGACATATCGTTATTTACTAGTTATTAGTTAGTTATTTAATTATTAGTTTAGCTTAGTGCAACACCGTGGAGGATGGACGGGTCTTTACCCACTATATGCCTGATCCACAGCCCGTCAGGAGGGCGTTTAGGTTGTAACTATAAATACCCCTTCCATCCTTGGAAGGGGTGGTGCTTCTTAATCTAACCTTTTCCTTTTTTTTTACTTTCTCTCTCTAAGAACACCCTCTCTACTCTTTCCATCTCTAAACATGGTTTACTTGATCTTTCACCATCTTAGACCACCCGAATCATCAAACAACATAATATGTATGATCCAACAATTGGTATCAGAGATAGGTTGTGTTGTTTTTTATGATTCATATGGTTTTTGAGCAACTTTTGATGCGGTTTGTATGGTTCTTTGATGCGGTTTGATATGGTTGTGTGATGTGTGATGCTTTTCGCTGCTGATTGAATGTTAAAACATGCTTGAATCTGGTTTTAAATGGTTGAAACTGACTTTACATGTTTGAAGCTAGTTATGATGCGTTTCTTAACAAACAAGCTTACTGCTTTTTAAGTGTGTAGTTAAAACTGTTTTTAAAACTGGTTACTTGTCTTTTAAATGGTTTTTAAAACTGTTTGTTAACTAGTTTCTAAGCATGTTTTATATGTGTCGAATCTGCTGCTGGTTAAAACCGAATCTGCTGTTTGTTAAACCTGTGAGAGGTTTGTGGTCTGTTCTTCAATGCGGTTTGTGCGTAACTGGTGAAATTTCTTCGATGCGGTTTGTCATTATTTTGTCCAGATTCAGAGATCTTGATGCGGTTTGTAACTGGTTGTGGTTTGGTAAACATACGACTGCGTTTTGACGCAAGTGCGGTTTGTGTCCTAAAGCGGTTTGACTCAAAAATGTTGCGGTTTGTCAAAATTGGGTGCGGTTTGCCAGATTCAATGTACTGAATGCGGTTTGTTCAAAAGTGGTTTGACTTAAAAAGTATGCGGTTTAGTAAATGATGCGTGATCGGTGCAAAACCGTCAAGTTATCTCACTCAAGCCGGCCACTTGTGAATGACCAGCCGTAAGAAACTCAAAACAGTTCACACACCAAATGCAATTTAAGATCAGAGGAATATAGTGGATTCCTGGGTCGTTAAGTCCCACGGAGGATGAATTGGTGTTAAACAACTTCAGATGTCGAATAATCACTAAGGATAGTGATCAATAAGGATTTTGATGAATAATTATACCTAAAGAAAAGATTAATAAATTACAGCGACTTAAATGCAAATTAAAGAAAATTAAAAAGTTAAAATATATTAAATAAACGCTATCACTATTTTTACAATCGATGAACGTTTAAAACATAAAACGTACGTTTAAATAAAATTACGTAAACGTACAAAATAAAACGTGAGTTTTAAGAAATAAAATGCCTACAAATATGAAAATGACATTTTTACAATCCTAATAATAAAATAAAATTATTAGAAAAAGAAAATTATTTTTACAACTAATTATTTAATTATTATTAATTAAAATCTATTTATTAAGTATTTAAAATGCACTAAAATGTAAGAAAATACAAAATTAACCTAGAAAAATAAAATTATAACTTAGAAAAATCTAAAATATGATAAAACTTATTTTAAAACTGAAAATATATTTTTTAGACTTTTATATTTATCTTAATCTATGAAAATTGAAAACATATTTTTTTAAGCTTTTTCTGATTTATTTGTATTAAAGGCTATTTAAAAAGACTTAAAAACTATTTAAAATAAAGAAAAATAGCAAACAGTGAAGGAAAAATCTGAAAAATTCAAGAAAATACTAAAATATTATTCTAAGTTTAAGAAAAATATAAAAACATATGCTTATGTGGAGGAAAATGCAACTGCAGTGTAACTGCTTATTAATAAGCAATTCAAAATAAGTCAAAGTCCACAAATCGACACCAAATGAACACATAAGCTAACTAATGCTATATTAAGTCTAAATTAGCTAATTAACAGTACTCTTAATCATTAAATAAGCTTAAACTAGTTTTGAGCTTACTGGATTAATAATGAAAAAACAGTGATTAGGTGGCACCTTTAAGCTATTGCATAAGCTAAATAAATAAGCTAAAGGTAAAAACAGATATAGGGACCTAAAGATAACCTAGCCTACTATACTTGGACCAAGAATCAGCTCCTCACAAGTTTGAATGAAGCTTGTGAACAAGCTGCAATATGCCTGTGCACACTCAGTGTATACTGAGTGTGTGCACAGGGCATGCATTTTGAAAAGGGTCTAAAAGAAGCTGATGATTAAGCACTGAATAAGCTAAGTAGAAGTAAACTAGTATTTTTCTAATTTAGTTAAGCAACTAAATATTGATATCCCAAAAGCTTAAAAGCTAAATCTTAGTATTGAATCATATATAAAATTCTAAATTTTATTCAAAAACTGCTATTAGGAAAAATTTGACTTTTTAATTAAACTAAGTATTTGACTTTTATGAACTTTAAATTAATCCTACTTATTGATTGTGTTATAATAAGCTGTAATAAGTTGATTTTAGGCTAGAGTAACAAATTATAAGCTAATATGATGAATTTCACAATCTAAAATCTTAACAGTTGACAGAGAAGGTGAGTTAAAAAGGATTTTGACTTTTTAACTAATGAGGAATAGTTTTTATGACTGACCTGAGCTATTAGGTTGTATTGTGATGCATATCAGACAATATCAACTCCACAAACACCTTTTAACACAGTTATAACAATAAATCCAAACACCACTTTTGTGGACTGTTTTGAGAATTTTAACACTAAAACAAGTTTTAGAACTAAGTTATCTATTGATTAATTGATATAAACTATGTTTAAACAGATTTAAGCTAAAATTATCAAGATCATAGCACTTATACTAGAATTTGCATATTTTGAGAAAATAGCTTACAAGTTGAGTTCATGCATAAAATAGAGATCCAAGGTCTGAGAATCACTCCTATAGCTTTCCATAAAGCTCTATACCAATAAGCATTCCAATATCAACACTGCTTCAGTCTTGATCTTTATTTCCATTGCTTTATATTTTTAGCTAATTTTTTAGTATTTTTGGAAATTTTTTAATTAAAGCTCTTAAACTGAATTTGAAATGTTTCTGATAGCTTAAACAAGCTACTAGGAGCTTATTTGAGCTTACTTGGTACAAAACAACAAATACAAACACATCTAGATTAATATGAGAATTTAAAGTCGAAATTTCACAATCATAAAAACTTGGTAAATTACTGAAATTGAAACTGGAAATAGGTTTGAGATACACTGGAATATGATTACAAAGTATTAAAAAGCTTAAACATTAACTGGAAAACTTAAAAAGCTTAAAACGACATAAGTAAAAAATAAAATTACACTAACTACTCTACTACTCTCTTTCTCTCAGCTTCTTTCTTGATTTATAATGATCTATGTCGACCTCTGAATCTTTCCCACCATTTCTTAGCCATTGGATCAATCCAGATCATCAAAAATGCCAAATGGCAATTTTGGCGCCAAAAAGTCATTTGAGCAGGTAGCAGCATTAATTGCTTCTTGGGAGTATGTAGAGGTGGAGGGGGAAGGTGGAAAGGTGATTTAACAGCTGGGGAGATAAGGGTGATGAGAAAACCATCACTGGTTTTGGGTTTGCAGTGGGGGGATGAGATGGATAAACAGTATACGCGGTATTCTTGTTTTTTTTTAAAATGGGCCGGGTTATGTATATTGGGCTTGGTATTGGGTTAAAGGGTTTAGTGTATTTAAATTAGGTCCGTTTGGTTTTATAGTAATAACAAGGACCATATTTGTAATTTGTCCAAACTTGAGGAACTGAACCTGCAACTTTCCCAAAGTTATCACAAGGGTTAAACTTGTAACATGTGAATAGTACAAGGACCAATGATAATTATTTTCCATTTTTAATAAATCCAAGGCCTTTTATGTCATTTTTGAAACTTAAGGGACCAAATATGTAATTTTCCAAAAGTTCACTATAAGGACCAATTTTGTCATTTCTGAATAGTACAAGGTTAATATTTGATAAATTTCCATTTTTAAATTCACCAAGGACTATTTATGACATTTTTCAAAGTTCAGGGACTAAAGTTGTCATTTTGTAAATTTTAAACTTTAAAAGGTTTATTTTGACAACTTTTGAATCTTATGGACCTTAAATGACATTTTACAAGTTTTTGAATTACCAGGGACTAGATTTGACAACTTTTGAAACTTGGGGGACTAAAACTGCCAATTTTGCAAACTTGATACGTTTTTCATCTGATTTTGGTATGTTTGAATTTAAAACACATAAAACACTTGTTTGTGATATTTTCATCATTTTGATACATTTCTGAGTGTTTTCAGATGTTTTTGCAGTCTAAACGGTATAAAAATGATGAGTATTTAGACACTCATCAATGCGTTTTGATGATAGTTGGGTCTTAAGCGGTTTGTCCTTCCAAAATTTTAAGTAGGTTGACATTAAAAGTAGTTTGATGCCATAAGTGGTTTGACAAAATAAGTTTTTAAGGTTTGAAAAGTTTGTGCGTTTTGAAGTAAAAACATGGTGCGGTTTGACATCTAAACAGTCATCAACAATAACACCACAATCATACTAACTATATCACAACTGCAGTAATTAAACTATAATCATAGAACATCAACATCAAACAACTTCAACGAACATCAAAGTTCAACACCACAACTTCAACATTCATCAAATATCATCTAACAATCATTCATCATTTCTAAAAACATCATCAGCAACAATGATGAGTGCTTATTCACTCATCGTTTTTACCCACCTAAGACCACAAAAACGACCAAAAACACCCAAATAAGATCAAAATATGTTAAAATTATCCTTAGAGTGTGTTTTGTGTCTTGCTGGTACAAAAGGATTGAAAACAGAGCAAGAACGAGCAAAATCGAGCCAAAATCAGAAAAGTGCTGAGAAGCCGGTGCCGGGATGTGATTTTCTATGATCGTTGATCAATTGAAGACCCGGACGCGTTTTTGGAGTGAGAGTGGGAAAACAAACCTTAAAACCTAACCCGAAACCAAAATCACCATTTTACCCGTCCCCGATACCCAAATATCCAAATTGCCCCTTTTATATAACCAATTTTGACCCTTCACCTTTCCCATTTTAGAATCCCCTCCAAAATAAACCCTTACCCCTTGACCCATCCTCCTTATATCCCCTTTTTTATCCAAAACTGAAACATTCCCAGAAAACCCAAACAAAAAAATGGCGCCAATTTTCCCTCCCCCTCTCCATCACTTTCCCATTTTCCAATCCCACTGAGCGTCCCTTCCCCAAATGCAGTCACGGGTTACCCATTGCTACTTTGGCAATCCAAAGTGCAAAAGTGAATTGTATGGCTGTGACGAGACCAAGCTTTAATCTAAGGGTTGTGGTGCAAAGATAGAAGCACAAGGAATGTAGGTTGGCTGTTTTGTCTCACAAAACAAACTCAAAGAAAACACAAAAGCAGAAGAGAGAAGATAGAAGGCAGATTAATTCTTGTATAAAGGGACACATAGGAGAAATATAAAAATTGTCTAGAAATCTTGTTCTAGTCCCATTTTTTTAAATTTTCCTTGTCATTTACATTTTCTGTAATGTTTAACTTAAATGCCTTTTAATTTCAAGTTAATTTAAATTCCTAGTTTTGCAATTTAATTATTGAATCTGCTACTCTTTTTAGTTGAAATCAAAATTGGCCAAAGTTGTTAAAAGTTTGTTTATTTTTAGCTCATGTTAGCTTATGTTTTAGCTCACATGTTTGCCTTCAAAGTTTTCACATCGTCACAGTCTCAAAACCGATTTCCTGTCCCTTAAGGTGATGTTTGGATTAGCTTGCTTATGGGTCAAAATTCAATTTTGACCCATTGTGATTCTTGACCAAGTTATTGTTGGTTGTTTCAACTAATTTACAAGTTGAGTGTAAGTTCGTTTTTGCTTTAGAGTAGTTTTTACATGTTCTTTTTTTATAACTGTGGTGTATTCTCTCCCAACAGCCCCCTTTTGAGCATTAGATTTAGTAGGATTAAATTAGATTTAAGGTTTGATTTTGATTATGCAAGTAGTTAGTAATAGGAATTTGGTATTTCTGGACTTGATTGGGATTTTTGAGCTTATTTGCTTGCCTTTTTATGCCCATAAACAGCCCCCCCCCCCCCTAGTGCTCTTTAGGACATGTAGATTAGGAGCTTGGATAGGTAGCTTATAGAAGCTTTTGCAAGTTTTTATCTAGCTTTTGATGTCACTTAGTTAGGCCTAGAACCAAACAGTCCTTTAGTAGTTTTTTTCAGCTTCTGTTCCCTTTTTTTTTATTTCTCTCAGCTTATTTTCAGTTTAGTAACTTTAAGTTTTTGTAAAAAGGTCTTCATTTGGTCTCTTGTTCAGTTGCAAAAAGATAAAAAACAAATAAGTTAAAAGAAGTGACTGACCCAGGAATCGAACCTGGGTCTCTAAACATCTACAGCTAGCCCACGCACAACACTGTACCAACTGCTCTAGTGGGTATTGCTTGTCATACTTCAGCACCTTTAGTATTTAATGTCACTTTTAGTTTAAGTTCATATAGCTTACTTTTCCTTATTATCAGCTTATTTCAAAAAGCAACCTTCACCCTTTTTATTTTTCTTAACTTCAGTTTCATTTAAAGTATTTTTTGTAAATTTATCAGATTTTTATAAAATACTTTAGTATTTTTAGTTAATTAATTAGTTAAAATTAGTTTTTAATTCGTAGAAAATAAAATAAAAGTCGAAAATACCCGGCTTTTTTCTAAAATTATTTTTAGTCATTTAGAATGTAGGAAAATTGTTTTTACACCCGTAGCTCTTAAATTGCAAAATTTTCACATTTATGGCTCAGGTGTGTTCCCGGTTATTTGCGTTTTAGTATTTTAGCACTCTAGGATGTAATTTAGCTTCATTTTATTGTTTCTTAGGCTTAGTAGTAGTTTATTTAGTGTTTACATTGTTTTACTAGCTTTATTTTCATTCCCGTTCCTTAATTTGTAGATTAGCGTAATCAAAAATCCAAATTCGTTTAACCAATTCAAGTCCTAATCACGAAACTCAACGACACCGTCAATTTCACACCTCGTTGGGACACGACCCGGGAAATCACTTCCCGGTATCACTTTTATCACATTCGTGAGATTTGGCACGTTAACCCTTTTCCTAAAAGGTTAATTTGTCGAATTTTACGATTAATTTGATATATTGATATTGTGTTTATTCACCACACTCACAAACAATCGAGATCAAATTTTGGCGCCGCTGCCGGGGAGGTGTGTTGCGACAATATCGTGATTTTTGCGATTAGTGACTTGAAGAACCTTCCTCGTGAAGTTATTGTTTTTTTATAAAAATACAAAAATACAAAAATATTTTTCTTTTCTTTATATATGTAAAAGATAAAAATACAAAAAGATTTAGCTTGTTGTTTTAAATAAAATAGAACACACAATCAATATAACACTTCTCAACTTGAGTGTTATCATAATAAGTTCCCGAACCAAAGATTCAAAACTTGCCTTTGTGTCACTTGCGTAAATACGTTTGTGATTATTGGTTTAAGTTCCATGTGTGTTTGCCTCGGTCTTGTTTTAATTGAAAGTGTTGTTTTTGAAAGTGCATGTGCACTCGTTTTAAAAAATCCAAAAATATTCTTCTCATTCCTCTTATTCGATAATTCTATTTCTCTTACCCTCTTTTACCGTTTGATTATATTCTTCGTTATCCTCTCGATCACTTAATTCTATTTCTTTAACCCTCTACATGTTTAATTCTCATGGCGACGATCGATTATCGTCGTTGTTTCCATTGCAAAAGTCGTGTTGAAGAGGATCAGCTTTATTGTCAAAATCACGATTGTTTATGTAAGCGATGTGGAAGGGCGGGTGCAAGCAAATGTTGCTATTGGTGCAAATTATCCGATAAAAACTCTCTCGATGATTCTCCAACTTTTTTCGACCACCCACCACAACCCGAGATTTGTTCTATTGTTTCTGAGCCCAAACCGTCTAGAATTGATCAAAATCTGTCGCGATTTACGGTTAAGGTTAAGAGAAAAGAGCAAGAACCGGAGACCAAAACGGAAGTGGTGGAAATTGCTAGCTCTGAGAGCACACCACTTGTCCCACCTCCGGAATCTTCAAAACCTTTTTCAGACGAAATCATGAACATACTTCAAAATTGCTTGAATGAACTTCGTCAAGATTCAATTTCGGGAAATACCGTTTTACCTACCATTTGTGATGTTGTTGAGCCCTCGATTCCTACTCCCGTACCCGAGATACTTTCGTTCGATCAAGAGTATTGCTACGGTTGTGGAGACGTGTTACAGAAAGGTTTCCGTTGTTACAAATGTATGTGCGAGTGGTGTGGAACCTATCTCATTGATGGATGTTGTTCGATTTGCGCCGAGAATTCATTCACTTATGATTCTAACCCGAACTCTTTCAATTATCCTCAAAACAATTTCAACTACCCTCCACAAAACTCATACGAACCACAGCCGTACTATCATCATTTCAGTGATTCATCGTTTCAAAGTTTTCTCCCCAATACCCTCATTGTGATAAGTGTGGGGGGTCCTCATGATGATTATCAATGTCAATCATGGAATCAAAATTACTATAGACCTGATCCTTGTTATAACACTTCCAGTTTTGACAACATCCAACCCCCACAACTTCCCGTCATTTATCAATTTCCTCGTATAATCCTCGAAGAACTTTTCGAGGAACAAGCAGCTCGCAATGAAAGATATCTAGCCGATGAACGAGCAGCTCAAAAGCTTCTCCTATTTAACGAAGCTGCTCAACAGCGTCTCCTATTTAACGAAGCTTGCCGTCTCGATGACGAGGATGAGGAAGATTGGGAGACGAAAAAGGACAAGGTGCATATCTCAAGCCCACAAAGTACCGCACATGTCCACTCTCCGCCCTCATATTGCCTACCTACCATAGAACCTTCGGATAACCTTTTAATGGGGGACGAGCATCTTAGCACTATTCCGAAAACGGAACCGTCTTGTGCTGAGAACCTTGTCCCAACCCCAAGTGAGTCCGAGGTTATGTGTGATGAGCCTCTTGATGATGATTCTTCTCCCACCCCAAAAGTTTCTGTTGAGGTGATTTCCGAGTCTGAAAACGATTATACATCGTTTGATGATTCTTTATCGTGTGGAGACATCGAGAATGTTGAGGAGATACCTTCTGAGCTCGTCAGCTTGGAAGAAGTGAGAGATGTTGATCCCGATGATCTTGATATGGACACTGATTTTGAAACAGATGATGAAGATATTCTCGTTGTGTCCGAGAAACCTTTTGCTATGGCGTTCACTAATCATCTATTTGACTTTGATTCTGAATTCACTTTAGTTTTGGATAATCCTATCTTTGACATTCAGAATGAGGATAGTGACTCTTACATGGAGAACCTCGTTACATCTCCTTCTTTTCCCGAAGAAAAGAATAGTGGCAATCCCACTTTGACGTTAGAGCTTCTTGAGGAGTTCTCCGATGAACTCGCTCTTATTGATCATTCTCCACGGGGAGATGATGATGTTCACTTCGACTTTGAAGCCGAACTCACTAAATTGGAAAATATTCTTTACAATTGGTCTTCTGATAATTCGTCAAGTGACACTCGTATTGAAGAGGTCGAATTTCTTTCTCCGGATGACTTGAAACCTTCGGGTTTTCAGAGTGACGATTATGGCTTAGGTCCATCATCCACCCGTCCTCCTGCTAAATCGCCGGATGATGGAACCTCTTCTGAGCCCGATACGGACATTTTCATTGCTACAGTGGTGGATAAGATTTCCGAACATTCCGTCAATGTTCCTCAATCTAATCTTTTGCTCACCCATCCCACCCGTTGTCAATCCATTGACACTCTGCTTTATCCTCCTATTTCTTCTCCATGTCTTAACTCCTACGGGAGTGAAGATACCATCTTTGACCCCGGCATTTTCTCGTTTTTTTGAGCCGGTTGCATCTCATCGGAGTGGAACTTTCATCACATTCAATGTTTATCCAAACCATTTGAATGAAAGTCCGATGGAGATTTTCTCTTCCACTTGCTTCCCCATGGACCAATGAATTCGGGGTCGAGTCAAGCTAGCGACTCGGTTAACAAAAACAGTAGCATTTCGTGGGTGTCCACCCATGTTTCTGACTTCTTTCTATTTTCTTACAACTAAGTGTGGGGGGGAAACCTCCACGGTGTTTGCTTCTGTGTTTGCTCATGTTTTCAGGATTCCCCTTGATCGTGATGATTGATGCGCCTGTTTTCAATCCAGCTGCCCAATATCCGATCAGCTTTACTAACGTTTATCTGGGGATGTGTTTTCAAAAATCCTTTTTGTGTAAAATAACAGATTTCGTCCACACACTTTGTTAGTGGTATTACCTTTTTCCGTTCGATAGTATCGGCTTCGGCCGGGACTTTGAATATTGAGGGAAATATTCAATTCTAAGTGTGGGGGGGGGGGGAATTCTGTCGAATTTTGTCACATTTGTACCATTTAGTCCCTAGTACCCCCGTTTTGGCCAACATTTAAAACATTTTGCACGAAAATAAAGTGTTAATGCTTCGGTATTAATGATAGTTTAGTCTTGATTAGGTTAGAACAAAGGGAATCCCGACTCTGCTAGAGTGTTGATCTAGCTGCTCTCTTAATAATTAGGCTAAGTTTTTACGAGTTGTGCAAATGAAAATGCTAAGCGTGGAGTAGTTGGTTCTCTTTAGAGCTTATATAAGTAATCTATGGCTTTTCTCCCAGAAGATAACTAATTGAACCTAAATACGTGCTCGTTGTCAAACTTTTGAACATTCAAATCGTCTTGTTACAACAAAAAGTTTTTAAGCAAAATTGATTTTGAGCTCAAGTTCAACTTTTTATTTAAATTTTTGGAAAAGCATACTTTCCTAAAATCGAAATAATGTTGCAAAGTGAAAGTATCGTAAAAGTGCTTGAATGATGCAAAAATAAATCGCAAGTCAAAGTCAAAAAAAAAAAAAAAAAAAAAAAGTGAGAAAAATAAAAAAATAATAATAATAAAAAAAAATTTGAAAAAATGAAAAATGAAAAAAAAATATGAGTCCTCAAAGAAAAGTAATATGTTGCTTATGAATAAATGTGCGAAACTTGCTTTTTCTTGAATTTAAATCAGAAGTTGAACTAGGATTCGTCAAAGTTGTCTAAAAGCTTGACGGTGATTTAGAAATTCTTGAAGTCAAAGTCCCCGAAAGCTCCGATACTATTCTCGAGGGTGAAAACCTAGCCTCCTAAAATGGACAAGCTGAGAAGAAAGTCGCTACATGGAGTGATCTCACCTTTGAATCTCGAATTTCTAAATTATCGTCGGTTGTTGTCCATTTAGGTTTAGTTTTAACTTAACGGTAGCCTCGTAAATCTTTGGAATCAAATTCCCGCTAATTCCGGTACTATTCTCCGTGAGGTGTCAAAAGCCCGGTCACCTAAAGCCAACTGGTTTGGGATGTGCCGAGAAGAAAGCCGCTACATGGAAGAGGCCCTTTCGATCCTTAGACTTTCGTAGTTTCCGGGAAGTTAAGATTTTAGTTAAGTGGATATCAACCATAACAAGGTCGACTTCAATGGTCAAACTTTTGAAAATGAGCACACGAACTTAAATTGTATAAACTGTGGGAGTAAAAAGTTAAGTCTCGACTTACATAGATTATTGGTATATGTAGTGTTAGCATTTTGCCAAAACGTTTGCACAATAAGTTTAGACATAGTTTGAGAGTATAAAAAAGAGGATGACGATCACAATTTGTTAGGAATTAGAAATTCCAGGTATTAAAGAGTCGGTCACCTCAAGTATATGTAATCGTTAGAAAGCTCGTAGTCATAGTTATTTTATGTTAAGTAGTATTTTGTTAAGTAACACCGTGGAGGACGGACGGGTCTTTACCCACTGTATGCCTGATCCACAGCCCGTTGTGTGGCGTTTTATGTAAGACTATAAATACTCTCTACCTCCCAAGGTAGAGAGTTGGAGCTCATAATAATATTTTTTCTTTCTCTCACTAAGTTCCCTAAACCTCTAACTTTCTCTCTCTAGAACTCACCTTTATACGCCCACTTTGTGTTATGGTTTGATGTGTATGTGAAATCCAATATCCTACAATTGGTATCAAGAGCCATGGTTAGATCATATCTTGCACATCTTTGGATTTCTAGTGGTTTTTGAGTTTGAAAAAGTTTAGTGGTTTGTGCATCATTTGGTTGATTTCTTGTGTTAAAGCTTGGATTTTGTTAGTACTTTTATGTTTAGAATCATCACAAGTGTTTAGGTTTTCATTTGGTAAGCTTGAATCATCTTGGTTGGGTTGTTTTGGATTGAAAAGTGATGTTTATGTGGTTTTTCTTGCTAGCGACTTGATATACGGATCTCTTTCTTCGTAGCGACTTGCTTCACAATTTTGTAGCGAGTTACAGTTTTGGAGCTAGCGACTTAGACCTAGCGATTAACAGTACAAGTAGTGGACTCTCCACTACGGGTAGTGACTTGGTGGTAGCGACTTGGTCGGTAGCGAGTTGCTCTTTAGCGACTTGAAGTTTTAGCGACTTGAGTAGCGAATTGTGCCAAAATTTTGCTAGCGACTTGAGGCTTAGCGAGTTACTACTTAGCGACTTGCATTTGTCTAGCGACTTGGGACTTTAGCGACTTGGGGGTGTAGCGAATTAGGTGTTAGCGACTTGGTGCATTATCTTCTAGCGACTTGGGTGATTGTTTACGGTTTTCTCTTGATTTAGTAAAATCCGGTGAAAGAATCTATTTCCCGGTTTAATCATAGAGTTATAAAATCCCGTATAATCTGTTAACATGTCTACCAACGTTCCTACTATCATCTCCACTGTTGCGGAGGATGTTCAAGCAGCTGGTTCAGATACTCGTCCACCCATGCTTGACAGAACTGGCTACGATTCTTGGGCTCAACGAATCAGATTGTACTGCCTTGGAAAGGAAAATGGTGTCAACATTCTCAAATCCATTGATGAAGGACCGTATCGAGTTGAGACGACTAGAGATGTACTTGATACTGCTGAAGATGGAACTCGGATTTACGGAATGGACAGACCAAAGATGTATGATGAGCTTGATGATAAGGAGAAAAAGAGATTCGATGCTGATATCGGGGCTTCTAACATTGTTCTTCAAGGTCTTCCTAAAGACATCTACAAGCTGATCAATCACAACACCGAAGCAAAGGCAGTATGGGATAATGTCAAGATGCTTCTCTCGGGTTCAGAATTAACTATGGAAGACAGAGAATCACAACTCTATGACGAATTTGAACACTTCAAGATGAAACCAGATGAGAGTGTCTATGAGTACTATGTGAGATTTCATAAGTTGGTGAATGACATGAGGAACATCGGAATGACTATGCCTAACATTCAGATGAACTCAAAATTTGTGAACAACATGAATCCCGAATGGCACAAGTTTGTCACCTCTGTGAAGCTCACTAAAGGATTGAAGAATACAAACTATGAGCAACTCTATGCCTTCCTCCTTCGGAATGAGAGACATGCTATGTTTGAAAAATTGGTTCTTAATCAGTTCAAAACCAACCAGGGAGAGACAAGCTCGTCTAATGACTCAACTGCCTTCTATTCAAACATCGGAATCACAACCAAAGCCTCACAAGTCATACCCATGGGAAATGGTAATCACAAACTAATTCCGGATCCTATGTTCAAACAAGCTGATGCTGATGCACACGTGGGTAATTTCATTAATCAACTAGCTCTTATGATCAGTCAAAACATGAATTCTCTCCCACCAACCAATAACAACCTCGAACGACATCTAACCCACACATTCAAGCTACTGTTAAAGATGGGAGGATCGTGGTGCAACCAGTTCAGGAAAGACAGTATGATCGGGGAAGAGGTGGAGCTGGTAGAGGTTATGTTGTTAATCAGAATCGAGGAAGGAATGGTAATCAAGGTCAAGCTAAGCCGATCAAATGTTATAATTGTGGTGGTGAGGGACACATTGCAAGGAACTGCACATCTCCAAAGCGTCCACAGAATGCTGATTACTTCAGAGATAAGATGCTGCTTGTGCAAGCTCGGGATAATGGTGCTACTTTGGATGAAGAGGAATTGTTGTTTCTAGCTGAGGGCAATGCCAAGACCTATGATGAAGATGTGGATGAGCAGCCTATTCAGGAGATAGGTCACAATCATCAGAATGCCTTTCAAGTCGCTGATTGTGATGCATACGATTCTGATGTGGATGATGGACCTACTGCACACACAATCTTTATGGCTAGCATTTCTCCAATGGTTTCTCCCAAGGTCTCCTCTTCAACACAAGCTGGCCCATCCAAAGACACACTCATCTCAGAGGTACTAAAACTATACGATGATGCTGATGTGCAAAAGATGCATGACAAAGTACTATCAACTGAAACTTTTGTATCAAATAGTGAAAATATGGGTAATATCAATGTTGTCCCATATGATCAATATGTGAAACAAAGTGAAAGTGAAGTTGTACCAAGTGATGCATCTCCTGCAGTCAACAATGACTATATTTTTGATGAATACACTGCCTGTGCCCATGATTCGTAATATCTGAATTAAATGCCTATAAAGAACGTGTTGCTATTTATGAACAACGTGCAAAATTTGAGTTGACCACGGGTGAGCGGGAAATGGAGGACCAAGTGCGTACAATTATTAGCAAAAGTAATTTTCGAGAAGAAGTATTAAAACAAGAGTTAAATTCCTTGCAAGAAAAGCTTTCTAAAACTGCTAAGCAAAAACAAGAACTTCAAGAAAATGTGAAAATGCTTAAGCAAGAATTTAATGCAAAGGAATCAAAACTCTTGAAAGATTTTTCTAATCTGAAAACTTTGAAAAACAAACTTGAAAACAAGTTGTACATACAAGGGAACACCATTCAGACTGCTCACATGATCACTAAGCATAGGGTCCTAAGCGATAAGCATAGCATTCCCCTTGTTGAGGAACCAAATCCAGAGGTCATTAAAAGGGCTAGAAATGCTCATAAGGTTCTTTATGATGGCAATGAAATCCTTAAACCTAGACAGAAACCTAGTTGCGTTGAGTGCACTGAGGAAGATAAGAAATCGGATGAAGTCACTAGGGAAAAGATGAACAAGAAATTAGATGATCCTAAATGTAGAGAGAAGAAAATAAAGATCACACCCCATGATTACAAGAAGGAAAACTGGATTTCCTTGAACATGTTTAAACCTCAGACATTGTTGACTCGAACAAGTTTTCGGAAAATGGATTTAGATAAGCGGAAAGATGAAAATATTGTTGAAACAAACCCTCCTCTTTGGAAAATGCCTAGAGCGACTGTGTATCCTCCTAATACACCAATGCATCTTGTTCCTAGAACAATTGCCACTAAAAGCAAGACCTTAATTAGCCAATATGTTATACTTCAACTATTTGTTGATTTTGAGAAAACTTGCAAGAAAAGGATCACACCCACTGGTATTACGGAAGGAGAAAGGGTTTTGAGCAAATGAAAGAATGTTATTTAACTGAGGTCATGCCTTTCTTTAAACTTCTAAAAGATCACTTTGAGAGTCTTAAAAGGGGATAGAAACTGATATTAAGGGAATGGAAAAGGAATTTGATGCAATGATAGTTGAAGTTAGTGACTATGAGCGAGCACTAAAATATAATGAGATTGAGAGGAAGAACTTGCATACACTAAATGAGAACCTGATTTCGGAATGTATTACTCAGGATGTGTTTTTCACTGCTACAAATTGTTCCATTAATGCTTCCAAATTTCATGAATTATCGGTTGCACTGAAAGTCTCCCATGATCGTGTCATTGAGCTTGAAAAACTAATTCTGAACTAAACGAGAAAATTGAACTGGATGATCACGACAATTTGGTTAAACATTTTTCTAAACTGGAAGTTGAGCATTTTAATTTACAACTAAAATATCAACATCTTAAAGAAAATGTCAAAACTTCAAATATCAAGACATCCTCAGATGCTCCAGAGTTTGATGCAGTTTTCAAATTAACAAACGTGATGAACAGATTCAAGCTCGTGCAACACGATCGAGAAAGTTGAAAGCCCAAATCTCTCAATTAAAGGGTCAAACGAACAATATGACAGAGCTCCCAAATGCCTCATTCTTTAGATTCTCAGAATTCTCAAACTTTTCATCTTCAAAACTTAGTTGATGCCTTACAAAAGGAAAACAAGAGTTTTCTAGAAGAAAATGAAAAAGTTAAACGACATTTTAAAGAGTTATATGATTCAATAAAAGTCACCCGTGACCAAAACAACGAAAAAATAACGTCTTTACAAAAGGAAATTGAGAATATGAGAAGTATGGGAAATGGGAAACTGCCACTTGTTTTCAATAAGAATGTTGTCTCAAAGTCACCCTTAGACTGCAAATACACTGTGACAGTTAAATATATTCCTCCTCATCTTAGGAATAATGAACATGCTTTTCATGAATACTGTGCTCACCTTAAGGATAGTCTAGAATGTCTCCGTGAGATTGTCGAAGAGGATTTCATTAACAAACCTCTTGATAGTGAAATTAGGTTTGCTTGCCTCCAGGCCAAACGATCTCAAGAGTTGCTAGAATGTGTAATTGCAACATGTCCCAAATCCTTAACCTTAGGTGCAAAAGGCAAAGCTGTGATGCCTTGTTCTATGCCTAGTTCCAAGCAGGAAATCCGTTCTATGCCCGGTCTTAAGAAAGGAAACACTAATGTGCCTTCAAGTAGTTCAGATTCCAGATATGTTAGTGCTAAGAAAGTGAACGTTAGTGTGCTTGCAAAAAGCTCAAATCACGCTTAAGAAAGTATACACTAATGTGCCTTCTAGTACTTGAGATCCTTGCACATCAAGTTCAGGAATGCAAAAATTAGATCAACCAACTAATGTTTCCATTCCCTCTACAGGAGTAATCGGTGACTTTAAAGCGAGCAGGTCAAAGTCTCAAGACAATACAAGGAATGATAGGACCTTGCAAGCTAAGAATGTGCATTGGAAGAGAGTAGAAGACCAATCTAGGAACTTTAAGCTTGAGTTGAATAAAACGAATCGTGTTGATTCTAGTATTAGCCTTAGGCGTCTGTAATTAATTCAATTCGATACTATTTGCAAACCTTGTAATGATGTCTGCTTGAATTATGTTGCTAATCATGAATGTGGTGTGAATGCTTTGTCTAAAGCTGTCAAATGCCCAGTTAAAATTGTTAATGCTAATGATCGTGCAAATAAGGCAAAAAGGCAAAAGCGAAAGATTGTTAGAAAACAGTGGAAACCCACAGGAAGAACTTTTATAAAGATAGGTTATTATTGGATACCTTTTGGCCATAAGAATAATCAGTTTTGCTCTCAAACTGCTAAGATTATGCCCACTAGAAAATGGATGCCTCCTGGTAGAACTATTCCCTTAAGAAGTGAACATACTTTGAATAGGTCAAATACTGACACCAGCATTGCATCTATTCCCAATGATTCCATTGCTTCTACTTCTGATATGGATGTTTCTATTTCGGATGTGGGTGTTCCAATTACTGTTACTAACCAAGTGGAACCCATTCTTGCATGGGGATCCCAATTATCCAGTTATCCATTCTTGTCTGTGTTCAACTGCAGATCGTTCAAATCGTTACGTGGTACCGGACTCGGCCGTTCCAAGCATATGACCGGAGACCGGTCGCGGCTCATGAACTTCGTGAGCAAATTCATCGGACAGTTAGATTCGGTAATGATCATTTCGGTGCAATTATGGGTTATGGTGATTATGTTGTTGGTGATAGTGTTATCTCTAGAGTATACTATGTGGAAGGTCTTGGTCATAATCTGTTCTCTGTCGGTCAATTATGTGACTCTGATCTAGAAGTAGCCTTTAGAAAACATACTTGTTTTGTTAGAGAACTTGATGGTAAGGAACTTTTAAGAGGAACTCGTGGTTCAAATCTTTACACCATCTCTATAGAAGATATGATGAAGTCTTCTCCAATTTGCTTGTTGTCAAAGGCTTCAAAACCAAAGTCATGGTTATGGCATCGACGTCTCAATCACTTGAACTTCGGCACCATCAATGATCTCTCGAGAAAGGACTTAGTTGTAGGTTTACCTCGACTAAAGTATGAAAAGGATCATCTTTGTTCACATGTCAATTGGGAAAAAGCAAGAAGTATGCCCACAAACCCAAACCTACTAACTCTGTCACAGAAGTTCTTCATACAATTCATATGGATTTATGTGGACCAATGAGAGTGCAGAATATCTTTGGGAAGAAATATGTGTTAGTTATAGTTGATGATTACTCTAGATTCACAGGGTCAAGTTCTTAAGGACAAAGGATGAAACTCGATATCATCATCAAACTCATCAAACAGTGCAGGTTCGACTTAACAAAACCGTCGAATTATCCGGACGAGACAATGGGCTGAGTTTGTTAACAATCAACTTAGTGAATTTTATGAAAGCATTGGAATCAGCCATCAAAGAAGTGTTCCACGAACTCCTCAACGAGCGGTGTAGTTGAAAGGCGAAATCGAACTCTTGTAGAAGCCGCTAGAACAATGCTGATTTACTCAAAAGTTCCAATGTTTCTCGGGGCTGAAGCTATTGCCACTGCATGCTACACACAAAATCGTTCCCTGATTCACACTGTTCATGGAAAGACACCATATGAACTTGTCCACAACGGAAAACCTAATCTCTCTTTCCTTCGTGTGTTTGGAGCATTGTGCTATCCAACTAATGAGGGTCAAGACTTAGGCAAACTTAGAGCTAAAGCAGACATTAGAGTATTTGTAGGGTATGCACCAAACAAAAGGGATACCGAATCTACAACAAAAGAACCCGAAACATCATGGAAACAATTCACGTTACGTTTGATGAGTGACGGTCAAACGGCTCCTAAACAATTCAGTTCTGGACCCGCACTTCAAATCAGCCCAATTGGTTCATCCCTTGTTCCAAACTCTTCTCAAGAAACTCCATATGTACCTCCATCGGAAGATGATTTAAAGAAATTGTTTGATCCTATGTTTGATGAACTTTATGATCCGAGTACTAATGAGGTGTTGATCCCTACAACAGAGGTGGCTCATATTCCAGTGAATGAAGTCAATCCCTCAGTCTCAATATCTTTAAGTCAAGAAGCCTTCTGCTGATCCTTCTGTCTCATCAACAAATCATCATTCTTCAAATGTACATCATGGAACTGTTTCGGGCATCAATGATGAAGTTAATCCCTTTGCTACTCCTGAAGATGCTCCATTTGAAAACATATTTGCTCCTGAATCTTCTTCAGAACCATCTTCTTCAGGAGACATCGACTCTGCTACTTCAGTCCCTCAACAACTACCACATGAACACCTCGGAAAATGGACTCACGATCATCCATTAGACAACATCATTGGAAATCCCTCTCGTCCAGTATCCACACGGAAACAACTTGCAACCGATGCCTTATGGTGCTTCTTCAACTCCGTACTCTCTAAGATCGAACCAAAAGATGTTAAAACCGCCATGAATGAAGATAGCTGGTTCAATGCTATGCAAGATGAAATTCATGAGTTCGATCGACTAGATGTATGGGAATTAGTACCTGCTCCAGATTGTGCTATTATTATTACTCTAAAATGGATCTTCAAAGTGAAACTTGATGAGCATGGTGATGTGTTGAAGAACAAGGATACCGTCAAGAGGAGGGTATAGACTTTGAAGAATCTTTTGCTCCTGTGGCTCGAATCGAGGCAATTAGAATCTTTTTGTCTAATGCTGCAAGTAAGAACATGGTAGTCTATCAAATGGACGTAAAGACGGCATTCTTGAACGGAGATCTTAAAGAAGTCGTCTACGTCAGCCAACCTGAAGGATTTGTAAATCAAAAGCATCCTACTCACGTTTATCGTTTGAAGAAGGCCCTTTATGGTTTAAAGCAAGCTCCAAGGGCATGGTATGATACGTTGTCAAAGTTTCTTCTATCAACCGGATTTAGCAAAGGAGCATTTGATCCAACATTGTTCACCAGGAAGTCAGGCAAACATTTAACTCATGTTCAAATTTATGTTGATGATATTATTTTTGCCTCGACCGACCCAATGGAATGTGATCGTTTTCTAATGAAATGAGTTCAAAATTTCAAATGTCAATGATGGGACAAATGTCATTTTTCTTGGGATTACAAATTTCACAAAGTCCGGAGGCATTTTCATAAATCAATCTAAATATGCAACTGAGATCTTAAAGAAATTTGGATTTGATTCAAGTGACCTGTTGACACTCCCATGATTGATCGAACCAAACTAGATGAGGACCACTCGGGGATCATGATTGACCAAACAAAATATCGTAGTATGATTGGATCCCGATGTACCTCACGCTAGTAGACCGACATCTTGTTATTTGTTTGCATGTGTGCTAGATACCAGGCTAAGCCTACTAAAAAGCACCTTGAAGCGGTTAAGCGGGTCTTTCGGTATCTCCAAGGAACCATCAATATGGGACTTTGGTACCCGAAGGACACCGGTATGTCACTAACGGCCTATGCAGATGCTGATCATGCGAGGATGTCAAGATACTCGTCGAAGTGAGGTGCTCAGTTTTTGGGTGATAAGCTTGTGAGCTGGTCTTCAAAGAAGCAAATGAGTACTTCTATTTCCTCTACAGAGGCAGAATACATAGCCATGTCATCTTGTTGTGCTCAAATCTTATGGATGAGATCTCAATTATCGGACTATGGCTTTGAATTCAACAAAATCCTCTCAGTCTTTGTGATAATAAAAGTACTATTGCTCTCTCATGCAACAACGTTCAACACTCAAGAGCAAAGCATATCGACATTCGACATCATTTCATCGGGGAACAAGTGGAAAAAGGTGTGGTGGAACTCTATTTTGTGAGGTCTGAATATCGGTTAGCGGACATCTTCACCAAAGCTCTTCCAAGAGAACGTTTTGAGTTTATTCTTCCGCGACTTGGCTTGAAAAGCCTTCAACCAGAAACACTCAAACGTCTTCAGGAGGAAGGAGGAGTAAAGGTCTTTCTTCATCTATCTCTTGTATATATCTATTCGAAAATCAAAATACAAAATTATAAAACCTTCAAAATCCATAAAAATCTGAAAAATTCAAAAAATCTTCAAAAATATTGTCATTTTGTCATGCGTTTTCTCGGTTCGATTATATCTACGGTTTTTTGCTGTCATTCAAAGAATGACACGGGACTTTAGATGTTGTTCGAATTTAAAAAAAAAAAAATCAAAAAATATATTTTTGAGAGAAAGAGAAACAATGGTTTATTGTCATTTCAGCAGATAACCCGCTTTTCAAGAAAGAACAGAGCCATACTTTATCATGTTTTCAAAATTCCATGTTCTTTAAACATTTATCTGCTGAAAACTAACTGCTTTGAAAAATAATTCAGTCTCTATTTTTGATAATCATCTGGACTTATTTGTCAAAATATCAATCTCTCAATCAACAACCTATGTCATTGATTGAGGGGAGAATGATTTCAATTAAATTAAAAAGTTATTTGGCATTCAATTGTTTTCAAAAGATATTCATGCATGTTTTATCAATGGAGTTTAAAGTCTTAAAATCCGATCATTATCGGTTAAAACGCTTTCATAATCAAGTCACAATTCTCCTTAAAAGCTTTCAAAATCAATTTAAATCTATAAGAGATCACAAATCTCAAATGATTTGATAATTGTGATCGGGGAGAATGTGTGATTTAAATTGGATTTAAACTGATAATTCGGTAAATGGTTTTATAAGGATGTACAAGCTCTCCTTCCCACATGTGACAAACGATTTCAAATTTTCCATGCACATGTTGAGGGGAGCATCTATCTTAAACCTATGATTTGAAACGTGATAACTTATCTCAAGGTGCAGGTTCCCTCTAGTATGTGCAAAACTCTTTTCAAATCTCGAGGCACATATTGAGGGGAGCAAAATCATGAAAACCTCATCCTTCCCCAAAATGCTTTATCTACTTGATTCGATTAGGGAAGTGATGTTGATATTTTTGAAAATGGTAATCAAAGAAGTTGATTCTTTCTCTTGCCTCCGTGTGGAAAACTATTTCAAATACTTGATTCACATGTTGAGAGGGAGTTCTTCTTCTAAAAATATCAAAAACAATTCAGGTACAAAATGCTTTGATAAAATATCATAAGTATCTGGATTGATTTTCAAATGGTTTTCAATTGGTTCCTATGGCGGATGAACAATACCAAAAAGACCGACCAACTTTACATTATGTATGGTGATATAAGGACGATAAGGTTAGGTATGTGTTCCCATGATCCGCCAGAACCGGAGGGATCTACCCAGGACTATCCACTAGTTAGTGTAGAGTTCTTAGGTATGATGATAAAAGGAGAAAAATGAGATATGGGAAGAGTGCGGACTAAGACTGAGCTAGCACTGGAATAAACCCAACAAGGTTCTTGCTATGAAGTCTCGGTAAGCACTGAAGGGGTTGAAGAATTAAAAAGAATTGAATGAGAAAAGGGTGAAAACAAATAGCCCTCCATTTATTCAACCTTAGGGAAGAACCGGGTTCAATTCATATGCTACTGATGGTAACATCGGTATTGAAGACAAGACGTCATGGACCCAGTGACGCACTGCACTTCAACTTTCCAAACCACTCAAGTTCCTCTTAAAAGGACTTGTTTCATTCTCACGGGAACCGACATTATCTATCAACTTTCTCTTAGAGATTGTTGATATTGAAGGAGGAGACCCTCTCCCTAGTCTCCGATATAGGATCCAAATATGCACAAATTGAGTCTAGTGCCACGAGATCATCAATAAATCTCATTAGGACACTTTCAATGAAGACTCTCTGTTTCACACAATGTGGAAAGAGATTATATCTTGAGTCCTACGCATTATCCTTGTGGTATTGCCGGAACATCTGAGTGATGTGTTTACATATTCACTGTGAAGATGGAAAGCCTTCGGGAGCCAACATCTAACAAGCTCCTGGTAGGTGGCATGTGAGATCTATTATACTGATCAACCATGTGACAAGCTGAACGAAAACAATGGGGCGATTCAATCTTTTGAATCAATCACGGTTCAGGTTATGGATTGACGGATACCTTTGAAAAACCGGTCTTTGTGCTTTAAAACTCTTTTCATTAGCACGTCGACCGTGTACTAATTTTCAAATCAAAAGGTGTTTTATGATTGATAATTGATTTTCATTAAAACCTTCGTTATATTGCAAAAACAATTTCTATTGAGCAATACACGATTGTTTTCAAATCTCTTTTCATCAATCGGTGGACGTAAATTATTTGGTTCACTCACTCCGTGTTGTCTTCTTTGAGACGTTCGGTTTGAGAACGGCTAGAGCATTGCGAAACCCTGTCAAGGAAATTCTTGAATTATACGATCACGGCGTACTTATCTGATCAACGGGGAACCGGGGCCGTGTACCTCAATTCATCGAAAGTGATCAAAGACACTTTCGTGCGCTTTATTGCTAAGTGTCTTATGCAGGTACACCCCGGCGTTTGCGGTGATCGAATGAAGCGGTCAATACATAGCCGCATGCTCACCTAACACATTCATCTCAAAAGAAATCATGATTAGTGCATCAATGACTCGGATATTTTCACTCCATGCTTACGCTTCTGGCTGCGCCAATATCATGAATCAACTAAAGCTTCGCTACTCGATGAGAATATATCATGATCCAGAATGTGAGCATGTCGGTACAAAAGTCACAACATCACATAATACCAACACCACAATGGATGTATCAGAGATTTTCTATTAGTTGATGATCTCAAAAGCTGGCTCAACATTATTATCACGTGGATCAGTAAAAGACCTCCACTTGGATTAACCAAACATGCAATGAGTGGAATCAATGACTACGAGCTTCGGAGCAAAGTACTACATCAAGAATGCAAGATCAATTGTTAATGTAATATCGGATTGTATTCAATGTCATTTTAGTATATGTTTGAGGTGACCTCCCTTAGGGGAGATTGTTAGGAATTAGAAATTCCAGGTATTAAAGAGTCGGTCACCTCAAGTATATGTAATCGTTAGAGAACTCGTAGTCATAGTTATTTTATGTTAAGTAGTATTTAGTTAAGTAACACCGTGGAGGACGGACGGGTCTTTACCCACTGTATGCCTGATCCACAGCCCGTTGTGTGGCGTTTTATGTAAGACTATAAATACTCTCTACCTCCCAAGGTAGAGAGTTGGAGCTCATAATAATATTTTTTCTTTCTCTCACTAAGTTCCCTAAACCTCTAACTTTCTCTCTCTAGAACTCACCTTTATACGCCCACTTTGTGTTATGGTTTGATGTGTATGTGAAATCCAATATCCTACATAATTCCCTGGAGACACCCATTTTGTGTGACTCCCGTTCCATGATACCACTTTTTGTTAATCAAGCATGTTGTTTACTTTTAGTCTAGTTTAAATTTCTCGCATCAAATAAAAAGTCGAAACGGGGTATTCTTGGTAATCTTGATTCATTCATTACTTCACATGATTGATTGCTAGGGACTAGCAATTGCCTAGTGTGGGGGGATTTGATGAGTGCTTATTCACTCATCGTTTTTACCCACCTAAGACCACAAAAACGACCAAAAACACCCAAATAAGATCAAAATATGTTAAAATTATCCTTGGAGTGTGTTTTGTGTCTTGCAGGTACAAAATGATTGAAAACAGAGAAAGAACGAGCAAAATCGAGCCAAAATCAGAAAAGTGCTGAGAAGCCGGTGCCGGGATGTGATTTTCTACGATCGTTGATCAATTGAAGACCCGGACGCGTTTTTGGAGTGAGAGTGGGAAAACAAACCTTAAAACCTAACCCGAAACCAAAATCACCATTTTACCCGTCCCCGATACCCAAATATCCAAATTGCCCCTTTCATATAACCAATTTTGACCCTTCACCTTTCCCATTTTAGAACCCCCTCCAAAATAAACCCTTACCCCTTGACCCATCCTCCTTATATCCCCTTTTTTATCCAAAACTGAAACATTCCCAGAAAACCCAAACAAAAAAAAATGGCGCCAATTTTCCCTCCCCCTCTCCATCACTTTCCCATTTTCCAATCCCACTGAGCGTCCCTTCCCCAAATGCAGTCACGGGTTACCCATTGCCACTTTGGCAATCCAAAGTGCAAAAGTGAATTGTATGGCTGTGACGAGACCAAGCTTTAATCTAAGGGTTGTGATGCAAAGATAGAAGAACAAGGAATGTAGGTTGGCTGTTTTGTCTCACAAAACAAACTCAAAGAAAACACAAAAGCAGAAGAGAGAAGATAGAAGGCAGATTAATTCTTGTATAAAGGGACACATAGGAGAAATATAAAAATTGTCTAGAAATCTTGTTCTAGTCCCATTTTTTTAAATTTTCCTTGTCATTTACATTTTCTGTAATGTTTAACTTAAATGCCTTTTAATTTCAAGTTAATTTAAATTCCTAGTTTTGCAATTTAATTATTGAATCTGCTACTCTTTTTAGTTGAAATCAAAATTGGCCAAAGTTGTTAAAAGTTTGTTTATTTTTAGCTCATGTTAGCTTATGTTTTAGCTCACATGTTTACCTTCAAAGTTTTCACATCGTCACAGTCTCAAAACCGATTTCATGTCCCTTAAGGTGATGTTTGGATTAGCTTGCTTATGGGTCAAAATTCAATTTTGACCCATTGTGATTCTTGACCAAGTTATTGTTGGTTGTTTCAACTAGTTTACAAGTTGAGTGTAAGTTCGTTTTTGCTTTAGAGTAGTTTTTACATGTTCTTTTTTTATAATTGTGGTGTATTCTCTCCCAACAGCCCCCTTTTGAGCATTAGATTTAGTAGGATTAAATTAGATTTAAGGTTTGATTTTGATTATGCAAGTAGTTAGTAATAGGAATTTGGTATTTCTGGACTTGATTGGGATTTTTGAGCTTATTTGCTTGCCTTTTTATGCCCATAAACACCCCCCCCCCCTAGTGCTCTTTAGGACATGTAGATTAGGAGCTTGGATAGGTAGCTTATAGAAGCTTTTGTAAGTTTTTATCTAGCTTTTGATGTCACTTAGTTAGGCCTAGAACCAAACAGTCCTTTAGTAGTTTTTTTCAGCTTCTGTTCCCTTTTTTTTTATTTCTCTCAGCTTATTTTCAGTTTAGTAACTTTAAGGTGTCGTTTGTTTTTTCAGAGCTTTTACCTCTTCATCTGCAAACCATGTCTGCAGAATAAGAGGTACATTTAAGCGCTTCATCTGCAAGAAGAAGACCGTTTTTTTTTTGTGCTATTGAAGTACCTCTTTCATTTTTCCTCTTATGTCTGCATTGGTGTAGAGGAAAGAAGTGGAAAAAAGACCTAAATTATGTTTGCATAGGTGAAGAGGAAAGAAGTGATTCTAACCTCTTATGTCTGAAAAAAAACAAACGGTCTTCAAGCCTAACGTCTGCGCGCCTGCAGACAAAAGAGGAAAGAAGAGCTTCTTTGAAAAAAACAAACGAAGCCCAAGTTTTTGTAAAAAGGTCTTCATTTGGTCTCTTGTTCAGTTGCAAAAAGATAAAAAAAAAATTAAAAAATTAAAACAGGTGACTGACCCAGGAATCGAACCTGGGTCTCTAAGCATCAACAGCAATCCCACGCACAACACTCTACCAACTGCTCTAGTGGGTATTGCGTGTCATACTTCAGCACCTTTAATATTTAATGTAACTTTTAGTTTAACTTCATATAGCTTAATTTTCCTTATTAGCAGCTTATTTCAAAAAGCAACCTTCAACTTTTTTATTTTTCTTAACTTCGGTTTCATTTAAAGTATTTTTTTAAATTTCTCAGATTTTTATAAAATTGTTCAGTATTTTTAATTAATTAGTTAGTTAAAATTAGTTTTTAATTCGTAGAAAATGAAATAAAAGTCGGAAATACCCGGCTTTTTTCTAAAATTATTTTTAGTTATTTAGAATGTATGAAAATTGTTTTTACACCTATAGCCCTTAAATTGCAAAATTTTCACATTTATGGCTCAGGTGTGTTCCCGGTTCTTTGCATTTTAGTATTTTAGCACTCTAGGATGTAATTTATCTTCGTTTTATTGTTTCTTAGGCTTAGTAGTAGTTTATTTAGTGTTTACATTGTTTTACTAGCTTTATTTTCATTCCCGTTCCTTAATTTGTAGATTAGCGTAATCAAATCCAAATTCGTTTAACCAATTCAAGTACTAATCACGAAACTCAACGACACCGTCAATTTCACACCTCGTTGGGACACGACCCGGAAAATCACTTCCCGGTACACTTTTATCACATTCGTGAGATTTGGCACGTTAACCCTTTTCCTAAAAGGTTAATTTGTCGAATTTTACGATTAATTTGATATATTGATATTGTGTTTATTCACCACACTCACAAACAATCGAGATCAAAAAACAAGTCTCACCTCTAACCACAACCAAGTCTCACTTTATCTACATAAATCGTCAATACACTTAAGATCCATCTCATCTACATCTCTATCAAGACTAGAACGTGAATAAGTCTAAGTGATCTCAACTTATTATCTCGTGACTATCAAAGATATATCTAGATTCATACGACCTATCTCACGAAATAAATTACATCACTGATCATGATTGAAGACCTTTAGTCTTTTACTATCCGAATCATCAAGAAAAAGAATAATAGCATTTATGTTATTCTCTTATCTCTCGTTCGTTTACTGATGACCCAAGAAATCTTGTTTTGATTCGTTTTAATCTAGAAAATATCAAGTATGTTTGTCGACCAAAGATCTTAAACTGTGATACAACAAACATCTTGATAAGTAAAAAAAAGGGATCTCAAAATCGTTCTTCGTTCTCAATCGTTTTAAGAATTGCTTTGGTGAACGTATTTCATCATTAATCCAAGTATGACAATATACGAATTAAATAACTGATTGTAACAAATATGTTAAATCAGTTTCATGGTTCGTTTAAGACTCTAAAACAAAAGGATTAAAAACCTTACCGAGTTAGTGGTTGTCATGAAACCTAGTTCACAGCTCAAACCATCCCTGTGGTGAGCTCATGCTTGTCGTATGTATTAGATTGTGATGGTCATTGATGATGATCTATGAAGAGAGGTGATTGTTTCTGATTTTGATATGAGGGGCGGATAAAAGAGAATTATTAGGGTTTAATTGAGTGATTAGGAGAGTTTTGGCAAAATATTGTTTATTTGATTTGTAAGAGAGCAGATGGAACAGAGTATTATTAGGGAGATGGGGGCGTGTATTCTTGTGGCAAGGATTAGGGTTGCGAAGTTTAAGGGTGAGGTGTGATATTAGTGGGTTTTTATACCCTAAATTTTAGGGTTGAATACTAGACAGGCGTTACTAGGTATGATATTTCTTGGGCCTCATTTCGTGGTAATTGTTTGGGCCTAGATCTTAACGAAAGTTAATATTAGAAATGGGCCTAGTATTTCACCATGATTAATTCCGACATGCATATTGAGCTTGGGATGGATACTATCATTTGATAATGAGTTAAGCTTTAATGTGATAATATCAACGACTTTTCAATATGTGATTTAAGTGTGGGCAGTGTTGTAAATATCGCTTGGCGGTCCCTCGGCGGTCGACCACCGCCAAGCGCCATATCGGTCTTGGCGGCGATATATCAATGATATAACGGAGACTCTAAATTATAAAGAAATTAATTTTTTTTATAGGTATTTATATATTTTATATACATATTTATAAATATTTATTAGTTTTATTGTTATATTTAATATTTTTAATTATATATTTTATATAAATATTACAAATTTTACATTGTATATGCATTTAGTTATGTATTTCCAACTCATAACCGATATTTGACCGATATTCCGATATTTGACCGATATTTGACCGATATTTGACCGATATTTAACCGATATTTGACCGATATGACCGATATAACCGATATTTGACCGATATTGACCAACCAATAAATTTGACCGATAAGTGAAATATCGTATCGGTGGACCGCCGATAAGCGATATATCACTGATATATCGGCCGCCAAGACCGATATTTACAACACTGAGTGTGGGCAATATCGATATGGAAATTGTTATCAATTTTTTTTAGCCGAATTTAAGTGGTTATTATAAAACGGATATTATGCTTGGTGGGCCGGACTTGAATATAGGGTATTTGATTTTCACATGGGCTTGAACGGATTTATTGTCATTTTGATAAGTGAGTTGTTCAAATGGGCCAACGATAATGATGGATTGGTCAAGCATAATAGCTGTATTGGGCCCAAGGAAGATATAAACCATGGAATTAGATTTAAGATTGTTGATTTGTTATGGTTCGAATAATATATCACTTGGATTTGGATGATGGAAAGATGAGCTTCTCAATATTGGATTGTTTCTATGAGATTTGTTAAAGAGATTTGATGATGATGAGATTTATTGAGATTTGATATGATGCTGAGATTCGTTATGTTATGAGGTTTGGTACTTTGGTGCATACATTTTCACGTAGAATACTATGTCACGGCTTGAATTGTTTATTGAACAAAGTTGACTACGAGGTTGTTTGTACGGTATTTCTTAATTGGACTTGAAGTGAGGTTTTCCGGGCGCGTTTACTTATTTCGTCTTCTTTCTTTCTACTCTTCCGCGAAGATGACTTGTTTGGGCGTTTATTGGATGTGATAAAGACTTGGCTATTTAGTTACTTTTGTGATTCTTTCTTACTTTACCCACAACGTAGCTATCACTTCGGTGTCTCACGCAGTTGAGGATACATCAAGAGGTTTTGTACATTGGGTACACCGTTTCTTTTCACAAGGATTAGTACAAGCTTAAGTAGGAAATCTAGGGAATTCTACTTCATGTTCAAATCTGGTATATTGGGTTTACTTCACCAAGTGGTCACAACAATTGCCGACAGAATATGTGGAAGATGTGCTTACCAAAGTATTTAATGGATGAGATGTGATCAGCCAATTCCTATGAGATATTCGATGCCACAGAATGTCAATGATGCTTCACAGTCTAAGGAAAATCTTTCAAGAATCTTCAGCGTCAGTCATGATTTTTCAAAATGTTTGCTTATGACAATAACTTCTCGTGCAAATGGTTGTACACGTTATGATGCTTTCGAAAGTTCAAAACAATCATGGGGGAGAAACGTGTACTTTGATGTTATAAGGTCAACCCCTGGAGGATGTAGTGTATACTACTCTACTTTGTATGGTTTGTGAAGTATTCTACATATAGGAGAAGAATTGTTGATGATGGAGAGTGAACCGTTGATGAACCGTTGCATGTTCCCCTAAAACAGATATTCATCGAAACCAATTTTTTCATTACACATTCAAGCTGACATTGTTTATGGTTTAGTCTTGATTTTATAAAATCCCGCAAAAGAATCTATTTCTCGGTTTAAATCATAGACTTGTAAAATCCCGTGACAATGGAAACATCCTGATAAAGTTAAGTGCATTTCCGGATCTATCTCTCGGTTTATTCTTGGTTTTATAAAATCCCACGAAAGAAACTATTTCTCGGTTTAAACCATAGAATTGTAAAATCCCGTGATCGTAGAACCATCCTAGAGAAAGGAAAATGTATGTCTAGATCTTATCTGATGTTGGTGCTACGGTTTTTGCTTCGAAGAAGGGATAAAGGGTGTACTTCATGAATTGGGTGACTATTTGGATTTTCTTCATGGCAGACTGGTTATTACAAGGTTATGTGCTTTTGACAAAGGTCGGGATGAAACCATTATCAAAGTTCATTTAAAACGTCAAAGGAGGCTAGATTTGAGCTTTTAACTAGAAGATGTGACAATGGCGTTAATTCACTATTATTTATTTGAGGTTGAAATGAAATTTCAAGGGCGAGTGTACTTAGTATCTGAAGGTATCGGGGATGGTTGGATGAAGATTCTTCGAGATCCTTGTTCGAGCTTTTAACATTTTCAAAGACGAAGACTTGGAAATCTAGTTATTTTTGGGTAATTTTTCTTTTTCTTTTTACCACCACAAAATAACTATGACTTTAAGGAGTTACGTTGTAGTGCTCAGTGTCACATTAAATTGTGGATTTTCAAGAGGTAATGTACGTCTTATACTTGATGGTTGGTTGGATGAAGAGGATAGAGTACTTAGGGATTCAAAGGGGAATGAACTCTCGGTACCGCTCTTTGTTACATGTGTGCAAGTTTAAGTCACGAGTTCGGGTAAATTCACTTCAGGGTCAAATTCATCATATTGGATTTTCTCCATCTGCTGTCACGACAAAGAGCCTACTGAATGATAATGGGTTTGATTACAAGTTTTCCAAGAGGAGTAGAGAAGAGAAATCTTCTTATGACGTTTAAACACAATAGTTCAAGCCTCATTCCCTAAAGAAAAGAAAAGTGTACGTTTCAGTGCGCTTTATCTTCTGAAGAAGAGAAATCTTCTCAATTATGACCATTCTCATCAACATGCTTCATGCTTGTTCTATGCGCGTTCAGTTATCAAGTGAACCGAACTACCAATGCTATTACTCGTATTCCACTTGCTCAATTATAATGGCGATGGCGACATCATATGCAAACTTTGCGGGGGAGAAGTGTGGATAGACTACATTCTGATGATATTCACTTGTTTAATCAAGAATGGCATCTCTGTATGCAATTCTTGAGGGGGAGAAGAAGTGTGATAATTCTGCATGTTAAGTTATTTCTGAGAATACATGGTCATACGGCTCCAAACTCATGTAAGAACCGAGATTCTTCTTATCAGGTCATCTTCACATGGAGTTTCTTCTAAGAGCCGTTTGTTGACATCTTCTTACAGACTAAAATGATTAATGACAAAGTGCTTCCAGTTGCGGGGCTGATTTCCTTGATGAACATCTTTCTGTTCTTGTTTGATGTGGAGGGATTTGAGTTAAGGGGATTTGCTATATATAAGTTAACGGGAATGCATTTGGTGAGTTGAAGATGTTAACATTCTATTCCCCAAATGGACAATCTTAAAGAAGGTCGAGTCTACAGTCTGTTCTACATTTTTTGTTGCATGTTAGAAGACTAAAGACGAGTTGCATTTAACGATCTAAAGACTTCTTCATATTCCGAGCATTCATCGAAAAGATTGTCATCTTAGGGGAGAGCACTAATTGGGGGAGAATGAAATGTCGAATTTAATCCCTAATTAGACTTGCTCACACTACTCTTCGGCAAGTTGATTCTCACAGCAAGTTTATTCTCACAAGATTTCAAGTATTTGGGCTTATAACGTGTTGCTGATTCTGAAGTATCAAAACCATCAAGGGGGAAGGAGACACGCATCTAAACGCGAGTAAACTTGATGAACATAATACTTCTAGGTGATTGAAGATTTCCCGGGAAGACAAATGTCATTACCGCAGAGAAACTCAATGTTTATCTCATCATGGCGTTTGGTGTTCGTATTCCAACTATGTGGGGGAAGGGATGTAAGAGAGAGTTTCTAAAGATAAAAGAGGTACACAAGTGTGTGATGATTTTGATGTCATCAAAATCATCTGGGGAGAGGAATTGTGTACATTGGGGATGCACTGCTGTTTCACTTGAGAGCTTAATCAGTGATTCAATGATAATGACTTATTCCGGAGTTGACATCCGTAGAGATAATCAGTGATTCAGCCTGCTACTTCAATGTTATTGGTTATTCTCTATGGAAAGGACATTTGGGTACTTCGGGTTCTTGAGCTTCATACACAATCATCAGGAAAGATAAATGTGTACATTGTGGAGGTGTTATCAGTTAGTGTTTGAATGGGTATATGTGTATTCGGGTTCGTGAGCTTTATACAATGAGACTGACTGCATAAATTCAACTACTTGGGAGGAAAAGGTCTCTTGACACCTTTTGGTATGTATCACTTTAGACTTCAATGGAAAACAAATATGAGAAGAATCTATTCAAGAGTAGGATGATACGTTGTTGTTCTATCTTGATGATATAACCCCGAATGAAGAATTACGATGATCATTCTTAAAAGGAGTAGCAAGATTGACGATAATGGTTTGCTTCTTTGTGCACCTGGCTAAGGCAAGCTTGAAAGAAATCTTAGAATTTGCTCAACATGATGATTTTCGGTTTAGGGGAAGCTGCCAAAGTCTCTCTTTTGATGGTTCAAAGTTCTAACGACTATTCTGGAACCTCAGAAGCTTTGGTGGTGGAGGTTTAAGAGATGACGATTTCTATCTTCTACGAAGTGCTGTTCGATATCCTTATCTCGGTACCCGTATCATCATCTTCTTAAACTATATCATCTACTCTATCTTTGTAAATATTTATCAAAAACAAAAATACAAAAATATAAAACCAACAAAAAGAAAATAGAAAAATATAAAACCAACAAAAATCCATAAAAATAAAAAAAAAATTCAAAAATACCAAAAATATTGTTTTTCTAAAGACATGTCTTCTGGTATCGATAACATCTACGGTCTTAGAAATGTCATTCAATAATGGCACGGGACCATATACGAAGTTCGAGCAAGAGGTGTAAATATTGTTTTTCTAAACATGTCTAAAACTATGGCATGCAGTTACTTCTGACTGTAACCCGTGCTTAAACCATGGCTTGCTATTATTTCTGATAACAACCCGCTCTTCAAAGAAAGGAAAGTGTTGCGCTAAAACGATTTTCATAAATTCGTGCAATTATCCAAATTCATTTGAGGAAAGCATGTCACCAAAAAGACTGCTGTTCCTACACAAATATTTTTCTTTCTCAAAATTCTTCAGAAAAATATTTGTTTTCAAAAATGGTGGTAAATGAGTTACTTGAAAATCAATCAATATCATAGTTTTCAGAAATTTTCAAACTCAATCAATGACTTCAGCTTTTTTAAAACTTTTCAGAAAATGAGTCATTGATTGAGGGGGAGAATGTTTTCAAATTTATACCATCTAAACGAGCTTATTTAATCATCCTATATACTTAACAGAAAAAGATGCTTGCCTACGTCGAAGGACTAGGAGTCTAGAATATGATTATTAGGATTAGATGATTAGAGTTTGATGAACACATAATCCTCATGCCTTTGTATGATCTGATTGATATGTTGGATTGACTTTTATTAGTCGATTGATGTTTGGGTGTTTTCGACCACCATATATATATTTGTGTTGACTAACGTATGCAGATAAGATGGTTTATAAGAGTGTTCCCAATCCGGATCCAACAAAAGCATATGATTGGATGCCGAAAGGAAAGGGTAACTATATCTTGGGTCGACAAAAGAAGAAACAGAGCTTTATTGGATCTCTCTATGGATAGTTGGCATGATAGATGCAACTTCAGATGTCTCACTGCATCAGCAGATGGTTTTTCTTCAAGCCTTACAGCAACAACAGAAGCAGCTCAACCACCTAACGTATCTTTGTGCAGGACAAATAGTGAATAATACCATTTTTCAACAATTTTGAAAATATTGTTTTAAAAATGGAAAAATATTGTTTTGAAAATAAAACGGACTTAAAATTTTGGAAATCAACCGGACTTTATTTTGTCAAATCTTTAGTCACTCAATCAACGACTACGGTCATCGATTGGGGGGGGGATAGTGATTTCAAATTAAATGATTTTCAAACGATATTTCTTCAAACAAGTCCGTTTGTACAAAATAAGTGGTGATCTAAAGATTTAATGTTATGTCATGGTATGATTTTTCTTTAAAACTCAAAGATCTTTCAAAATGAAATTTTTTATGTTCTTGTTTGATTGTGAAATTGTTTTATTTTACTTAAAGATCTCTTAAAAACTATCATACCTGACACTAACAATCTTTAATATCTAAAACTGTTCCTTATCAGTCAATTTCAAAATTAAATCAAGCCACGTCTTTCCCCAAAATTCTCTAAATGATTTAAATCAATTGGGATCACAAATCTCAAAAGGTTTGAAATTTTTGATCGGGGGAGAGATCGTGATTTAAATCTCAAATCGGTTTTAGTCCTTTAAAGGTACGCCTGCCTCCATGTGCCAAACGATTTCAATATATGATGCACATGATTGAGGAGGAGCATTTATCCAAAAACAAGATGAGTATTTAAACCTGGCCACATTTTCTCCCATGTTTTCTAAACCTAATTAAATCACTTGGGATCCAAAATCTCAAAGGGTTTGACATTTTTTATCGGGGGAGAATTTGTGATTTATTATGAAATCTGATAAAAGATGATCGTTTTGACTCAAAGTGCAGGCTGCTCTCTCATATGTGCTAAACGCTATCGAATCTCGAAGCACATATTGACGGGGAGCATTTAAAAAAAATAAACTTTCAAGGTACAAAGATTTATATGTTTCAACTTAAGTACCTTGATTGATTTTCTAATGGTTTCTTAATGGCAAATGTGATCGTGAAAGTTCTTCAAAAACCTCCTTCCTCTATGTGTTAAATGGTTTCAAATAACCAACACACATTTTGAGGGGGAGAATTTACCAAGAAAATCAAATGGCTTTTTCCACGAAAATTGTGATCAACAATATATTTCAAAAAACTCTTGCCTCCATGTGCTAAACAATTTCAAAATCATATGCACATGTTGAGGGGGAGCATTTCTAAATGATCAAAACAATTAAGGTACAAAATGTTTTGAATTTATATCACAAGTACCTTGATTGATTTTCCAAATGATTTTTCAATTGGTTTCGAGAAGGAAAGAACTGTACCAAAAGACCGACCATTTTAATTTATACATGGTGTTATAAGGATGGTAGTAGAAGTCCTTAGGTATGATGAAAAAAAGAGAAAAATTAGAATATGAGAAGAGTGCCGACTGAGACAGAGCTAGTACTGGAACAAACCCAACAAGGTTCTAGTAATGAACTCTCGGTAAGCACTGAAGGGGTTGAAGAATGAAAAAGAAATGAATGTGAAAAGGGTGAAAAGAAATAGCCCTCCAATAATTCAACCATAGGGCAGAAACCGGGTTCAATACATATGCTACTGGTGGTTACTAAGGTAACACTGGTATTGAAGACAATACGTCATGGACCGAGTGACGCACTGCACTAAACTTCCCAAGCTACTCAAGTTCCTCTTAAAAGGACTTGTTTTATTCTCACGGAGAAGCTACATAATCTATCGACTTTCTCTTAGAGATAGTTGATATTGAAGAAGGAGACCCTCTCCCTCTCCGATATAGGAAACCAAAGTGCACAATTGAGTCTAGAGCCAAGAGATCATCCACAAAATCTCATTAGGACACAAAATTAATGAAAACTTGCTGTTTCACACAATGTGGAAAGTAAGTATATATTGAGAGACCTACGCATTATCCTTGTGGTATTGCCAGAACATCCGAGTGATATGTAAATAATCACGATGAAGATGGAAATCCTTCTAGAGCCAACATCAAACAAGCTCTTGGTGGGGTGACATGTGAGATCTTTCCAAAAGATCAAGCTTGTGACAACTGGATAGAAACATTGGGGCAATTCATTCTTGAATCAACCTTGGTCCAGGAAATGAATTGACGAGTACTTTTGGAAAAACCGTTCGATGTGCAAATCTCTTCTTTTCTCTAGCACATCGAAGTATTCATTTTCAAATACAAAAAGTATTTCTGATTGAAAATTGATCTTTCTTATAAAACCTTCGTCGTATTGCAAAACTCTTTCTTCTAAGCAATACGCGATTGTTTTCAAATCAATTTTTCAGCAATCAGTGAATCTCAATTCGCTTGTTCACTCACTCCATGTTGTCTACTTTGGGACGCTTCAGTTTAAGAATGGCTAGATCAAGCTGCGAAACCCTGTCAAGGAGATTCTTCAGAATTCTACATGATCACAGGCAGTATTTATACTGATCAACGGGGAACCGTGGTTCTTGCAACTGTATTGAACGAAAGTGAACAAAGACACTTTCGTGTGTTTTAGTGCTAACTGTTGTTTACAGGAACTGTTGGAAGATTGCAGCCGATCGATAATGAGACGTCAATTCACAACCGCATGCTCACAGCAATCACACTTAATTGAAGAAAATCATGACATTTAAAGACATAAAATGATGCTTTCGCTACTCTGTTGAAAAGATGTCATGATCAAGAAAGTGTGAGCATGTCGGTCCAAAAGTCACAACATCACATGAAGGAAACACAATAGAGAGTGATCCAGAGATTTAATGTGGCTGATGGTCTCAAAGAAAGCTCGAAGATCATTAAGATGTGGATCAGTTCAAAGACCACCACTGAAAGTACAAAATAATCGGACTATGAAGAGTCACTGCTAAAGCACAAAGAATGCGGAAATTGAAGAATTAAAATCCACGAGCTCAGAACATAAGACAAAATAGAATGCTGGGATTCGAAATGTAGATCATGGGGTGACCTCCCTTAGGGGGATATTGTTAGGAATTGTAAATTCCATAGTGAAGTGTCGGTCACCCCAACTATAGTCTAGCATATGTTAGCTCGTAGACATATCGTTATTTACTAGTTATTAGTTAGTTATTTAGTTATTAGTTTAGCTTAGTGCAACACCGTGAAGGACAGACGGGTCTTTACCCACTGTATGCCTAATCCACATCCCATCAGGAAGGCGTTTAGGTTGTAACTATGAATACCCCTTCCATCCTTGGAAGGGGTGGTGCTTCTTAACCTAACCTTTTTCTTTTTGTTTACTTTCTCTCTCTAAGAACACCCTCTCTACTCTTTCTATCTCTAAACATTGCTTACTTGATCTTTCACCATCCTGGACCACCCAAATCATCAAACAACATAATATGTATGATCCAACACGATCATGATAAAGATGAAAGAGTCAATGATAAAGATGTTTTGGAAGCTGCTGAAGAAATGAAAAGAAAGAGGGCCGAAGAGGAAGCGGCCAAGGCCAAAGAAGAAGCTGCAAGAGCTGTGGAAGAAAGGTTAAAAGAGGAATCTGACTACTACATAGTTGACAATCCTATACATAAACCTCAACAATCTTCGGATACACCTCTTGACACATCCAAACCAGAATCATCTTCATACTCATCATCACCACCAACCGAAGATTCAACTAAGTCAACTTCAAATTCAGTCAAGAAGAAGGCTGACACATGGACATCTCATGTCAAAGATAGGATTCAGAAAGCTGTGCACCATTCTCGGACCAAAAAACAAAACCTTCTTGAATTACGAATGAATTTACTAGCCGACGTGGTCATAGATCTCACAACACAGATGGACACATTTGAAGGCCAAAGAGACCAGATTCAGGAGTTCCTCTCTCGGGACGTTCAAGGTGAAATCAATGAACAAATCAGGAACTACACTCACACATTTCTCCTCAACACAGTTCCTGGAGTCACCAGAGAGATGTTCAAGAAGCAACTCCTACCAACGGTTAAACATTTGGTTCAGCAGGTTGTCTCTAAAAATTTGGTATTTTCCACTAAGATATTCATGTAGGAACTGATGATTGATCCTTGGAGGGAAGACCGTACCATTCTCCACATGTTCATACCAACAACATCACACATGAAGTTCTCTCATAATCAAAGGCAACCCAAAAGTCAAAACGATTCTTCCTCAAAGTTAAAGAATCTACAAAGTTTAAAAACTCGAGAACTATATCATTTTATTTGGAATTCAAATTCAAAAGACGTATGAGCATGGTGGAGAAAAACGTGGAGACACCTAACCAATGAAGCTAACAAATGGCAGACAACAACATACGATCACAACATCCACAAAAGAACATTGAACAAAGAAAACATCGACGTCAAGCTGATAAAGTTCAAGAACTCAAAGCATCTCTACTCACAAGAAAGAAGAATGCTAGAAATACGTCAAGCAACCTTATGACAAACACTTAGGGCGAGATTGTTGGATCACTTGTAACTAGTATTTCAAGTGTTTGTCATTTACTTGTAATAGGTTGCTTAAATATGGCTTATAAGTATGTAATTAAGGCTAGGCTTATGTAGTAAGCCCATGAGTCTAAGCAAAAGGCCCATAAGGCCAAGGGAAGGGACTAGACATGTTGCCCTAGCTCCCTTGCCTATATAAACATTGTAACCTCTCATTTGAGAGGTGTTGGTTCTTCCATTAAGCATAACATTTTCCATATTACTTGTGTGTGTTAGAATACAACCGTCCCTCCTCATCTCTGTCATTCTTTATACATCAAACATACTTGTGTTCATATTATGGTGACCTAACAGGCACCATAGACTTAAGTAATAATCTCATACAACACTCCCGTACAAAACACATTGAAATCCCTCATCATTTCCTTCGCAACAACGTTCAAAAAGGAATATTTCTATTGTGAAAGTTTTCTCGGAACACAACATCACTGACATTCTAACCAAACCACTCAACTGTAAACCTTTCAACTTCTTTCATCTAGGACTAGGAATGATGGAACACATTCCATAAATCCAAATCATACTAGGTTTGACATATTATGATCTTTCGTCGGAAAAATCATAAACAAATCATCATTAGAGAGTAATGATGAAATGTCATAACCAAAATTTCTATCACAAGACTCACTACAGCATATGGAAGAGTCTTATGATTTTCTTAAGTTCATAACGTGGACCCAATTCACTCAAATCAATTTCTGTCTCAAAATGGGCATCTGGCGGATTCGTGGATCCACAAATTCTTGATCTGCCCGTATTACATACAGATCCGCGGGGTCTAGGTATCGACATATAAACATTAGTTTAAAACATAACTGCCACTAGCATCTCAACACTCACCTATGAACACATATATAAATCATTCTCATTGTCGCTTTGGAAGCTTTTGGTCATCAAATCTTATACTTTCCATCATACTAAACAACAATTGTAAGTAATCTACACTCTATATCTCATGCTCTAAGTCTAGGGTTCTTATTATATGTTCAAAACCTAACTTGAGGGATTTGCTATTTTCATTTAATTTTTGCACAATTAAGCTAGATTATTATAATGTATAACTAATATTCTTCCCATAAACTTAAACTTTGCATAAACATGTTCATCATTGTATAAAATTAATATTTAAAAGACCCTCAAATTAATTTTCATAAAATCTTCTCACGACTAGAAAAATCGTGAAACGATTTTAATTGCATTGTTAATACAAACTAAAAATGTTTCATTCATGTACGATGATCTCTCTAATTTCATTGAATGTACGTAACTAATAACGTATTTTCGCCACATTTAAGTATGCAATATTAAACCCAGAAGATGAACTTTTGGGTTATCTCAAAATTTAGTTTTTTTTAAATCGATTCGAGATAACCGCACCTTCACATCTTTTGCATATAGGCACACACTAGGCATTATATATGTATTTTTTTTTATTTTACACTATATTGAAACTATTCAATTATTTTCTAGGTATCGTCATGTCTCATATGTTTGACTATCATCATCAACTTACCCTCACATAAATTCCTAATATTTCTATTGAACCCAACACGCCTAGAATCCATGTCCGTAGCTTCAACAACCTTGAATCCCGATACTTTCATGAAGGTCGAATCGTTGACCCTTTTCTCCTAAATAAAGATTACATTTTTCCTATGTTCAGTGCCATCAGATTTGACTGTTGATTGACTGTAAATGAACAAATTTGTCCTTGATTCGTGTTGGAAGATCAAACACTATCACTTTTGTTCTTCATATAAAATCAACGAATCTCTATGCCTTTTCAACAATTCGCTCAAATTCTTAGGATTCCAAACTATAGGCAATGTGCCTATGCAGAAGATTGGTCACTTGAATCCCTATTCAACTATGAAGAGGAATACGGTCCTTACTGCTCTTACATACCCTCATGATGCAGGTTTTACTGACCAGGTCTTAATATTTATAGTGTCTCGCTATACCTATGGTCTACCCTAATGCACTAACGGGCAGTGTACCCGGTCGTGTGTAGTGTAGTAAATGGTAAAGCCGAGGTCGTCCCAAGATCTATGTGTGTCGGATAATTACTAAGTCTAATTGTCACAGAATATAAATGGTTTTATGTGGTTTTAATTAATTAAACTACGAATGCAGAATATAAAAGCAATTAAATGATAGAAAGGAAATCAATAAAGGAATAGTGGTGCTAACCTAGTCAATCCTCCTAACTAGTTATGTCTACGTCTACTTACTTCCAATTACTTCAGGTGGGGTCAAATTCGAGAGGACAACATTTGGTCAATTCGCCATAACCTATCAGCAAAGATGCCACCACAAGAGAAATCAGGCACACCGTCATAAGTCCTGTTGTTCCTGGTCCCCTAAGCCAAGTCATTAAGTACCGCTACATGCTAGATTCTAAATAGTAAGTTCTCGGCCGTTAGGAACTTAGACACTACACCCCCTAATTATTAAGTTCATCCAAACGATAGGTGATCAGTTGGTCAAATCGCACAAGTAGAAAGGGTCGTCAGTTGGTCATATCTTACCCTTCCCGTCTCAGTCCGCTCACCTAGGGTCAGTTGGTCATATCTCCTAGGCAATTGGCCTCTACCGCCATTCAAAACTACCGAACCAGGGGTGACTACCAAAGAACTATGCATGCATACACTTAGAAATAATTGTACGGAAGTAAAGGTAAACGTAAACAAAATAATTAAGGAATCATAAATAGGCTAGCACCAAAGGGTGCTTAGCCGCTCATATTAATCATGCATATCAATTCAATATTCAAAGGTACGAAATACATGAATTGAAAGTAAAAGAAATAATAAACGCTAAAGCTTATCCTAATGATGTGACTTCTCCCTTGGAAACAGCTCCGTATGCTTCCCTAGACCTCCCTAGAGCTTTTTCCCACGTTCTCAGAGTATTGTGTGTGGAATGGAATGAATAGAAATGCTGGAATTCGTGGGGTATTTATAGGCCAGGTCTGAGTTACGGCGTAACCAAAAGATGAGTTACGCCGTAACCTCCGTAAATGCACTAGATCTGCTAGTTACAGCGTAACCTAGTAAGTGGTTACGCCGTAGTCTTCAATAAACCAAGTTACGTCGTAAATGATTCAGTAGTTACGGCGTAAGTATCAGCGGCGTGGAACCATATTTGACCTAATGGAGTTACGTCGTAATCTTTGTAAGGAGTTATTCCGTAACCTCTTGATGAGTTGGACTTCAGGGTCACGCAATAGTTATGGCGTAATGTGAGAGACGAGTTACGCCGTAACCTCTTCAAAATAAGCATACTGTGATAAATCCTTAGTAAAGTTTCAATTTCCGCGTCTCATTAGCTCCAATGCTCGCAATTTACATGAAAGTGTAAAACAATGGAAAACAAGTGTAAATCCATATAAATGATATAAATAACGACCATTAACGGGGGAAATTGACACTTAATAATCAGGACTATTTGATGTTATCAAATATCCCCCTACTTGAACTCTACTTGCCCTCAAGTAGACCTTATTAGATAGATTCCTAAAAAGATATCTTCCAAAACCTGGAAAATATGAGTTTACAAATCCCTTATGCTAGAATAAAACAAAGCCGAACACCTCGCGAAAGGGGAACAAACACTTAAATCTCTCAACTATTCTAAGTGTCAATTTCGGGGTGATCACTCAAACGCACAGTCATAGCATGTATTCTATCATAAGCTTGGCGGTTACACAAATCTCCACCACTAGAGTTAAGGGCTAAACAGTTCTCGAAGGCAATATGGGTAGACATGACAAAGGTTAAGGGGTGACTCGTCATTACTAACATGTCACGGCGAAGTGGAAAAAATCAATGATACATGACCAAATCCATGGCCAAGACACCAAAGATTTCTCGCTGCATCACCTAGACATGCTTCATGACTAAAGGGTAGGATAAGACATAGGATATATAATTGGTGTAAAATGAAAAACAAGCAGGTAGAATATATCTATAACTAAGTCATCACCACTTACCGTCCGCCCAAAGTTCAAGTTTAGAAGTCTAGAGACCGGATCATGAAATGCAAGGTAGATGTGTCATTAGAGGACGTCGTGATGGGCACATTACCTTTTCTTCTTCAGTTGGTATTACTCCAACTCCAATCTTCAAATGTGACCGAGGTGGCCTCCTCGATACTAGACAATAAAGCTCATACTACAGTGCTTATAACATTGCACTTTACAAAATCATAACTGAATCAACTATTTTTTTTTCGATTTTTTTTTCAATCATAACTGATAACATAACATCCCCCCACTTGAGATGAACAATGGGAATTCGGGTGGTCTTCAATGATCTTCATAATTGTTGTCGATGAAAGCGTGATTTCCAACCCTTTCCACTCGAACCTTGAACTTAGGCAAATGATGACTTCCCAATTACAAATAAAGACTACGCTAGGCTAGGTGTAAGGGTGTAATGAAACAATATATTGGGGTGACAAAATGAAAGGAATGGTTCAGAAGGGTGTATCTAGGGGTATCTTGCACTAAAGAGGAGTGCAACAAAAGGGTTTCACATGGGGGTCAAAAGTCGAGGTGACTAATCGATAGACTCACAATGGAAGGCTGTTTGGGTGATAATCCTATAATACTGCCTTATAAAACTGAAAAGTCCAAATACATCGAGCTAACTCAACATACCTCGTCTATGGTCTCGAAATGATGCAAAGGCCAAGTTCTAAAGTTTACAAGCTACCGGCACACTCATAATTTGGTGGATTTGGAGTAAAATATTGGAAACGGATAAGGCTAATCTCACCATGTAATATCAAGGGTTGTATGTGCTCGGCTAAGGTCTAATCTAGTTAGGTTCGGAAAAACATGTCAAAATTTTAAAAATGGCATAATTTTTCAAAATAAACTAGAAAACTGAGGGCGAAATAAAGTTCAAGATATAATTCTACTCCCGCCCCCCCCCCCCCCCCCCACTTGAATTGTACAAAGTCCCTTTTCTACTAGGCATTAAAATAAAGATGAAGAGAAAGGTAGAATTAGAGCGAGAACTTCCCTGAATTTTGCTCCAAAAAGAAGAAGGCTCACGAGAAAGGATCGTGCCTTCGTTAAAGCGTCACGAGCAAAATTCAATCCCTGAAATCAGAATACTGACAAGCATAATTCTAAAAAGAAAAAAATAAATAAAAATGGAAAATAAACCTAACTCACTTTCGTAGGAATCACGGTTGCATTTAGCGAATGCAACAAGCCTTTTAAACCACTTGCTGTCCCAAGTGGACGAGTGAAGTCTTGTGAGGGTTTGCAGGGAACACACCCACAAAGTTCATTTAAAAAACTAATACAAGGTTACTGTGTTTTAAAATGAAAGAATTAAAGCAGAGGAGAGTTACGTCGTAACTACAATAAGAGAGTTACGCCGTAACTTGCAAAACCTGGAATGAGCTGAGAAGCGAATGGTTACGGCGTAACCACAGAGATGGTATTACGCCGTAGTTGGTAATGCGTCAAGAATTCTGCTGCTAAAATGTTGGTTACAGCGTAATCACCAAGATTAGTTACGCCGTAACTCTGTTCGATCGACAAGCTAGCAGTGATTACTTCATTGTCTCCTGCAAAAATGGTTAGAAAACATAAAACCCAACAGAAAGGAAATAAAAACAAAAGAAAGGGATAATTCGGGTTGTCTCCCGAAAGAGCACTTTTCTTTATTAACGAGTCTTTAAGTTAGACTCAAAGTCGCGGGGCTCCTATGGGGGTGTGACACACGGTAAATTTTAACTAAAATTTAACTGATAATTAGTAATTTATTATTACTAAGCATGAGTCATGAAGCATGCATAAGCTTTGCCTGATCATTTGAGTAGATAACTCGCATACAGTAAAAATTTTGCCACTCTTGCATTCATATCATTTTATGAATATTTCATTTTGTCTTATGATTTAAATTGTAAAACGACAGGTTATCTCGTTTTCCCCGGTGACCGACCATTTGCACGCGTACCGACACTATGATAAGGGTTTGATAAAACAAAAGACAAACACCCATAAAGAAAAATATTACAAAAATAATAATATCTCTGATGCGTAACCATGAGATATTACTCCTAAAAATTATCAACCAACAATACTTTAGTCACAATGGAATATCACGAGACGCAAAGTATATAACATACTTACACTTAAACATGAACTTTTATAAGACTCAAATACAAAAAAAAAAAGAAAAAAAAGAAAAGAAGAATACAAGTACATGTACACAAAATACGTTAGAAGTACACATTACATATACCCTCACTTTTACTTACATTACTTTATTTTACCTTTATTTTTATACCTATAATACATTTACAAGAAAAGACTTTATAAAATTTAATATACACTCCTTGTCTTTCTCTCCCACTCACGACAAACAAGAACCAGGAATGAGAGAAGATACCAAATCCATCTTCAACCTCTCTCTACCCTATGCCTACGCCTCACTAGGCCGAATCTCCCAAAGAAGGAAAACCCAACATGATATCCCACCATATCCTTCTCTTTCTTACCCAAAACCATGTAAGTTTTTAGTCTCTCCAAATCTTCCCTTTTGATGCGCCGGCTATGGTTCGAATAAGCCAAGAAGGACCAAGATAAGATCACCCAAAAGAATCATATCTTCGCTTAAATCTACCTTGAGCAAATTCAAGATTTACATAAGGGTTGGAAGTTAGCTAAATCCGGCTTCAAACCAAGACCCAAGGAGAGAAAGGTGACCAAGCATCTTCCCAAAATACTTCTATATCTCTAGTAGAGATACAAACGCCCCTATCTCAGTTTTCCAACAAATTCACCCAAAAACTAGGGTTTGTAAAAGTTAGGGTTTTCTAAAATTGAATTGGGGGTTTTACAATTGGAGGTATTTTGGTGCTAATTCAAGTCTTATTTGGTCCGAATCCAAGAAGCAATTTTCGTTCATTACCCATCTTCTCTTCCAAGTTGAGGTTATCAATCTTCCTTGTTGCAATGTTCTTTTGTTGTTGTTTTGATGTTAAGTTTGGTATTTTGTATCAAGGAATTGTGTTATACTTGCCACGTTAATAATATATGCTTAGTTGTTATATGGAGTTTTGTGTTAGCTATTACTTGTTAAAATGATTTATGTCGAAAAACATGGTGACTTCGGTTGGGTGTCCAAGTTTTCTGTCGAGAAGCAAGAACTAAGAAAAATTAGAGGTTGAGTCTTGGCATTGTTTTGTTGACCTTGTTTCTCCTGTCGAGTTGTGTAACCAAGAAAAGAACTAGAAGTTAAGTTTTGCATGTTATAATACTTGGGTGTGATAAACAAATCTTTGTTACATGAAAACAAGTGGTCATTTGTACAAGGGTCCATTTGTTTTTCTGTCGAGACTAGGGTACAAGAAAAAGGTAGATGGGTCAAGTTTTACAAGTCAACTAGCAACCCATGTTGGTACTAACATTTTCAGTCAACATTTATACACTTAGAGTGTGTCGAACCTTGATTATAACTTTACTTAAACATGAGAAACGTGCTAGCACCTTATCGTCTTGCGACTTAAATCTTAGTGGTGAACCATGCGTCTAAGTTGCTAGGTATGGCAAGGGAGAAACCCAAGTCAAGGGTGCTCATGTGTTAGAATGTATTTCGAGTAATCCATACATGCCTAGTTCCGTAAGAGTAGAATGGTTGATGATTAGAACCAAGTCGAGTAGTACTCAACTAACACGAGGTATCTTCACCCCTTTTGCTCTCATGTCCTAGCCAACGAAGTTAGCCAAATCTCATTCGAGACAAGCCACGTTTGAGTCACTTCGAAAAGTGTTTAGTTACCTTCCTAGTGTCAAAACTAGTGTCCAGGCACTCAAAATTTGATAGTATACTCTTATTTTTCCAAAACTTGTAACAAAGGAAAATCCCCTTCATGTATTCCTTGGGCCGCAGCCCATCTTAAACGACCCAACAAAAACAAAAACATAACCCATTAATCCCCACCTTTTTATTTGAACAAACCCATCTCTCATTGTATACCATGTCAAGCTCAGGCCCAATGTACCATTTTTCTATCGGGCCACAGCCCATACGCCCAACGTGAGTTTTTCAGTCGAGCAAATAAATTAAGTCATAAAATGAAACCCGAAGCGTTCGGTTTATAGACAACTATAAAACTAAACTCATTTATCACGTATCCGAAAGCTCCTACTTAAAAATATACATATACGAGCTTAACCCGTAAACAAGTGCAAAGTTTATTTTATGCGACAGCGAGTGCTTTAAAAACATGATTTACTTAATAAAGTTTACGTCAAGTTTAACATCAATGTGTAAACAAATGTATGCCAAGTAAACTTCCCGTTTAGAACTATATATATTAAAGACAAGTTTTGATAAATAACTAAAGACCACAATGTCATTTCATTATATATTAAAATGGAAAGTTTTCAAACTTAACATAAACATTTTCTAAAGGTAATTAGAAAATAAATCCATTTAGTTATAAACTTTGACAATACCATTTTGTGTCAACTTAAATGAGTATATACACATTTATATACTTACTAGTGGAACATTGTAGTCATTTCATATCAAACTTTGGATAATAAAACCATATTAATGTCAACATGAAAAGTATATATATACTTCGTATACGTACTAGTAAAATCATTTTTATAACTTTTACAAACTAAAGTTTAGTTTTAATACAATTAAACTATTTTGAGTAAGCAATACTTAAAACAATGAACTAAAACATTACCCTCCTTATCTAGGTCGTGTGTCGGTGCCGCTCCACAACAATCACTAATCCCACAATTGGATTGCACTTTTGCTAAGGTGAGTTTTCATAGCCCCTCTTTTACATGATAAACTATTTTATATATTTTGGGGTGAGAAATATGCAAAACCTTTTTATGGACCAAAACTATTACATGATTACTATTACGTGGTTTAGCCTAAGCCCTTATGTCCCTAGAGAATTCCCTTTTTCATGAACCGTCAATTCCCCATTGGGAAACGCGAATGTTATAAATAGATCTATTGAGGGTGACTCCTCCGTTCGGTTGGCCATGCTTAGGCCAAGGCGAAACTTATACCATGTCGGAACCAAGTGTTGAGGGACAAAACACTTGCTATGGGCCCCTATATTGTATGACGTCTTTTAGCATACAGAAACTGTCGTAGTATCGGTTGCATGAACTTAGAGCTAACGTAATAGACTTTCATCCATATATCATTATATTCGTTGTAATGATTATATGACTTTGCTTATGGTCCAAACTTACTATTTTAATTTAAACCTATGAACTCACCAGCTTTTAGTTGACCTTTTTAGCATATTTTCTCAGGTGCTTAAGTTATGATCATGAAGGCAAGGCAAGAAGCGGGTAAATGGTCGTAGTAGTATTAAAGAAGTGTTTTTACACAGAAATGATGTTTTACATTGGGACCACTAAAACTAATGGGATGTGCCCATTTATCTAAACAATATTGTAAGACAATGGTTTAAAGTATTTTATGGAATTAAACGGAGTATGTATTCCGTTCTTTGTTACTTGTGTTATGATTCACCGATCCCGTAACGCTCCCAAATAACACGTATGCTTCTGCTAAACCAAAATTGGGGGTGTTACAGATTGGCATCAGAGCCAAGGTTATAGAGAACTAGGTACATATAAACCCTAAACTATAACTACTTTTCACCAAAAACATCATACTACGACCGCCGATTGCCGCTTGCCTTACTTGCCATTTTACTTAGGATTTATTTAAATAGGACTACATGTTTTATTTCCTATTTACTTATGCACTACTTCATTATGAGCATATTTTTCCACATACTTACACATATGCACCGTCTTGTCACAGACCATGCCTTCACCAGCCTTCTCTCACGATGTTCAGGAGGACATCCTACTAGCTCACTCACCTACCACCCGTCAGCTTGCACACTTAGCCACTGATCCGTATATTCAGGCCACATTAGCAGCTCAGCCAGTTATTGCACCTACTCCATCTATACCTACCCTTACCACCACTCCATCAGCTTTGTTGACGCGCAGGCGAAAACCCCGCATGATTGTGAGGGTACCTGGATATCGAGAGCGGTATTCATTCATGCCTGCACTAGCTTCTCGGATGACCCGCGCTGCTTACATGGGTCCTTCTTCTACTTCAGAGTCATTGACACTATCATCTACTGAGTCACCACCTCATCAGAGACTCCGGAGATCTACTGATTCCTACTCAGAGGAAGACCCGGAAGAAGATCCGGAAGAGGATCCTGAGGAGGAACTACCAGAGCCTATGCCGATTGAGAGTGTTCCCGGATATGTTAGCACAGCAGCAGATATGAGTACACAAGGTCTGGAGATTGTCCATAGTATTCAGGAGCTAGGACAAAGCTCCAGGATGGCTCAGAGATTGAGCGATGACATGGACATTGATGCACCATTTGGATTGGGACAGAGAGCTGCTTTCCTCCGTAGCCAGGAGGAAAGTAATGAGATTACTTGGAGAGATATTGATTGTGTGACCAGTTCTGTACCACACATCGCCAGTCCGAGCTACAGTCCATCATCACCTTCATTCATACCATCTGCAACAGACATGGAGCGCCTTGCTCGCGCCACTAGACAACTTGAGACCATCGAGGAAGCTGCACCAGTTGAGACACAGTCCAAGCCAGACCTATCAGGATCTCCAGATGGTGATCTGACCCTCACTGAGAGGATATTTATTCAGTTGGACTCTCATGAGACTCTGCTAGAGTCTATCTGATCAGCGAGAGAGAGTCGATCCAACACGCTTGCAAGCTTGCGAGCAGCGTGTTGAGGGTTTAGACCGAGTTACTGATGTGTTGTTTGAGAGCATGGAGCTCGAGAGACACGAGAGGATTCGACTGGGTTTTAGGGTTGAGGCTCAGGTCGAGGATGTTAGAGAGTTAGATAGCAGGACACGAGCTTTGGGCAGAGGCCAAGCCCAGATGCACGGATGATTAGAGGAGCTAGAGCGCGTCCAGTGGATGGCTAGAGATACTGCAAGAGAGGAGTGGCAGAGGACTACTGGTTTAGAGTCTATGTTAGCATCTCAGATGAGACGTATCGCGAGTTTGGAGGATACGTAGCGAGAGTTGATTGCTACCATTGAGCGACTCCATACCGAGCGTGGATATCCTTAGATATGATTTCATGATGTATCACACTAAACTGGATTTATAACAGTTAGTGTTAGTTATCACTCTTGTACTTCAGTTTGTATTTCCATTATATTTCTGTTGTATTTCGGTTGTACTCCATCTAGTATCTCATCATGTACCGTAGGAACCTTGTAACCGAAGTTCTATCTATGTCAAACTTATTTTCCTATCCAATTGTCTCTTCTTTTATAGATTGCTCATATGATCTATCTGCGATATTTACACTATTACTTGGCACTTACCTTGACTAAAAGGTTATATATCTTATCACCTTTCCTACTGCAGAAATGCCGCCAAAACGAAGATCAAAACGTACCAACCCTGGTGGAGCTTCCAATGCTCCTATTCCAGCGAGGGTTACTCGCAACCAAGCTGCAAACGCTGCTATTCCAAACAGAGTCACACACGATCAGACTGCTGAAGCCACTACTCCTGCTAGGGCTACTCCAATCCAGCCTATCATGAATCAAGCCATGATTGATCAACTAGTCAATGAGCGAGTGAACGCCGCTTTAGCCGCAGCAAACCACTCATCTACTAATGCTGGAACTTCGAGACCACCCACTCACAGCCGCACTTGTACTTATCAGGATTTTCGTAAAACCATGACTGGAGGCTTTAGTGGAACCGAGGGAGCTGTCGGTCTGAATAGATGGATCGAAAAGCTCGAGACTGTGTTCTGAATCTGCAATTGTGAAGAAGAGTCTAAGGTTAAGTATGCATCATTCACTTTCACAGATGCTGCCTTGACCTGGTGGAACAATTTTCTGAAATCTGCTAGTTTCGATGTTGCCTATGCCATGCCATGGGAGAACTTCAAGGAAATGGTACTTCGAAAGTACTGTCCTCGTAATGAGATTAAGAAGCTCGAGCATGAGTTTTGGAACCTCAAGGTTCAAGGCACCAATATGGCTGCTTATAATCAGCGATTTCAAGAACTAGCCTTATTGTGTCCTGAAATGGTCCCCACTGAGACCCGATTGTTAGAGAGATACATCGGAGGACTGCCCCAACCTATCAAGGGCAATGTCACCACATCTAAGGCTGCTGATCTTCATGAAACTATCGAAGTAGCCAACAAAATCATGGACCAAGTGATTGAGGATTCCATGGACAAAGTGGTTGACAATAAGAGGAAATGGGACGACCATTCTCAGGGCTACAACAACAATGAATACCGTGGCAACAACAGTAGGAACAACAGCAACAATCAGAGCAAGAGGCAAAATGTTGCCAGAGCTTATGCAGCGGGTATTGGGGAAAGGAAACCGTACTCAGGGACTGCACCATTGTGTAATCGATGCACACTGCATCACAAGGGGCAGTGTACAGTCAAGTGCCGTAACTGTCAGAAAATCGGACACTTAACCAGGAACTGCAGGTCCAAATGATTGGCGACAGTTCAAACAGCTCCAGCTCAGGACCCAAAAGCTGCTATAACATGCTTTGGTTGTGGTGAGAAAGGGCATTATAAGAACGAATGCCGAAAGACCAAGAACCAAGGAAACCGAGGAAATCCAGGAAGCCATGGGAATGGCCGGATTTAGGGAAATGTTGGACAAACGAGTAATCAAGGAAATGGAGAAGGAGCTCGTGGGAGAGTCTATGCAGTGACCAAAGTGGAAGCTCAGGAAGACCCGAATGTTGTGACGGGTACGTTCCTTATAAATAACCGTTATGCATCCATATTGTTCGATACGGGAGCCGATATGAGTTTTGTTTCTAATACATTTAGTCCACTACTCGATATTGCCCCAACTGCATTAGGAAATGCATACAACGTGGAACTAGCTAACGATAACGTAGAAAGGGTAGATACCATCATAAGAGGTTGCACCCTTAACCTGTTAAACCACCCATTCAATATCGACTTAATACCCGTAGCATTGGGTAGTTTCGATGTCATCGTCGGAATGGATTGGTTAGCAAAATATCATGCTGCCGTCATTTGTGACGAGAAACTAGTCCAATTACCCTATGGAGATGAAGTCCTAACAATAGAAGGGGACAGAAGTGACAGAAGAAGCGTTTCACGACTGCATGTCATTTCCTGTACCAAGGTGTTAAGGTGTATCGAGGAAGGATGTCACATCTTCCTAGCACAAGTCACTGGAAAAGACGAAAAAGAAAAGGAAGAAAAACGTCTGGAAGACGTGCCAATAGTAAGGGAATTTCCTGAAGTCTTTCCTGAAGATTTGCCAGGACTCCCGCCGACCCGACAGGTTGAATTTCAGATCGATTTAGTGCCTGGTGCCGCACCAGTGGCAAGAGCACCTTATCGATTAGCTCCAACGGAACTCCAGGAGTTGTCAAACCAGTTGTCGGAACTTGCGGAAAAAGGGTTCATTAGACCGAGCTCATCACCATGGGGAGCACCAGTCTTATTCGTCAAAAAGAAGGACGGAACTTTCAGAATGTGCATTGACTATCGTGAATTGAATAAACTAACCATTAAGAACCGTTACCCACTCCCGAGGATCGATGACTTATTCGATCAACTTCAAGGTTCAAGTGTTTATTCAAAAATCGACTTAAGGTCCGGATACCATCAACTAAGAGTTCGGGAAGAAGACATTCCCAAAACCGCCTTCAGAACTCGTTATGGACACTACGAGTTCCAAGTCATGCCTTTTGGGTTAACCAACGCACCAGCTGTGTTCATGGACCTCATGAACCGAGTGTGTAAACCCTACTTGGATAAATTTGTGATCGTATTCATTGACGATATCCTAATTTATTCCAAGAGCGTGAAAGAACACGAAGAGCATCTTAGACTGATCTTGGAATTGTTGAAGAAGGAAGAACTGTATGAAAAGTTCTCGAAGTGTGAATTTTGGATATCTACTATACAATTTCTAGGTCATGTAATCGACAGTCAGGGTATTCATGTAGATCCCGCTAAGATCGAGTCGATAAAGGATTGGGCGACACCCACAACTCCTACTGAAATACGCCAATTCTTAGGACTCGCTGGATACTACAGAAGATTCATTGAAGGTTTCTCAAAGATTGCCAAATCTTTAACCAGGCTAACCCAGAAAAACATCAAGTTTGACTGGGGGAAAAAAGAAGAAGAAGCTTTTCAACTCCTTAAAGAAAAGTTGTGTAATGCACCTATCTTGGCCTTACCGGAAGGTAGTGAAGATTTTGTTGTTTATTGCGACGCTTCACATAAGGGGCTAGGAGCGGTGTTAATGCAAAGAGAGAAAGTGATAGCATACGCCTCTCGCCAGTTGAAGACTCATGAGAAAAACTACACAACGCACGACTTGGAGTTAGGATCAGTTGTGTTCGCACTCATAATTTGGAGACACTACTTGTATGGCACGAAGTGTGTCGTATACACCGATCACAAAAGTCTACAACACATTTTGGATCAAAAAGAGCTGAACATGAGACAACACCGATGGTTGGAATTACTCAGTGATTACGACTGCTAGATTTGTTACCACCCGGGTAAAGCGAATGTAGTTGCTGATGCTCTGAGTAGAAAAGAGCGACCAAAACCTCTTAGAGTCAGATCCTTGGGTATGACAATTAGTTCACCTCTTCCATCCAAGATTTTGGAGGCACAATCAGAAGCACTCAAAGAGGAAAATCATCTGAATGAGAACCTTTACGGAATGCCAGAAAGTGAAAATGGATTCGTAAAAAGGTCGGATGGAATTTTGTGTTTCAAAGAGCGAAGTTGGATACCACTTTACGGAGGAATTCGCGACATTATTATGCACGAATCCCACAAGTCTAAATACTCCATCCACCCAGGATCCGACAAGATGTACCTTGATCTGAAGAAATTGTACTGGTGGCCAAACATGAAAGCCGACATTGCAACATATGTCAGCCGGTGTTTAACCTGTTCAAAGGTTAAAGCTGAACATCAGAGACCCTCAGGTCTACTAATACAACCCGAAATTCCCGAGTGGAAATGGGAACGTATAACAATGGACTTTATCACTAAGTTGCCTAAAACCTCTAAAGGTTACGACACTATTTGGGTAATAGTTGACCGTCTCACCAAGTCAGCACATTTTCTACCGATGAAAGAAAGTGATGGAATGGAAAAGCTTGCACAACTATACCTGAAGGAGATCATTGCACGTCATGGTGTGCCAATCTCCATCAACTCAGACAGAGATAGCCGTTTCACCTCGAATTTATGGAAATCACTTCAAGAAGCTTTAGGGTCTAACCTCAACATGAGCACCGCTTATCATCCTCAGACCGATGGAAAAAGTGAGAGAACCATTAAAACATTGGAGGACATGCTAAGAGCATGCGTGATAGACTTTGGAAATGGCTGGGATAAGCACTTGCCATTAGCTGAATTTTCTTACAATAACAGCTATCACACAAGTATCAAAGCCGCACCATATGAAGCACTCTATGGTCGGAAGTGTAGATCACCTGTGTGTTGGGCCGAAGTTGGAGAAAGTCAACTTACTGGTCCGGAGTTAATCCAAGAAACTACCGAGAAGATTGTACAAATCAAAAACCGACTGCAAGCAGCTCGTGACCGTCAAAAGAGCTACGCGGATAAAAGGAGGAAACCACTTGAGTTTCAAGTGGGAGATAAAGTTATGCTCAAAGTTGCGCCGTGGAAGGGCGTGATCCGTTTCGGAAAACGTGGAAAGTTAAATCCTCGTTACATTGGACCTTTCAAAATTCTCGCAAGAATCGGACCGGTAGCATACCGACTTGAATTACCACAAGAACTCAGCTCTGTGCACAACGTGTTTCACGTATGCAACTTGAAGAAATGTCTTTCTGATGAAACTCTTGTTATTCCTTTAGAAGAAATCCAAGTTGACGAAAGATTGAATTTTGTCGAGGAATCCATCGAAATTATGGATAGAGAAATCAAACGGCTTAAGCAAAGCCGCATCCCGATCGTCAAAGTCCGTTGGAACTCACAAAGAGGTCCAGAATATACGTGGGAGCGTGAAGACCAGTTCAAGCGCAAATACCCACACCTTTTCTCTACTTCATCAAGTAATCCTAACTGAAAACCGAGGACGGTTTTCTCTTCCAAGGCGGGGAGGATGTGACACACGGTAAATTTTCACTAAAATTTAACTGATAATTAGTAATTTATTATTACTAAGCATGAGTCAAGAAGCATGCATAAGCTTTGCCTGATCATTTGAGTAGATAACTCGCATACAGTAAAAATTTCGCCACTCTTGCATTCATATCATTTTATGAATATTTCATTTTGGCTTATGATTTAAATTGTAAGACGAGAGGTTATCTCGTTTTCCCCGGTGACTGACACTGCACGCGTACCGACACTATGATAAGGGTTTGATAAAACAAAAGACAAACACCCGTAAAGAAAAATCTTACAAAAATAATAATATCTCCGATGCGTAACCATGAGATATTACTCCTAAAAATTATCAACCAACAATACCTTAGTCACAATGTAATATCACGAGACGCAAAGTATATAACATACTTACATTTAAACATGAACTTTTATAAGACTCAAATACAAAAAAAAAAAAAAAAAAAAAAAAAAAAAAAGAACACAAGTACATGTACACAAAATACATTATAAGTATACATTACATATACCCTCACTTTTACTTACATTACTTTATTTTACCTTTATTTTTATACTTACAATACAGTTACAAGAAAAAGACTTTATAAAATTTAATATACACTCCTTGTCTTTCTCTCCCACTCACGACAAACAAGAACCAGGAATGAGAGAAGATACCAAATCCATCTTCAACCTCTCTCTACCCTATGCCTACGCCTCACTAGGCCGAATCTCCCAAAGAAGGAAAACCCAACATGATATCCCACCATATCCTTCTCTTTCTTACCCAAAACCATGTAAGTTTTTTTTTAGTCTCTCCAAATCTTCCCTTTTGATGCACCGGCTATGGTTCGAATAAGCCAAGAAGGAGCAAGATAAGATCACCCAAAAGAATCATATCTTCGCTTAAATCTACCTTGAGCAAATTCAAGATTTACCTAAAGGTTGGAAGTTAGCTAAATCCGGCTTCAAACCAAGACCCAAGGAGAGAAAGGTGACCAAGCATCTTCCCAAAATACTTCTATATCTCTAGTAGAGATACAAACGCCCCTATCTCAGTTTTCCAACAAATTCACCCAAAAACTAGGGTTTGTAAAAGTTAGGGTTTTCTAAAATTGAATTGGGGGTTTTACAATTGGAGGTATTTTGGTGCTAATTCAAGTCTTATTTGGTCCGAATCCAAGAAGCAATTTTTGTTCATTACCCATCTTCTCTTCCAAGTTGAGGTTATTAATCTTCCTTGTTGCAATGTTCTTTTGTTGTTGTTTTGATGTTAAGTTTGGTATTTTGTATCAAGGAATTGTGTTATACTTGCCACGTTAATAATATATGCTTAGTTGTTATATGGAGTTTTGTGTTAGCTATTACTTGTTAAAATGATTTATGTCGAAAAACATGGTGACTTCGGTTGGGTGTCCAAGTTTTCTGTCGAGAAGCAAGAACTAAGAAAAATTAGAGGTTGAGTCTTGGCATTGTTTTGTTGACCTTGTTTCTCCTGTCGAGTTGTGTAACCAAGAAAAGAACTAGAAGTTAAGTTTTGCATGTTATAATACTTGGGTGTGATAAACAAATGTTTGTTACATGAAAACAAGTGGTCATTTGTACAAGGGTCCATTTGTTTTTCTGTCGAGACTAGGGTACAAGAAAAAGGTAGATGGGTCAAGTTTTACAAGTCTACTAGCAACCCATGTTGGTACTAACATTTTCAGTCAACATTTATACATTTAGAGTGTGTCGAACCTTGATTATAACTTTACTTAAACATGAGAAACGTGCTAGCACCTTATCATCTTGCGACTCAAATCTTAGTGGTGAACCATGCGTCTAAGTTGCTAGGTATGGCAAGGGAGAAACCCAAGTCAAGGGTACTCATGTGTTAGAATGTATTTCGAGTAATCCATACATGCCTAGTTCCGTAAGAGTAGAATGGTTGATGATTAGAACCAAGTCGAGTAGTACTCAACTAACACGAGGTATCTTCACCCCTTTTGCTCTCATGTCCTAGCCAACGAAGTTAGCCAAATCTCATTCGAGACAAGCCACGTTTGAGTCACTTCGAAAAGTGTTTAGTTACCTTCCTAGTGTCAAAACTAGTGTCCATGCACTCAAAAATTTGATAGTATACTCTTATTTTTCCAAAACTTGTAACAAAGGAAAATCCCCTTCATGTATTCCTTGGGCCGTAGCCCAGCTTAAACGACCCAACAAAAACAAAAACATAACCCATTAATCCCCACCTTTTTATTTGAACAAACCCATCTCTCATTGTATACCATGTCAAGCTCAGGCCCAATGTACCATTTTTCTATCGGGCCACAGCCCATACGCCCAACGTGAGTTTTTCAGTCGAGCAAATAAATTAAGTCATAAAATGAAACCCGAAGCATTCGGTTTATAGACAACTATAAAACTAAACTCATTTATCACGTATCCGAAAGCTCCTACTTAAAAATATACGTATACGAGCTTAACCCGTAAACAAGTGCAAAGTTTATTTTATGCGACAGCGAGTGCTTTAAAAACATGATTTACTTAATAAAGTTTACGTCAAGTTTAACATCAATGTGTAAACAAATGTATGCCAAGTAAACTTCCCGTTTAGAACTATATATATTAAAGACAAGTTTTGATAAATAACTAAAGACCACAATGTCATTTCATTATATATATTAAAATGGAAAGTTTTCAAACTTAACATAAACATTTTCTAAAGGTAATTAGAAAATAAATCCATTTCGTTATAAACTTTGACAATACCATTTTGTGTCAACTTAAATGAGTATATACACATTTATATACTTACTAGTGGAACATTGTAGTCATTTCATATCAAACTTTGGATAATAAAACCATATTAATGTCAACATGAAAAGTATATATATACTTCGTATACGTACTAGTAAAATCATTTTTATAACTTTTACAAACTAAAGTTTAGTTTTAATACAATTAAACTATTTTGAGTAAGCAATACTTAAAACAATGAACTAAAACATTACCCTCCTTATCTAGGTCGCGTGTCGGTGCCGCTCCACAACAATCACTAATCCCACATTTGGATTGCACTTTTGCTAAGGTGAGTTTTCATAGCCCCTCTTTTACATGATAAACTGTTTTATATATTTTGGGGTGAGAAATATGCAAAACCTTTTTATGGACCAAAACTATTACATGATTACTATTACGTGGTTTAGCCTAAGCCCTTATGTCCCTAGAGAATGCCCTTTTTCATGAACCGTCAATTCCCCATTGGGAAACGCGAATGTTATAAATAGATCTATTGAGGGTGACTCCTCCGTTCGGTTGGCCATGCTTAGGCCAAGGCGAAACGTATACCATGTCGGAACCAAGTGTTGAGGGACAAAACACTTGCTATGGGTCCCTATATTGTATGACATCTTTTAGCATACAGAAACTGTCGTAGTATCGGTTGCATGAACTTAGAGCTAACGTAATAGACTTTCATCCATAGATCATTATATTCGTTGTAATGATTATATGACTTTGCTTATGGTCCAAACCTTCTATTTTAATTTAAACCTATGAACTCACCAGCTTTTAGCTGACCCTTTTTAGCATATTTTCTCAGGTGTTTAAGTTATGTTTATGAAGACAAGGCAAGAAGCGGGTAAATGGTCGTAGTAGTATTAAAGAAGTGTTTTTACACAGAAATGATGTTTTACATTGGGACCACTAAAACTAATGGGATGTGCCCATTTATCTAAACAATATTGTAAGACAATGATTTAAAGTATTTTATGGAATTAAACGGAGTATGTATTCCGTTCTTTATTACTTGTGTTATGATTCACCGATCCCGTAACGCTCCCAAATAACACGTATGCTTCCGCTAAACCAAATTTGGGGGTGTTACAGGGGGCCTTTGAGATTGCCCCACTTCTTCGATATCCTTCATCAAATTGTGCCTCATCCATGCAACATTAGAGGCAGTTCGGAGGTACTCAATGGTTTCGATCTTTCGGACTTTACAGAATTTCTCCTCCGGACCTAGGTGGTAGCGAGTGAATTCATATTTTTCTACTATAATAGGGGGTGGTCTTTTGTAGGGTATCCCCAGGAGCTTGCACCTTCTTTGCTCGTAAGCTTCATCATCGGGATCAGTGAACTCTTCATTTCCTTGTAACTCCAAGTAATCTAGCATCCCTTCGATATCATCGTCATCAGAATCAGTACCCTTGAACCATTCTTCATCGAGAAAATTCTCCACTAGAACGCGCTTGCATTCTTCTTTATCATTACTCACCCGCTCTATATCCACGTCAATTGTTGTTTTACTCGTGTTTTCGCTACATTTGTCGTTAGAATTTTCTTGATCCATGTATTCCTTCCAAATCTTATCTTTTGTTAATGCATCCACATGCCCATACTTAATTTTTACCCAACTATCAAACCCCAGGTTGTCAATCCAAGGTAAACTTGTTCTCTCTTTGTCATTGGTTGAGGACCAAAAGAATTCATCTTTTCCTAATCTTCCAGAGTTGCCTCCACCATCGCACATATCGTTATACGGGTTGCATGATGCCCAGAAAATTTCCCCAGGGGATTTTACCTTCTCGCACCAGTGACTGCGTAGTTCTAAGTTGTCAGTCTCATTTACATGCTCTTCCGTGCAGAGTATATCTTTATTAGTCTCGTCCGTTCGAATGTGCTTCGCGTAATCGACTTTTAGCTTCATAAGAAGATTTGGATTGATCTTGGCATTCCCAAATTGAATTGCGTACCAATCTTTAAAGGCTAAATTACCGAATTTTATCCCGTGTCTTTCACGCTCATGAGGGCATGTCCATTCCTCCACTCTTTCATTGTCTCCTCCATTGCAATATTCGTGGAAAGGGCTGCATGTAGGCCATGCCCTTGTGGTTTCTTCATCAGTAATAGCGATAGGAGTACACCAGTGAGTGATAAGTTGTTCTTCTTCATCATCAAGGGAGAGTTCCTCGAGTTTTTCAGATTCGTCCAAGTCGAGGAATTTTTCTGCCCATGTATCCCAGTTACGCCGTAACTGAGATTCTTGGTTACGGCGTAATTCATTAGAGTCGTATTCCTCAGTATTCATCACAACTCCTCTGTCGCTGTCAAACACCAGGTTACGCCGTAACTCATTAGGTATGTTACGGCGTAATTCAGATCTGTTGACGGAATCGTCCTCTAAACTCGCATCACTGGCCTGAGCCTTTGAGTTATCATCCGAGAAAATTACCTTACATTCTATAGTTGGTTTAGATCCTTCAGGTTTATCGTTGTTCCTTCTTACTTTTTCGCTGAGCTTTATCACCATGGATTCAAGGTTTTTAAGAGTGGAGTCGTGTTTAGAAATGTTTCTATCAGTGTTTTCCTGGAATGCTTTCAACCATTCATCTTGCTCCTTTTGTTTTTGGGCTGAATTTTCCAGAAATTTAGTAATTGTTTCTTCAAGACTGGGCTTTCTTTCTCCATAAGGCCCACGGTTGTAATTACTACGATACCCATTTCGATTTTCACCGTAAAAGGGTCGATTTTCTCCATACTTAGCTTCTTCGAATTCCTCTTCGTCCATATGAGGACAATTTTTCGTAAGGTGTCCTCCTCCACAGCTTTCGCACCCCACTTGAATGGCATGAACGGTTTCCCTGACTTTCAGCATATCTCGACTGAGGCTTTCAATTTTACTAGCGATTGCTGCAATTTCGTCAAAATTTCCACCTTGGTTTCTTTTACTTCCACCGTCATGCCATTTTTGAGAATGGTCCGCCATTTTTTGAATGGCTTCAATTGCCGTAGTAGGAGTCATATTTGGGATAGGTCCTTGATAATCCAGCATCTGTCTTGTAGTTACATTTATTCCTTTGTAGAAAATATTGACCTTCTGCTGGTTATTAAGATCATTGGTAGGACACTTGTAAAGAAGATCGTTGTATATGTCCCAAGCTTGATACAGAGTTTCGTCTTCTTCTTGTTTGAAATTGTGGATCTCCAAGAGTTGATTAGAAATCTTTGATGGTGGGCAATATCTTTGGATAAAGTGTTTCTTAAGTAGCGCCCAAGTATTAACTGCCTCGGCGGGCAATCTTTCGATCCATCTTCTTGCTGCTCCAGTTAGAGTCTTAGGGAAGACCTTGAGCATAACAGCATCATGAGACACGCCCGGAATGTTGAAAAGGCTAGCGATGTATAGGACATTTTCAACGTGCTTATATGTGTCTTCGTCCCTGTTTCCTGAAAAAGGGTTAGCGCGAAGCTCCCTCATAAATTGGTTTTTAATTTCGAAACGAACATCCGCTCCGATTGCCGGTCTTACGAGACCCGGCCCTTGATCAGCTCTAGTCAACGCCAAGTATTCCTCAAGAATGAGGTCATCTATGTTAACCACTTCCATGGTACCTGAAAACTTGAAATATGATCGTGAGAAAAGTTTAAATATGAAATGAAAGACTAAATATTAATCCTAATATAGCTCCCCGGCAGCGGCGCCAAAAACTTGATGCAGGTTTTACTGACCAGGTCTTAATATTTATAGTGTCTCGCTATACCTATGGTCTACCCTAATGCACTAACGGGCAGTGTACCCGGTTGTGTGTAGTGTAGTAAATGGTAAAGCCGAGGTCGTCCCAAGAGCTATGTGTGTCGGATAATTACTAAGTTTAATTGTCACAGAATATAAATGGTTTTATGTGGTTTTAATTAATTAAACTACGAATGCAGAATATAAAAGCAATTAAATAATAGAAAGGAAATCAATAAAGGAATAGTGGTGCTAACCTAGTCAATCCTCCTAACTAGTTATGTCTACGTCTACTTACTTCCAATTACTTCAGGTGGGGTCAAATTCGAGAGGACAACATGTGACAACTCGTAATTTCAGGTCATTTTACAAACTTTAAAAGTTTCACTATTTCATCATTTATCGTAAACTAGGGTTACGAGTATCAAATTCGAGTAACCGTAATGGTTTAGCTGTGAATTCATGAACATATCATCAAGGACATTCCATATAGACTAGGTTTAGTCTACATAACATTAATAACATCATTTCATATTAGTTCATGCATGGATTTGCATTTTTCATTAAACGTTTATTTTCCTATTAAATAAACGCTATCGCGTAAACATTTATTTTGAACATTGATTCGACACTTCCAAAAATATTCCTAATATATTTTTATACTCATTTTAAGACTATAAAAATTATATTATTAGTTTACCCGATGTTTTCAATTTATTTCGCATATAAATTGTTATATTTATATAATTACGACGGTTTTCTTAAATATTACACGATAATTATTATTTCACTCAAATTTTGTAAGAAATGTATTTTTATAATTTTTATGACCTCAATATATTTTATCTTGACCCGTTAAAAGTTATTTGTATCTAACGCTACCCTAAATACTCAAATGTGTATTTAACTTACCACATATCTTCAAGTAACTTACATCTAATAACACTTAAACAAATTTAAAAAAAAAAAAAAAAAAAGTATTAGTGATGACTAATACCCCCCTTGGCCGACTTAGGGGGGGGGGGGTGAGTCATGTGTTTCACTAAATATCCTAACTTAATATCTATTACACACACACAAACATATCTCAAGGTGAAACACTCTCTCTTTCTCTTCCTCTCTTCCTTATGCAACCGGCCACACCAAAGGACCAAGAGAAGTGATCATCCAAAATTTCTAGACAAGATTTTAACACTCTAGTCTCACTCTTTATTAAGGTTTTGCAATAAAAACCTTGGGTGATTAGGAAAATCCTTTGTTCTCATAACCTCATCAAGTTACTAGTAAGCATCCATATTCATGTTTTTATTTCATATTCATTGTCATATTCATTTCATCATTCTTGAGAAAACATGCAAGTCATATGATGTTTATACCACTTTTTCATTGATTTTAAGAGTTGTATATATATATTGGTCATCCTATAATTACTCCTTGTTATATATCACTCTTGGTGATGTCTAGGAACCCATGACACCCTAAGAAGGTGTATGGTAGGATTAGAATAGCTTCGGAGTTTTTTTGAATTGGTTAGAATAGGTTTTGCGCGTGAAAAACTCATTTCGACAAGTCTAATTAAGGGTCTGTCCTTATTTTGAAATTCTGGAATTTTCGATAGTAAGCAAAATATTTTGGGCTAGATATTTGGAAAATATACTTTAAAACGAAAACATGGCCGCTTGAACGGGTTAAAACGGAGGTATAACGAAAAAGTTATGCTATTTTGAAGTTTGACGACGAAAACTATTAATTCCAGAAAATTCAGCATGCTGTCTCGACTTTTTACGAGTCAAAAATGAGTCTTAAGCTTTGTTAAATGTGTCGACTTATCAAAAATATATTAGTATATGTTATCACGATTCCGTGGATATAAAGAACGTAGAAACGGACTTATAACGACTAAGTTATTCACGTTTTAAACAAGTTGCCGTAATTTTTAGTACAAGTATAACATATATATTTTCTAATAGACAAATATAACGGCCACCAAGGACCATGTTAAAGGTCGTTTTTAACATTGATGTAGAACTTTTCATAAAGTGATGTCTTCTAGTAAAAGTAAGTTCGCCTAGCCTATTTTCCAAAATGTGCAACCACTTGTCAAGCGGAGTTGTAACGAATAAGATACGGTCACTTAAACTTTGCCGAAAACCATCCTAAAACAATATTTTGGACAAAAGTACCATACTGTACCTATATTTTTCTCCGTGATCGGAACCTCTAGGATGAAAACTTAAACACTAAAACTTTGAGATGATGATACAAGCTTCCCAAAACCGTTGAGTTTGTTTCCTAACGCTCGACGTGCACCATTTTACGACTAGATTTTAGAGGCCGTTTAGTCACTTTCATGAAAATTCCAAGCGACATTATTTTACGACGAAAAGTTATAATTTCATAATAAATCACTAAATGATTATCGTCGGATATCATTTCAACGTAAATATATTTGAAGTAATTTAAAAATGGTCAAGACGTTAAGAGATTATTTCTCGACGAGAAATATTATTTTCAAAAATTCACAAGTGGTATAGATATCATCCGAATTGATTGCGTAACATTACATCATAACTTATTACATATCATATCATTCATAATAGGTCAAGTTTAGAGATTCACGCTACATTTCGGTGTATCCACTTTTGTCATTATAATCATTGCAACAGGTGAGTTTTCATAGCCCCATTTTCAATTGTTTTAATGCTTTTATTAAACTCTTTGGGGGAGATACATGCTCATCAACTACTTTTATTACATTCATGATTATTTGCAACTATATGTTTATCTGAACTCAATGTTTAGTCATATTCTATATCATAAATTATTGAGCTAAAGGTCTTGGGATTATTATTGAACTGAAGGTCTTGGGATTATTATTGAGCTAAAGGTCTTGGGATTATTATTGAGCTAAAGGTCTTGGGATTATCATTGAGCTAAAGGTCTTGGTATTATCATGGAACTAAAGGTCTTGGGATTATTATTGAGCTAAATGTCTTGGGATTATTATTGAACTAAATGTCTTGGTATAATTATGAACTAAAGGTCTTGGAATTATTTGAAACAACACTCATATGTGTTATATCAATTGAATATTGATAGATTAAGTAATGTACTGTTATGTGAATTCATTTGACATCATGCATTTGAACATAAACTATACATATTTTGGCAATGGGTTGTAAACACACAGGTTGCAAGTTTTGTATGGGCGGAACTTGGAACTGAGTGGATTTGCAATGCCTTTGCTGCATAAACGATTTTGAAAGGCTTTACATTTCAACTCAAACTCTATGAACTCACTCAACCTTTGTGTTGACACTTTTAGCATGTTTTATCTCAGGTATCTAAGGCATTCACTTCATGGCATGCATGTGGACTTATCATAGAGTCGTGGTGACGACGCGTCACACATGGGATTTATGCATTTTAAAACATCGTTTGGATTGTAACAAATTTATTTCCGCACAAGTTGATTTTCATTTGGGACCTACACTTTGTAAACTCTGATTATTTTATTAAATCAAACGATGTATTTTCCAAACGACACTTTAGGTCGTTCAATATATCTGTAACTGTGATGCTATGACAGTCAATCCCCAGGAATTCCATTCCGCTGCAAAACAGGTAATTTGGGGGTGTGACAGATTGGCATCAGAGCTTCAGTTATAGAGAACTAGGTTGCATCATTGACCCTAGACTATAACTACATCATTATAGCATCTTATCATTTCATCATAAGTGCATGTTCACTTTACATGCGGTTTATACGTACATTTTTTGAGTTATTTACTTTCATTTCAAATCGATTGTCTCATAGATGCCTTTAAATACCCATCCTATTATCATTTCCTCATATTCTAATGTGGAGAATGCCTTGTCATTCCCTATCACAATTTTAATATCAGCTGATTCATCACTGATAGCGTCGAATGCCGAGCTAAAACCTTTAAGTACGGCGAAGTCACTCTCACTCCTTTGTTTCACCACTAACATGTCAAGTTACACGTTATTCACACATTAAGTCACTAGACCATCATACATTTGAAGCACTTACGACACCTCATAACCCATCTTTTGGGAACCCGTCGATTATTTTGAAAAGTAACCTCAAATTTATCACCTCACATCACATCTCTTTAGAGCGCTTATTCTTAACATAGGACTTTGCTACGTCTCACCTTTACTCTTAATCTTGAAGAGTTATGGCACCGAAGAAAGCTGCACCAGAAATGATACCAACTGATATCCAAAGGTATATAGAGGATAGTATAGCCGAGGCACTAAGGAAAGAACGAGCAACGGTAACTACTGCTGCTGAGGCCACGGCTGCTGCTGAAGCTGCTAGACTTGCTACTGCTACAGGAGCTGCAGGAGGATCTGGAGTTCGAAATTGTACATACAAGGACTTTAAGAACTGTGATCCTACAAAGTTCAAAGGCACAGAAGGAGCCACTGCTATGGTTCGATGGTTTGAGAAGATGGAGTATGTGTTTCTTCTATGCAATTGCCCAGATGACTACAAGGTGAAGTTTGCCACTGGTACACTCTTAGATGGTGCAATGTCATGGTGGAATTCGTATGCGCAGCCTATTGGTATCTAAAATGCTTACAAGCTCACGTGGGATCAATTCAAGAGGTTGTTGACAAAGAAGTATTGTCCACGCACGGAGGTGAAGAAATTAGAAACGGAATTTTATGAGTTAGTGACTGTTGGTTATGACATCGAGACCTACATTAGGAGGTTTCAAGAATTGACTGCACTATGTCCATCAATGGTTTCGGACAATGAGAAACTACTGGAAAATTTCATTGGAGGACTTCCACAATGTATTCAAGGAGATGTAACTTCTTCCGATCCACAAACAATTGAAGAAACTATCAGGATAACTCAAAAACTCATGGCTCAGGTCGTGAAAGGGGAAAACATTATCAACAATAACCGTAACAACAACCACAACAACCAAACTAGCAACAACAAAAGGAAATGGGAAAATGACCAGGGAGGTTATGGTAACGACAACCAAAACTTTAACACTAATCATCATCAACAACAGAATAGTGGGCAAGAAACCGCAATGGTTTATGTTGCTGCATCAATAGAAGGCAGAGGTTATGCTGGAACCTACCCACTATGTAATCGATGTAAGTATCATCACTCGGGTCTTTGCCCTGTTAAGTGCTACAAGTGTCAAAAACTAGGACACCATGCCAGGAATTGTAGAGGCAAGATCATAGTTACATGTTATGAATGCGGGGAGCAAGGACACTATCGGAATCAATGTCCTCAAAACCAAGGTCAACAAGTTGAAGGTGCTCGTGGGAATGCATACATGTTAGAAGGAGGAGAATCTCGTCATGGTCTCAACAATGCGGAAGACTGAAGAAGTTCGGAAACTAACAGTCTTAATTTTCCTTATGTACCATGTCATACTAAGTTTATGTCTTCCATCGTATTCGGATCTTATGACTTAAGATGTACTACTTTTGATAAACCACTCGTTGTAAAATATTCTCATTAAGCATACTTTCTTTTCCTTCTGATTCGTTATCACTTACAAGGTTTAGATCTCTGTAAACATCGAGAGTTATAACAACTAAACCGAACGTCACATTATCGTTCCTTAATTATACATAGCCTAGCTAACTATGTCTAATTCTGGAGGGATATCGTTCCTTAATTATACATAGCCTAGCTAACTATGTCTAATTCTGGAGGGATCATGTTATGTTGGGAGCAGTTATTTATAAGTCTTAGTGCAAGCAGGGTTTTTACATATCCATAAAAGTCAAAGTGTTACTCATGGGAGATTCATCCAATATTTTCTTTACTATGATATTTTTGTACGCTCTAAATCATCGATAACCATAACGACATCTCTTCATGTCTTCTCTCCTCGTTATTCATCACAAACTCAAAAATTCGATAGACTAACACGAACTGAATTCAGGGACTGAATTCCTTTTTGGTTGGGCGAATGTGACAACTCGTAATTTCAGGTCATTTTACAAACTTTAAAAGTTTCACTATTTCATCATTTACCGTAAACTAGGTTTACGAGTATCAAATTCGAGTAACCGTAATGGTTTAGCTGTGAATTCATGAACATATCGTCAAGGACATTCCATATAGACTAGGTTTAGTCTACATAACATTAATTACATCATTTCATATTAGTTCATGCATGGATTTGCATTTTTCATTAAACGTTTATTTTCCTATTAAATAAACGCTATCGCGTAAACATTTATTTTGAACATTGATTCGACACTTCCAAAAATATTCCTAATATATTTTTATACTCATTTTAAGACTATAAAAATTATATTATTAATTTACCCGATGTTTTCAATTTATTTCGTATATAAATTGTTATATTTATATAATTACGACGGTTTTCTTAAATATTACACGATAATTATTATTTCACTCAATATATTTTATCTTGACCCGTTAAAAGTTATTTGTATCTAACGCTACCCTAAATACTCAAATGTGTATTTAACTTACCACATATCTTCAAGTAACTTACATCTAATTACACTTAAACAAATTTAAAAAAAAAGTATTAGTGATGACTAATACCCCCCTTGGCCGACTTAGGGGGGGGGGGGGGGGAGTCATGTGTTTCACTAAATATCCTAACTTAATATCTATTACACACACACAAACATATCTCAAGGTGAAACACTCTCTCTTTCTCTTCCTCTCTTCCTTATGCAACCGGCCACACCAAAGGACCAAGAGAAGTGATCATCCAAAATTTCTAGACAAGATTTTAACACTCTAGTCTCACTCTTTATTAAGGTTTTGCAATAAAAACCTTGGGTGATTAGGAAAATCATTTGTTCTCATAACCTCATCAAGTTACTAGTAAGCATCCATATTAATGTTTTTATTTCATATTCATTGTCATATTCATTTCATCATTCTTGAGAAAACATGCAAGTCATATGATGTTTATACCACTTTTTCATTGATTTTAAGAGTTGTATATATATATATATATTGGTCATCCTATAATTACTCCTTGTTATATATCACTCTTGGTGATGTCTAGGAACCCATGACACCATAAGAAGGTGTATGGTAGGATTATAATAGCTTCGGAGTTGTTTTGAATTGGTTATAATAGGTTTTGCGCGTGAAAAACTCATTTCGACAAGTCTAATTAAGGGTCTGTCCTTATTTTGAAATTCTGGAATTTTCGACAGTAAGCAAAATATTTTGGGCTAGATATTTGGAAAATATACTTTAAAACGAAAACATGGCCGCTTGAACGGGTTAAAACGGAGCTATAACGAAAAAGTTATGCTATTTTGAAGTTTGACGACGAAAACTATTAATTCCAGAAAATTCAGCATGCTGTCTCGACTTTTTACGAGTCAAAAATGAGTCTTAAGCTTTGTTAAATGTGTCGACTTATCAAAAATATATTAGTATATGTTATCACGATTCCGTGGATATAAAGAACGTAGAAAACGGACTTATAACGACTAAGTTATTCACGTTTTAAACAAGTTGCCGTAATTTTTAGTACAAGTATAACATATATATTTTCTAATAGACAAATATAACGGCCACCAAGGACCATGTTGAAGGTCGTTTTTAACATTGATGTAGAACTTTTCATAAAGTGATGTCTTCTAGTAAAAGTAAGTTCGCCTAGCCTATTTTCCAAAATGTGCAACCACTTGTCAAGCGGAGTTGTAACGAATAAGATACGGTCACTTAAACTTTGCCGAAAACCATCCTTAAACAATATTTTGGACAAAAGTACCATACTTTACCTATATTTTTCTCCGTGATCGGAACCTCTAGGATGAAAACTTAAACACTAAAACTTTGAGATGATGATACAAGCTTCCCAAAACCGTTGAGTTCGTTTCCTAACGCTCGACGTGCACCATTTTACGACTAGCTTTTAGAGGCCGTTTAGTCACTTTCATGAAAATTCCAAGCGACATTATTTTACGACGAAAAGTTATAATTTCATAATAAATCACTAAATGATTATCGTCGGATATCATTTCAACGTAAATACATTTGAAGTAATTTAAAAATGGTCAAGACGTTAAGAGATTATTTCTCGACGAGAAATATTATTTTCAAAACTTCACAAGTGGTATAGATATCATCCGAATTGCATGCGTAACATTACATTATAACTTATTACATATCATATCATTCATAATAGGTCAAGTTTAGAGATTCACGCTACATTTCGGTGTATCCACTTTTGTCATTATAATCATTGCAACAGGTGAGTTTTCATAGCCCCATTTTCAATTGTTTTAATGCTTTTATTAAACTCTTTGGGGGAGATACATGCTCATCAACTACTTTTATTACATTCATGATTATTTGCAACTATATGTTTATCTGAACTGAATGTTTAGTCATATTCTATATCATAAATTATTGAGCTAAAGGTCTTGGGATTATTATTGAACTAAAGGTCTTGGGATTATTATTGAGCTAAAGGTCTTGGGATTATTATTTAGCTAAAGGTCTTGGGATTATCATTGAGCTAAAGGTCTTGGTATTATCATGGAACTAAAGGTCTTGGGATTATTATTGAGCTAAATGTCTTGGGATTATTATTGAACTAAATGTCTTGGTATAATTATGAACTAAAGGTCTTGGAATTATTTGAAACAACACTCATATGTGTTATATCAATTGAATATTGATAGATTAAGTAATGTACTGTTATGTGAATTCATTTGACATCATGCATTTGAACATAAACTATACATATTTTGGCAATGGGTTGTAAACACACAGGTTGCAAGTTTTGTATGGGCGGAACTTGGAACTGAGTGGATTTGCAATGCCTTTGCTGCATAAACGATTTTGAAAGGCTTTACGTTTCAACTCAAACTCTATGAACTCACTCAACCTTTGTGTTGACACTTTTTAGCATGTTTTATCTCAGGTATCTAAGGCATTCACTTCATGGCATGCATGTGGATATATCATAGAGTCGTGGTGACGACGCGTCACACATGGGATTTATGCATTTTAAAACATCGTTTGGATTGTAACAAATTTATTTCCGCACAAGTTGATTTTCATTTGGGACCTATACTTTGTAAACTCTGATTATTTTATTAAATCAAACGATGTATTTTCCAAACGACACTTTAGGTCGTTCAATATATCTGTAACTGTGATGCTATGACAGTCAATCCCCAGGAATTCCATTCCGCTGCAAAACAGGTAATTTGGGGGTGTGACACAACATTTGGTCAATTCGCCCTAACCTATCAGCAAAGATGCCACCACAGGAGAAATCAGGCGCACCGACATAAGTTCTGTTGTTCCTGGTCCCCTAAGCCAAGTCATTAAGTACCGATACATGCTAGATTCTAAATAGTGAGTGCCCGACCGTTAGGAACTTAGACACTACACCCCCAATTCTTAATTTCATCCAAACGATAGGTGATCAGTTGGTCAAATCGCACAAGTAGAAAGGGTCGTCAGTTGGTCATATCTTACCCTTCCCGTCTCAGTCCGCTCACCTAGGGTCAGTTGGTCATATCTCCTAGGCAATTGGCCTCTATCGCCATTCAAAACTATCGAACCAGGGGTGACTACCAAAGAACTATGCATGCATACACTTAGAAATACTTGTACGGAAGTAAAGGTAAACGTAAACAAAACAATTAAGGAATCATAACTAGGCTAGCACCAAAGGGTGCTTACCCGCTCATATTAATCATGCACATCAATTCAATATTCAAAGGTACGAAATACATGAATTGAAAGTAAAAGAAATAATAAACGCTAAAGCTTATCGTAATTGTGTGACTTCTCCCTTGGAAACAACTCCGTATGCTTCCCTAGACCTCCCTAGAGCTTTTTCCCACGTTCTCAGAGTATTGTGTGTGGAATGGAATGAATAGAAATGCTAGAATTCGTGGGGTATTTATAGGCCAGGTCTGAGTTACGGCGTAACCAAAAGATGAGTTACGCCGTAACCTCCGTAAATGCACTAGATCTGCTAGTTACGGCGTAACCTAGTAAGTGGTTACGCCGTAGTCTTCAATAAACCAAGTTACGTCGTAAATGATGCAGTAGTTACGGCGTAAGTATCAGCGGCGTGGAACCACATTTGACCTAATGGAGTTACGTCGTAATCTTTGGAAGGAGTTACGCCGTAACCTCTTGATGAGTTGGACTTCAGGGTCACGCAATAGTTATGGCGTAATGTGAGAGACGAGTTACGCCGTAACCTCTTCAAAATAAGCATACTGTGATAAATCCTTAGTAAAGTTTCCATTTCCGCGTCTCATTAGCTCCAATGCTCGTAATTTACCTGAAAGTGTAAAACAATGGAAAACAAGCGTAAATCCATATAAATGATATAAATAACGAGCATTAACGGTGGAAATTGACACTTAATAATCAGGACTATTTGATGTTATCACCTCACCCAAGGAAATAACAGACTTTATTCATATTCCACGACAAGTTCATGGTCGATTACTTCAAAAATGGAAACGTCGAATTTCGCAACTTCCATAATCTTTATCTCAATCCTAAAAAAAATTTGTTTAGTGAAATTCATCGTGAGTTACAAAATTGGGCAGTAATACTTCGTGAAAATGTCTTCGGTCTTAAAGATGACCGTTAATAACTTTCGACATGTTGTTCTCACATGCTCTAATGTTTGGTCAATGAACAACCTTATAATATTGCCTATTTCTTCGTCAAAAGAATTTTGTACATCTAAAAGGAGATAAAGACAAGTTGATACCTTATGGTATGTTTTTAACTTGTTTGTATCATCCCTTAAATCAAACCACTATATCAACATTCTTTACTCTTGAATCATCATCAAACTTTCATCCCTTTGATGATCCCTTAATTGGAGAACAAGAGGAGTCCTCGAGTGACAATGAAGAAGAATAAGTATTCTGACTTAGGGTATCTAGGTTATTAGTATTTGGTGTATGGTAAGATTACGATGATCTAAAAACTACTTTGTAAAAAACAAGATCCCATATTAGGACTTTGACTATGTGACAATGCTACGCTAGGATGTTTAATTAAGTTCATTTAATATTGTTACATGTTGATTGCATGATATTATGTGCTTTTTATATCACAAATTGCATGAGAGCACACTTTAGGTAAGTAGTTTGGTCATTTTTGGACTATCACAAACTGCACAACAGTTCTGTCCAAAATATTGAGTTTGGCGGATCCGCGGAACCACAAAATGTGTATCCACCCGTAGAAAATACGGATCCGCCATAGGTCATAAGTGTACATTTCCATAGCCAGGTAGACGGATATGTGAATCCATATTTTTGGATCCGCCCGTTTAAAATATTGATCCGACGCCTTGCCAGATTTCAAATCTTCTATTTTAACTTTTAGCACTTTCTCACTTATTTACATAATCCTTCCTTGAAATCTATAGGATAAAACCTTAAACCCACTAAAACCAAAAACCTAAGGATAAATCACTAGACCACTTTCCTCTTAAATCTCAACCCTTTCATCACAAGTTACTTGCACAAATTCTATATCTCACCTTTTTCATCCTCATTCACGATTACCATGACTTGATCATCTAAGTCTTCATCCACCATTTCCAAGAAAAGGCAAACCGCAAGAATTAGAGTAGGAAAAGCAACGATCTTCAACCTTGAATCATCGTGTAGTGACAACTTTAGCTCCTCAACACCATCTCCACCACCTTCACAAAAGTTTCCAAGTACACTAAGAGTACCATCCAAGTCCACCTCATCCAAAACACTAACTTGGAGAAACTCTAGCTCTTCATCCCTTGAGAAAACTCCATCCATAACTTCACCCTCACCAATTAATATTAGTGCATTCCAAAAACCGCCTTCAACCAAATTGACACCCTTGTTGTCTTACTCATACACATCTCCACCTCCAAATCCATTTCTCAACAACATGGATAATATTATCAAGACCATCTCATACTCCACCACAACCTTCCCCATCACTCATTCTAAGTAGAAATATTTTACCGGTGTTCAAAAATACCCAAGACTACCCATTGGGATTTTCTGAGTGGTTGAATCCACCAAATCTTGAACAACCACATCCACCTTCACCAAGATGTCCATTTGACCTCTCATCTTATGAATGTCAAAAATACACTTTCATCACATGCATTGCATGTGTTGTCACCATAACCGTGAACAACTTTACATGCTTAGGGAAAGGGTAAAGTTAATGTTTTCATACATCCAACACCACTTCCAAGCTCCATCTACACCACCAAAAAATCCACCAAAACTAAGTTTCGGCTTGTTGTTAAGCCATATTATCAACTAGGAATATTATTATTATTATTTTTCTTCTTAGTTTATTTATAATTTTTAGGAACTATTAAGCTTAGATTCATATTTTACCTTTTTCTCTTATAATAGAATGAGGTTACCTAGTTTGTGTGTTCTCATGTCATGGCGTGATCTTATATATTGCTTGACATGTTTGTAGTTGTGCATGGTTGGTTATGGTTGTTTAAATATTGTGGTTGTGATGTTGTGGTTATCGCCATATTCGTTCTTGGACACTAACTTTATTTTGTAGCATGACTCCATAACTCAATTCTTTGGTGCCCAAACAAGGGGGAGTACACACCGAGGGGGAGAATTTGTATGGCTAATAAGCTTCCACCATGCCTCTCTACACTTTTGGTTTCGCCAAAAAGGGGTAGAAATTAGTAAACTCACAACTAAAAACTTGCATATTTATATTTTTAGTAAATATGAGTTTATATTTTTCTATCATCAAAAAGGGGAAGATTGTTAATACAAATATTGTGTAAAAACGTTATTTATATTTTACGGTCTCTCAAAATTTTGATAATGACAAATATAAATTTATACGACGTAAAAGTTTACGTAACCAAGTTATTAGATGCAAGTCTACATTCCAACGAAAATCACTTCAGGTATGAATAATGAGATTATAAAGTCCGTCGAATGATCAAAGAATCCAAGTAAATAAATATTTTTCAAACACACTTAAAATATTTTTAAACACATTTAAAATAAATGTTTTACACAAATTACATTTAATTAAAATAACTATATATTTTAATTTAAGTAATTAATTAAATAAAAACTAATTTAATTACACCCTTAGTGGCCAAGTAATTCTAGAAGAACTAGTTTTAAATTAAATTTTGGTACAAGGAAGTGAAAAATACACTAGACAAAGGAGTGTCAACAGACGCGCCGTGGATCCGTATTTTATAGGGACGGATCCGCGAATCCACCGAAAGGTGTTTTTCAGGCAGAAAGCCCACTATAAATAGAGACGAAACTCTTTATTTTTAACTAACAATTTCAAATAATTTTCTGTAAATTCTCTCAATCACACTCACTTTCTATAAATCATTAAACACTCTTTGATCATTCTACTTGCCTCATAACATATTCAAAGTGATCCTTTGATTTCCACTTTGATCCCAAGTGAAGAACACAAGAAGTATTATAAGCTTCCAAGTAATTTAGTAGTTAGTGTGTCATCATATACATTGTTGTGTAACCTTGTATATCATTGTTGTGTCATCATACCTCACCATCATACACCAAATTTGTTAGTCATCATCATACGCTATCTTAGAGTGATCGGTTAGTAGTTTAGGCCTTAAAATACGTTGAGTGATAAGGTTGGTTTTGCCTTAGAAAAGACTCAATATCTAGCTTAGTATCGATAAAGAAGTAAAGCGACGTTGTAAGGTTTTCTTCACCGAGAGAGAGCTTGTTGATATAGTGCTTCAGAACCCTCGAGTTGGGTACTCGGGGGGTGGAGTAGGGTGAGGAAGGAAGCTTCGTGCCGAACCACTATAAATCATCGTGTCTTTGGTTTACTCTTTCCATTCTATCTTGCATTTACTATTATTTAATGTTTATATATATTTGCTTATCGTGTTGATTTCATATCAAGTATTTGAGTCTAACATTTCTTAAAAAGGCATAAAAACGGTAAAAACTACTCAAACCCCCTTCTAGTTTTCCACAAAACCCGATTTAGAGTGCTTGGTGTGCACTGAATGAATAACACGTTATTCGTCTGCCACCTCAGAGCCACATCATCAGGGTACCAATAACACCTCAACAACTAAAATACCCTCCCCATTAAAAAACCCAATAACACGTTATTCGTCCCAGTTTCCTCCTCTTATTTTATTTAAAACAAACACATTTTATTAAAACTAAATTAAAATTACAATATACAAAAAAAAAATACGACATTCAAATAAAAAATTAAGTTGAGCCAAATGTTTTGCTCAGATCGCGTTTTTGATTTTTTCGATACCCGACGCATCTTTTGGACTCATCCGTTCAGTGTTATCATTAAGAAAGTTCAGTTCTTCTGCTTTTATCCAACCGGTAGGTATGACATCGGTTTTCTTTGGTCTCAACTTTTCCCAGACCAAGAAGACGATGGTAATATATTGTTGTGACATTTTTTTATGAGAAATGTGTATGTGAAAGTGAAATTATATGATTTGGGATGAATGTATGAAATATGTGTATGTGAAAGTGGGTATTTATAATTGAAAAGTGAGTATATTTTTTTTAGCCGTTACTAATTTAAACTTGCGGGACATGTGTGGTTTTTTCTTTTCTTTTTCTCTTATTAAACAAAACACATTTTATTCAACTAAAACTAAAAGTACAATACAGAAAATAAAATTTGACAAATAAAAACCATTACAAGAAAATACAAACACAATCGTTCTACTTATTTCCTTTATGCCTTCAACGAACTTGGGTATTGATGTTATTTTGGATTCTGCTCGCCAATCTATACAAATCATTATGAATCTCATGATCTTTCCAAGAATCTTCTTTCAGGAAAGCCTGAATCGAAGCTAGTTTTTTAGGCGAAAGGTTTATGCATACCTTGTATGTTTTCTTCCGATCATCTTTTGCTGAGTGTGCGTTGTTAAACTGCTCAGATAACTCGATAATCGCTTCTTGTCGAATAGTACCCCCTCGATTAGTTTCTTAACACCATCTTTGATTTCTTCGACTTTTGGGTGGAAGTGAACAAGCCATGAGAGTGGATGAAAATGTGAAATATGAAAGAGTTGATGAAAATGTATCTGAAAGTGTATTTAAATTCTGATTTGGTTGGATTGTTTGAATAATATATACTCCCTCCGTCTCAAATTTATTGTCACCTTTTAACTTGTTTATCTTTATCAACTTTAATATTTAATATTTTTATTTGTATTATACAATATTTGATGAAAATTATATCAAAGAAAAATACATTTTAAAACCAATTCATTCATATATTTTACAACAACAATTATATAACACAGATGAAAATATCTTCAAAAAGTTAAAGAGGACAATTACGAGAGTATGTTTTAAAATAAGAATCTATAGTGAAAAAGGAAGGTTAAATTATTTAGCTATTGCAAAAAATGTGTACAACGACTTTTTTTTTTAAAAGGAAAAAAAGATGCAAGTAATTGCACTGGCTAAAACGCGAATGACAGACAGATGGCGAGCTACATGGTCCAACCCAACGGGGTTTATGGCCGTTGTTGGGTCGATGGCGAACGGACAACTAGTGCACACCAAGCTCTCTTAAAGATAATTGACTCTATGTTTTGATTGGTGACATGTTAGCCGCTGTAAAAGCTATAAAATATTACTGGCGCAAGAATCCAATCCAATACAGGGAAAACTTTGTAACTCCAAGAAACTGACACTTTTCACTTTGACCCACACGTGCTCACAATCGCTTCTTAACCGCGCGTGGACTTCCCATAAATTACCTCATAGTTTAGTCTTTTTCTTTCAAATTTTTACAACCTCGTAATCTAGTGTACTTGTTGATGGAACATTATTTAAATGAAACTCGCATCAAATTCACTCCAAATCCAAATGAAATTCATCTCTTTTCTTTAGCTTGATTAAAGCCTTATATATACACTTCCATGCTTCAATGATGGACTCTATATGATAATAATTCAAACAACAATTATGGAAAGATATTTACTATAGTGGCTAAGGAAGCATTTTTTTTTTCTTTAAAAAACGCTGATATTCTGACCAGCATAACATGGCTAAAGGTCGGAAATTGACTACTAGCCGTAGTGAGGTTTTGCTAGGAAGTTACACAATTCAAACAAACGTACACAACGAAGAATTTAGCGAAGATGATGTTTGGAACATGGTTGATGGTAAGGTTAACAATGACCATGGTAACGAGTGGAACTCACGCACCAGCAGCAGGAGTGTCCCACGGAGTGATGGTGTTGCTGGGGGATTATCTTCGGCTTTCGAGGGTGTTTCGGGGAAAGTGGTGTCATCACCAAGAATTGTCCATCAGTTTCAAAATGGTGATAGTTTTGTTTCGCCACGTGGACGCCATGTGGCCACGTCAGCGCCAGTTAATGTGCCAGATTGGTCGAAGATCTACCGAGTTGACTCGGTTGAGTCGATGCATGACTCGGATGATGTGATTGATGACCATGATTTGAATATGATACCACCTCATGAGTATCTAGCACGTAGCCGTAACTCAGCTGCCCATTCGGTTTTTGTTGGTGTAGGTCGAACACTTAAAGGAAGGGACCTTAGTCGAGTTCGTGATGTGGTATGGAGCCAGACTGGCTTTAATGGTTAGGTCGAAAAATGTTGGATATATGTAGATCAAAATATTGTGTTGATCCGCTAGCTTCTTGTTATGATTCTTGAATGAAATTTGGTTTGGTTGTCTAAGTTAGTTGAGTTTATAATCTGTTTAGCACATTGGTAATGTTATTGGATTGTTTTTTCTTGGGCTATGTTGAACTCAAACTTAGTGAGTCAACTCAGTAGCGATCGAGCCCAAAATGGATACCACTCGGGCACTATTTATCGTAATTTTTCATGGTATTGTTTTGTGGTCTCAACAATCAGAAATCGAATGCTCTAAGTTTTCATCGTAATGATGAGAAAACATTTTAGTGAACAAGAAGGTACAACTATAGCATTATAAAATTCATTTTAGAAAATTTACATAACTAATACTTTAAACGAAATTAAGTTACAAGAGACAAATTAGGAGATTGTTGTCTTGTATTATCTTCAAAATGTGATGCCATTTTGGGTTTTATTAAAGAAAACCCTATAGGTTGTGTATAAGCATTTCAAAATTATGAAAATCACAATTAATGAACTCAAATAGTCCATAAATATATACTTTTAATAGTTATAAAAAAGGTAAGTGATGTTAACTATAGAATATTTAAAGTTTATTAAATGTTTATTAAATGTTAATTATATATTTATAGAAGTCTTATACACAACCCATAGGGTTGTCTTTAACAAAGCCCATTTTGATATGGGCATTTTTGGGCAAAATTAACTGTTCTACAACTATAAACGGGGCTCTAGATAGAGATTGAAAGTGAGAAATTATAAAAAATATTTTTTTTATAAGCTACATAAAGTAAGCATTTTATTTTTAAAGATTATACTAGATTGATTTCATTTTACATATGCGAGTTTTAGTAATCTTCTTGTTGTTTTACACGTCAAAGTAGAATGTTAATACGATTTCACGATAATGAAGACTATAAAAAGGCCTCTAAAAATTTGGCTATATAATAGTTTGAAGTGTATTATTTGTGTGGCAAAATGGCTATAAAATGATTGAATTTTTGTGGTCGTACAATTTTAACTATTGATGTGAAAATACGTTTGTCGGTTTTATGGATATGAATTTGTCCTTTTCCTAGTTGTGTACTAGTATTGATATAATTAGGGTCATGTTACCCAGGCATCCCAAAGGGCTCCAGGGTGTTTGGCAAGTGAAAATATAAGGTATTTGCTAATTATTGGCAATCATTAGGGGAATGTTTTTTTTCAATTTCCGTGCCAAAATATAAAAAATTTGAGGTTAGGGTGCTTTGGTTTGCCAAAATAAAAGTAATACAAGTTTTTTTTATTTTTAGTTTTACAAGTTTTTTAAGTTTTGTACAAGTTTTTATTTTTTGTTTTACAACTTTTTAGTTTTTTATAAGTTTTTTTTAGTTTTTTACAAGTTTTTTTTTGGTTTATAACTTTTAAAAAAAAACTTAGTCGGAAATTTTTTGAGGCTCAGGTTTGAAGAAGGTTGCAAAGTGAGATTTTATCTCACTTTACCGTCCATTCGATTATCATCATCGCATCGGAAAAAATTTTAAGGCTCAAAGATCATCATCGCCTTTTTTTTTGAGAAAATCATCAGGTCACAACAGGTCTCACAAGTCACAACAGGTCTCAAAACTGCACAAGTGCACAAGTTCACAACAGCAGTCTAGCCAAACTGCACAAGTGCACAAGTTCACAACAGCAGTCTAGCCAAACTGCACAAGTCACCCCATGTCTCAAAACTGCACCACATGTCTCAAAACTGCACAAGTCACAACAGGTCTAAAAACTGCACAAGTCAAACCATGTCACAACAGGCGAGTGATATATGGGGTGCCTGTGTAGAGGATGCCCGCGGGCGAAATACCCTATATTTTCACTTGCCAAGCACCCCATAGCCCTTTGGGGTGCCTGCATAAGGTACGATTCCCTTCTGCAAAACATCACAAGAAAGTGCACAAGTCTAACCAAGCACAAACACGTTTTCATTGTGCAAGAGGTACGATTCCCTTCTGCAAAACATCACAAGAAAGTAGAAAATGTGCAGGCATTCAACCTTATAAGCAACAGCAGTACCCAGCAACTAGCAAGAAAGCAACAACACAACTAGCAATATCTCCAAAAACCACAACAAACAAGTGTCTGCAGTCCACCAAGAAAGCAACAACACAACTAGCAATATCTCCAAAAACCACAACAAACAAGTGTCACAGTCCACCACAACAAGCAACTAGCAACAACAGCAACTAGCAACAAGCAACAACCATGTCTAGTTCACCATTCGACACACAAGAGGTAAACTTATCAAATAGGCTCAGATTACTAGCTTTTTAGCTCATGTTGGCTGCAAATTCAGTTTTGCCATGCCAAAACTCTTTAAGTTTTTTTATAAAAAAATCATCATTGCATTTTTTTTAGAAAATCATCAGTTTTGCCATGCCAAAACACTCAACTTTTTTTCATTAAAGTTGCAAAGTGAGCTAAAGTTGATCACTTTACCATCCAGTAATGAAAATCATCAGTTTTGCCATGCCAAAACACTCAAGTTTTTTTCATTAAAGTTGCAAAGTGAGCTAAAGTTGATCACTTTACCATCAAGTAATGGTAATGAAACTGCAAGGGTCATGGCTCACCCAAACACCCCCTATTTACCCTTCCATGGGGTGCCTGCAAAACATAACCAAACAGATAACAATGAGAGACAAGTTTTACACCACAAAAACTTGAACGAAACAGATACCATCACAACAGATACCACCAAACATATACCACCAAATTTTATAAACTTTATTTATAATACTCTTTTTTAAATAAAAGAGTTAACTTTTATAAATAAAAGAGTTAATACGTGTTCCATTGTTGTGGTTTGTACGCGTTCCATTCTTGTGGTGTGTACGCGTTTTAGATCTAAAAAAAATTTAGATCTAAAAAATTTTTAGATCTAAAAAGTTGAACGAAACAGATACCACCACAACAAATACCACCAAAACAGATACCACCACAACAGATACCACCACAAACAGATACCACCACAAATTTTTTTCAAGATCAAGTTTTTAGATCTAAAATGTTTTTAGATAATCAAAGAAAACCAACCTCTAATTTTTTTCAAGAGATTAAAAAGATTCAAACTCTAAAAAAATTTTAGATCTAAAAACTTGAACGAAACAGATACCACCACAACAGATACCACCAAAACAGATACCACCACAACAGATACCAGCACAAAACAGATACCACCACAAACAAATACCACCACAAATTTTTTTCAAGATCAAGTTTTTAGATCTAAAATGTTTTTAGATAATCAAAGAAAACCAACCTCAAATTTTTTTAAACCAACCTCTAATTTTTTTCAAGAGATTAAAAAGATTCAAGCTCTAAATAATTTTTAGATCTAAAAAATTTTTAGATCTAAAAAGTTTAACGAAACAGATACCACCACAAAAGATACCACCACAAAACAGATACCACCACAATTGCAACACCACCACAATAGCAACATCATGATCTAAAAAGTTTTTAGATCTAGATCTAAAAACTTTTGATATTAGAGAGAGAGAGATATCATAGAGAGATAGAGAAACTTAACGTGTGTGAGGATAGTGAGAGAGAGAGAAGGACATATATCAACTCAAAGGGCAGAAAACGCGTACACACCACAAGAATGGAACGCGTACACACCACAACAATGGAACACGTATTAACTCTTTTATTTATAAAAGAGTATTATAAGTTTTTTTGTTATTAACAAATGTTTTTTATAAAAGTTTTATAAATAAAATTTTGTAATATAAATGTTTTTTTGTAATATAAATAAAATTTTGTTATTAACAAATGTATATAAAAGTAATAAATAGTTGTAGTTTTTTAAAAATAAAAGTAATATAAAAGTTGTATTTTTTACAAATGTTATTAACAAATGTTGTTTAAAAAAGTACAAAGTTGTATTTTTTTTATAAAAGTTTGTAAAAAAAATGTAACAATAAATAAAGTTGTTAAAAATGTACAAAGTTGTATTTTTTATAAAAGTTTGTTAAAAATGAAAGTTATAAAAGTTGTTTTTTTATTTTTTAGGTGTTCGGTACTGAAGTTGCTTTAACTGATTGGGTGCGATCTACTGCTGAATCGATTGGTTTTCTTATTGTTAAAGGAAAAAGTAAAACAGATAGGGGCTATAAGTACTCTATCGAATTTTTGTGTTCTAGACATGGGACGTCTGTACGTGAAGGTTTAGAAGATGAACTTGAATGGCAGACTAATACCGCTAAAATTAATTGCCCATTCAGATTACTGGCGATATTTATAAAAGGTCGAACTGGTAACACTAAAACTAGTGGCTGGATCTTGAGGGTCAAGTGTCCGAGGCATAATCATGACTTTGTAGACTCGTTCCATGGTTTTTCACAGGCCATGCGATTAAAAGAAAGTGAGTTAGTTTTGGTGAAGCAGTTGACAGAACATTAAGTAGCACCACGAATTATACTTTCTTCACTAAAAGAGAGCGATCCGAATAACGTGTCTAGCATTAGAACGGTATATAATGCACAAAACAAGATACGCAGAGAAGATCGTGGTGATTTGACGACGATACAACTCCTTTTAGTACTTTTGAGGCGTAAAGGTTATACTTGTTAGGTCACTAGTTTTACAACACAAGCATCAATAGAAGAAATAGATGAAGAGATGATCGGTTGAACCCTTATCTACACACACGAATATAATAGAGAAAGGTTAAAGCAAAGAGTGAAATAGAAAAGAGAACAACCAACCTTCAAATGAAGGTTTACAAGGAGTATTTATAGGAGGGAAGCTAGGGCAACACTCCTAGTTCCCATCCTTTCCTTAATGGACATGGGCCTAAGCTCATGGGCCTTCTACATAAGCTTATGGTTAATAACAAACATAAAGGCCATAATTAAGCTACCTATTACATATTAATTACTAACACTTGATTATGGTTTAAGAGTGATTCCAACAATCTCCCCCTCAAGTGTTGGTGATGAAAAACGGTGAAGGCGTTGATGTAATAGTAGCTTTGGCGTCTTCTGACATTCTTCTTTCTTGTGAGAAGAATTGCCTTGATTCGAACCATCTCCCCAGTGTAGCGAGATAGTTTTCTTTGAGCAGTTATGCTTTGACGTCATCTTTAACTTTGTTCTTTGATCATTGTTCTTTGTAATGAAAGTGATAGTATGTTGTTATCTGCCTCAAGTGCACTCAGTGCAGCCCATTTTGCTTGGTGTCTCCATGTCTTTTTCCAACATGCTCACACACTCTTTAACGTTGGATTACGGTACTTATGAAGTTCTTTAAGTCTTTAACTTTGTAGATTCTTTGATTTGACGAAGAATCATTGTGACTTTTGTGTTGCTTTAAGATAGAACTTCTTTGATGATGTTGTCGGTGTGAACAAGTGGAGAATCGCACGATCATTCGCTCGAGCTTCCATAAGAAGTAAAAATTAAAAACGGTTAGTAATAAGCGGATTCCGGCACTTACAAGTTTGAACCGAGAGTGTTGTGACAGCATAGTGTGAAAACACAACTCTAATTCTTACAAAGGCCGTTCTGAATGAGTCCCACAAGTGAGATAACACGATGTACCGAAGTACACCTACGATTCGATGAGTCGCTGAGGTACACCGAAGCATCACCTCACGACTGTAGACCGTTTGAGACCACTAAGCGCAATCCACGGGAAGTTTCCGGCGACTGCTGTCGGTACGTTTGATGTTGACCACTGGCAGGAGTTTCCATTCAATCAATCAGGATCACAATTGTGAACCTCTCATAAATGTTCTCGACAGATTGCTAAGATCTGTGAAGGACTCGATAATGTACCACTGAAATTCTTATTGTTGAATGTCAAGTGATGAAATGTCAAGTGTACCTAAGAGATCCTTTGATGAATCTTGTGGCTCTAGACTCAATAGTGCATTTTGGTTTTCTTGAGCGGAGACTAGGGAGAGGGTCTCCTTCTTCAATACCAGCAATCTCTAAGAGAAAGCCGATAGTTTACGTAGGGTTCCCTGTGAGAATGAAACAAGCTTGTTTTGAGAGAAACTTGAGTGGCTAAGAAGGTTTAGTGCATCGTCCTTTGGGTCCATGACGAATTAAATCTTCAATACCGGTGTCATCTAGTGACAACCAGTAGCATATGAATTGAACCCGGTGTATGCCCTAAGTTGAATAATCTGGAGGGCTATTTCTTTTCACCCTTTTCTTTGCATTTCTTTTTAATTCTTCAACTCCTTCTTTCTCCGATTCTCATTTTCTCCTTTTTACCCTCATACCTAAGGACTTCTAAATACTAACTATTTGTGGTGTCCTTGGGTAGATCCCTTCGGCTCTGGCGGATCATAGGACGGTTATTCCTAACCTTAGTCACCTTATAACTCCATGACTAACCTATGTTGCCATAAAACCATTTACTTGAAAAATCTCGCTCAGTGTTTATGAATAAAACATTTTTGAACCACTGTTGAGATGAGATTTTGCATAAATACTCCCCCTCAACATGTGCTTAAGAGTTTTAATGGTTAAATGCACAGATGAGGAAGAAGCGCACATTTTGAATTGATCAACTCAAGATAGACAATTCCCCGCGAGACACGGTTACGTGGCATAGTTAAAGAGTTGCATTGTCAGCTTTTAGGTGACAACTAGCTCTAATAACTACCTTGAAGGTGTAGACAATCCTCGAAGGTTGTCAAACTCGTCGAGTTCATGTCTACCAAAAGTTTCTCGAATGGTACATTCTACTCAGACAAGTCCTTTGCGAGACACGTTTACATCACTAGCGAACTAGCTTGAAATTATTACCCGTCCCGGACAAGTCTTTTCGAGTTACTAGCAGTTAAGAGCTCGTCAATTCTTGGGTTAAAGTATTTTCACACGAGAGTTCATATAGCAAAACACAACATATTTCTTATCACGTATTTTCTCCCCCTAAAAAATGGCATATAAAATGATATTTTTGAAAAGTTGAGAATAAATATGACCATTTCGAGTGTTGCGGGAAGAATGACCACTGTGAAAAATTTGTGAACAAAGTTTTAAGTCAAGTACCCCCCCTCAACGAGTGATATAAACGGTTGAGGTTGAAAATCATAAGGGAAAGTACTTGTTCTTTTGAGCAAAACTTTGAAAAGTGAAAGGTTTGATAGGTTTTACTCAAAAGTAAGAAGCTTTCGCTTCTTTTATAAGGATTGTGGCACTGAAGCGTACCATAGGGTCCTTTATTTACAAGTACGGGTTGTACATTGTAATGTGTGCACAAGCCATTGACAGATAATCAAACAAGCAAAATCACAATCAAGAGAATACCCAATGATTCTGACGATCAGATTACTTTCAGGGGCGTTGGAAAGTCGAAAATCAGAAAGTTTGGTCATCCTCCCACATAGCTCTCGGCCGTTGCATCGATCCCGATGAATCAAACAGTCATCAATCCTAGTGATTAATCAACGAACATCCTTGCGATCCTTTGAATTCCATCTCTTCGTCTGAATTATACCCAACTCAATGTCCTTCAATCGATATGACAATCCATATCGAACCATCTCCAAGGTGGCGTCTTAGAACTTAGTGAATTTCTTCGAAAGCCATGAAGCAAGTATGATGATTTTCACTTTGGTAGACAAACCCAAACTTGTGTTTATGAACGATTTTTATCTGAGGTTCTTGATTGATTCCGATGAAGTGTAGAATTTAGGTAAGATTCGACCGAGGTGAAGAACTTCAATACGCTCTTTGATTTGAAGCGTATGAAAACAAGGAGTGTAGTAATGTACTTGATTTAAATTTCGGTTGAGGTTACGGTTAGGGCTCGGTATGTCGTGATCCTTACCACCAGTGTATGTAAAGTGATCAACGGTTTTCTCCATTGGTGGTGTGGTTTCTGAATCCCTTGGTTGATCAGATGGTGGTGGTTGTGTAGCTTGTTGTGTAGTGGTGATAACCTGCTTAACCATTTGTCGAATCATTAGATGGAGTTGCCTTCTTAACAGATTTTGTTGTTGACATAGGTGTTTCTTATGTTGATGGAGGTGATGATTGAGATGATGATTTGGGTTTGGTGGAAGTGTCAAGAGGTAGTTCAGAAGACTGTTGAGGTATGTGTATTGGATTGTCAACTATGTAGTTGTCTGATTCCTTCTTTAACTTTTCCTCCTCAGGCTCTAGCGACTTCTTTTGCCTCTTTTGAATCATTTCCTCTTGCCACCAAATTATCATCATCAATGAATCTTTCATCCTTATCATGATCGTAATCTCCTTCGTCATATATTTCCACATCTTCACCATGCTTTTCTTCTTGCGGTTGTATAAGTTGTTGTTGTGGTTGCTTCATTTCAACAGTTGTAGAGACAGTGACACCCTTATCCTTACCGGGTTGATTAACCGGATCGGATGGGGTAAGAAATGTTTACAATGGATCTTCCATAAGTGGAGGACTACTGCTTGACCCTCACCTTGCCACCGGGTTGATTAACCGGAAAGGTTGAAGCATGGAATTCCATCCATTTCGCTTTAATGTCTTTGAAATTGTATTACCTCATCTATTGAATCATACTCATCATCGGGATGACTTTGTGAACATGAATTTGAATGGATGTAGCAGAAGGATGTCCACAGCAAATCTGCAAGATGATTATGAGCATATGAAGTAGTTGAAGATGACACGGAGATAGTTCTTGCCAATTGTTTTGTCGTATCCAACTTGGAATGTGTTTGCCATCGAGAGCTCAGCTGGGGCATTGATGTTTGCTTGATTTGCAGCCATTTCATGATATGAAAGTCATTAGACAAAGAGACAGACATATGGAAACACAATGTGTTTGTATTAGTCTGATTTATTATCTAATTACTTGTATGATGGTAACATGTTTATGTTAGTTACAAGTACTAAGTCACGTTAGTCCAAATGTATGAAGTTGATGTGATAAGTTACGTGAACATGTTAATTTTGAAATTTCAAAGAGCAATAATTCACTTAACACACAACATATTAACTTTTGTAAGCTTATATGAAACATCAGATATTTGTGACCTATGTGTAACATTTAACAAGTAACATATGCGTAACGGGTCAAAAAGTAGTGAATAATGGGTTATGAGTAACAAGGATCCTTATGCGTAAGAAAGGAGCTTATGCGTAGGAGTAAGCTAAAGCGTAAGACCAAGCTTAGGCGTAAGAGTTTCTTACGCGTAAGACAAGTTCAAAGGCTTTAAGCTTACGCGTGGGAAAAGCTAGATGTTACGCGTACAGTTTACTCGTAAGAGCAAAGCTTATGCGTAACAAGCCTTGTTTACGAATATCTTTCCAAGATACACGTAATCCACTGTAGACCCCTTATGCGTAAGAGCGTAAGATTACTCTTAGGCGTGACCTTTACGCATAAAGTATTCCTTAAGCGTAACGGTTTGAACACCTAAAGATTCTAGCATTATGAATAATTAACCTGTTAAATATAAACATGAAAACTTGATTGCAATTAACTCCAAACATCTTTTAGATCACAAAACAAGCATAAGAACATATCGGATACACACAGAAAGACTTAGGAGTAAAATTACTTAAACCCTAAACCCTTAATCTACGTGTAAGGGATATAGCTACACAAATCAAACAAGAATGTTTCGGGAGTGTCCTAGATGTCATATGAGTGCAATAGAACAAGATTTAACACATTTCCACCACAGAATCAAAAGATTTATGGGAGATGAACCCTAAAAACCTAAAACTTAAGTTCATACAGTTTAGATGTTTCTGGGCTAATTTAAAGGTTCAAAAACATGCATATAAACTTATTCTAACACTTTCTTGACTACCTAATAACATATCATAGAAAAGAAAAAACCTAGATGAGCGCAGAACCTAGAATTCAAATTAATGAAATTTAAGATTCAGGATGGTTTTGGATGATTGAAACAAGTTTAATAGACACTAAGAAAGGTTTTAACACAACTCATTTCAATCCAAACACTTTTATGCATAAACACCCAATTCGTTCGAGTGAACAATTTTCCAAAATCAGTTTAAAGAGTTTTAACCGTTGGATTTGAAAGAATTTTAGAAATCCTTGTTTATCATCTTGATTAAAAATAGTTTAGAACTTATAGATTATGAAAAACTTGAACGGATTTAGAAGATTTGATTTGGGCCATTTGATCTTGGTGGTTTAGGAGTAAATGAATTAATTTGCCAAGTTGACACATTCAGTCCCTCAACCTTAAAGAGGTTCCAACCAAGATCCTTTAACTTCTGTTTAGGTAAGACAAAACATTTTTAAGGCAAGAAACTTCACGATACTCCCCCTCGACTTTTGAAATAATGAAATGGTTAAAACATTTGAGTCTGAGGAGAGTATATGACAAGAAACTTATCCACCATTTTAGAAGAAACAACATAATTTTGAAAACATGGAAGTACAAGGTTTTATGAAACCGAAAAATATTTACTTTCTCCCCTTCAACACTTGTTCGGGAAAAATAGTGAAAGATTTGATAGAACAAAGTGTTGAAAGATTTGTACTTGATGTTTGAAAGAATTTAGATAGAAGAATGTTTTGAGATTTTAGATTTTATATTTTTGCATTTTGTTTTTGAAAATAATATTTACAAAAGAGATTTTGGTGTTTGACAGGTTTTAAAGACTGTTTTAGGAGGTCATCCAATTCCTCTTGAGTCAAACACCTCATACCAATCCGGTGGATCAACTCATTAAACCTAGCGGGAGGCAAGGCTTTGGTGAGAAGATCGCCAATTGGTATTCTGTACCCACAAAATATAATTCAACAGTACCTGTTCCACGTGATCCTTGATGAAATGATATCGAAGATCGATGTGCTTTGATTTAGTCTTTGAACTGAGTTGCATGAGATCGCAATGGCACTCCGATTGTCGTGATACATCGGGATTCGTCAAATCGTAACCATAGTCTTTGAGTTGTGTTCTCATCCAAATGACTTGAGCACAACACGCCGACATGGCTACATATTCGCCCGGTTGAGGACAGTGATGTACAATCCTGCTTCTTCGATTGCCATGACACGAGTTTGTCACCAAGAAATTGTAAAACTCTGAGGTACTTTTGTAAGTCTAAGCATCTGCGTAGTCAGTCACGAAAAAGCGATTAGTTCAAAATCAGAATCCTTCGGATACCATATTCCCAAATTAATGGTTCCCTTGATGTATCGGAGGATTCATTTAGCCTCGAGAGAGGTGGGTTTGAGTTGGTCATGGCCGATAAGGAGCAAAGATATCTGCAAAGACAATATCAGTGCGCTAGCTGTTAGATACATGAGAGACCCAATAATACTATGGTATTTGGTAGGGTCAACCAATTTCCCATGCAAATCAGTATCCAGTTTCTTGGTATGTGCCATTGGTGTGGCATAGGTGTCCAGGTATGCATTCCAAATTTGTTTAACAATTCAAGGCATATTTGGGTGACTCAAGAAAATACCACGGGGTGATTGATGAACTTGTAGTCCTAGAAAGAGCGTAAGTTCACCCATCATGGACATTTCAAAATGTTTCTTCATTAGTTTTGCAAAAGCGATGAGTACTTTTATGAGTTGACCCAAAATGATGTCATCCAAATAAATTTGAACAATTAAAATATGTTCCCCGTGATATTGTATGAAAAGAGTAGGGTCAACCGAACCTTTGGTGAAATTATTGGCAATTAGGAAAGATGATAGCTTATCGTACCATGCCGAGGAGCTTGTTTGAGACCATCTGAGCTTTGTTCATTTTGTAGACATGGTTCGAGGCAGCGGGATCAACGAATCCTTACGGTTGGCGCCATAAACCGTTTCTTTAAGTTGCCCATTCGAGCGGTTTGGCGTCCATCGAAAGACCGTTATATTCATATGAGCCGCGAGCGAGAAATATCGAACGACCTCAAGGCGAGCAGCGGGCAAAAGATTCTTCAAAGTCAATACCTCTTCACGGCGATAACCCTTAGCCACCATCACGTGACTTATTTGGGATAACATTCCTTGACATCAATTTTTTTTCCCAAATTCATTTGAGACCAATGACGTAGACTCCTGTTGGTCTTTCAACCAGTTCCCATACTTCAAGGCGTTTGAATTGGTTGAGTTCTTCTTGCATGGATTCAATCCAGGTGTCTTTTGTCATTGCATCTTTGATGTTTTAGGTTCAGAATTGGCGACGGTGAGTGCATAAATGCAATGTTCACCATCTGAGTGAAGGCGTTGTCTTGTAACGGCCCGGTTGATTCGGGTTGCCAATAATGTTTTCCAGAGGATGGTCTTTTGTCCATCTATGTGTGGAGGTTTGATGTTGGTATACATTGTGCAGATTTTGAGGATTCAAATGGCTTGTGGAAGATTCCGACATCTGGTGCAGGCGGTCTCATTAGCAAACGGGTTAAAAGCATTTGGATCAAAATCGTAGGTGGGGTACTTCATTGAGAACATCATCGGCCGGTTCATCATTGTTTGAGCGGTTTGTTCAACTTGTTGTGTTGGAGTCAAGCTGGTGGTGCTTCTTCAACCGTAGTTGTTGTAGCGAGTGTATCGGTATAAGAGTATTATCGAGTTGGCAGGCGGAAAGCAATGGATACACACGAACAGCGTTCATCAATATCGTCATTGAACGGTAGGAGCAAATAACCTTTCCATTTGTTGGCGAGTAAGGCGGGGCTTTGTTCAGCGTGATGATGGGGTTTGGGGAAAGTTTAATCGGTTGTGACGGGTTCTAAGTGTTATACTCGAAGCCATTGTGAATATAAACATATATTGTGAAGTTTCTTAATCGATTTCCCCAATGACAACTGTCTTTAGCGATTTGAAACAACGATGTAGTAGACATTTCTTCTAACTTTTGAAGTTTTTTTTCGGTATCTGCAGAATTTGTAGAAGCGAGAAAACCACACAAGGAAAATCGACTAATTGCGGAAGATCCGTTCGAGGTAACATGCGAAATCAACAAGATCTTCTCGCATATGTAGGCGCATCACACCAAACAAACCACGAAGAGCGAAATGAAACGACTTCCGCTGAATGTTGTGGTCTTTTGGAATACTAATTACTGTGAATATGCAATAATGCGATACCAAGACCGTGTGTGAGGCATCATAACATCATATTTGGGTAACTTCACACAAGATCACCCATGAAATTGAGATGATAACACCAAAGTGAGACGTTTGAGCCACATATCGTCTTATTTCTTCCCCCTAATTGAAGAAATTCAAGAAGGCATTGGGTTTTAAAAAGCATGTTAGAAGAACAAGGAAGCAATGACCACCTACACACTCTCTCCCCCTCGATGTTTTCAATGATTGAGAATCATACACCACGTATGTTGATGATGAATTGAAGACAATGAAAACATGCATAAAGACAATGAAACCATGTATGTCCAATTGATCAAACAAGTGTGAAGTACCAAAATATTTGAGAGAGTCAATGGCGATAAAACATCTCTGTTCATTATGTTGATCATCAATGTGTCATTATTGTTGGAAGCGGTTTGATCTTACATTATAGAAGATTCGATTGTTGTTGTAGATTTAGGTGTATCACGAAATTAGAGTATTATCGGTTGTGCGGAAACATTGATACATCGAAGCATGACTTTTGGCGAGAATCTTTAACGAGAGGAGCAAGCAATGTTTCCAATTCATGACGATTAAGTACAATGATGGAGCGTGATGGATCATGATATTTTTTACGGTGAAAGCGGGTCCTCTGTTGTTTCACGATGAGGAGCCATAAGCTGTAACACTGCATAGAAAAATAGAAGGGGCAGGAAGAGAAAACATGGATCCCCAGTGTGGCGGGTTCGAGATGTTAGAAGCATAAAGATGTAGTGTCAATTATCTTCTTGACAACTGAACATGCTATTTTGATGATTTCCTTTCCCTTTCGGGGAATGGATGTTGTTGGTATCCCACTTGTTTTGGTGCAACTACTTAGTATCTTGCCTATAGGAATCCACCTAAGACTAACAGTTTTAAAAATCCTACCCGTTGGTATCCATCTAAGGTTAGATCTAGGGGATGTTGAAACTTCTTTTGGGAAGAGTCTGCGTCCTATATGGATCCACTATTAGGTTTGACGGTTTACATTTAGATCAACGGGTTTATTTCTAACTGTTTGTTGAGTTAACTTAGGTTTTGGTTTGCTACTACGGTAGTGTTGATGTAATACACTCGAAGGCGATACACTAGGTCGTGAACCTAAGATTCCATCCTTTTGAAGAAGTGCCCTTTTCTTAGCCTTTTCTAGATCATAGTTCTCATTATCGTCATTTGAATCATATGAATTTTAAATTTTAATGCTCGGTTTAGACACGATTAGGTGCGAACTAATCCTAGATTTGCGAGCGACCACATGTTGAGGTTTAACGAAAGCAGGTATAGCAACGAGTTTAGAAACATGTTTAACAATGAAGCATTATTCTTAGGCGAGGAATGTGGGTGGTGGTTTTATCAAATGATTATTCTCAACAACTTGGGAAAACCATGGTTTTGAAGATTTTGAGCGTTGATTTAAATGCGGTTGGTTGTCTAACTACAAATTGTTTCACGAAAGGTTGTAGAGACGATTTCCCCAAGATTGTTGGTTTAGCAAAATTAGTATCCACACCCTTGTCAGTTAATCTTCACACTTTGTTTTGTAAAGCAACATGTTCAAGCCCCTTTGCTTGAATTTGAGCCTTTAAATGCTCATTTTCTTTTACTAATGTATCCACCCGATTACTTTGTTCATTTGAATCTTGACCATTGTGTTACGAAGAAAAGATTTGTTTTGTAATTTAAGTTCATGAGAGATGCAATGTGCCTCTAGTTTTGAAAAATCTTTATGAAACTGAGCAATGGTCTTTTTGAGAAAGAATGAATTGATTCAAGTTTGATTTGACTTTTCAGTTGAATTGTTAACAAGTAAGGGCTTTCGGACATGAGAAAGTTGTTCGGAATTGTGCAACACAATTGGTCAACCTCTCATTCATTCGAAATTCAGGTTGCTCGGTATGTTGTGTCGCATTTGCAGTCGAATATGATCAACGATGGATTGTACCTCGACCATACGTTCATTAATGTAGGTGTCATAGGTGGGTAAGACATCTTCCTCAACCATTTGTTCTTCGTCACAGTTAGGCTCGGTGTCGTAGTTAAGTATGATATCTTCTCCAGATCTGCTGCTGTAAAACCCTAAAATCGTTAATGCGTTAAAAGACTATAATACCCTCAGCTAATAACCCGAGAAATATAACAAGTTCGTTAAATCGTTGGACGTAATAATAACTAATTAATATATACAAGGCTTACAAATAAAACTTATAAATAACTTGCAACCAATTATATAACATAATAGAATGTCATAGGTGCAATATATTTTAAAATGTATAAGTAAAGTTGGCAAGTAAATCAAGATTTGAAAATTGGCCTTCAATGGCCATGAATTGACTAAAAAGAAAACGTCCAAGCCTTTATTGGCTCCTAAAATTTCTCTTCCATAATCACAATAAATTCCCACTTAACTCACTCAAAATAACTCACAAGAAACCCTATTCTCACCCTAAGCAAAGTGACGGCAAGATTTAGCGTACTCCCTCCTCCATTTTTTTTTCTTTTCTGTCGACATCCAACCCAGGCCAAGGTAAGGTTCGAGACCTCTTTTCAAGGCTAGATATCCGTGGTGTTTGCATGTACTGATTTGGTCTTGTTGTGGTTTATTGTGGCTGCGGGTCGTGGGTCTAGGAAGCACCAAGGGGCGCTTGTTTGTTGTTTTGTTTGATCCTTGTTTCATACACGCCATCAGGTACCATGGTCTCGCTTTCTTTTTCCTTCCTGGTCGTGACCTTTGTGTCAACCTACGCTTGCTTTGTTACTAATTTAACATGTCACTAAATGGTTATAAAGACTAAGCAAATAACCTAAGTATCTACTACATGAAATTATGAAAGTTGTTAATATGGTTGAATCATAAAGCTGTTTGTATAAGGGTTGGTCGTGGGTTTTGAGCAGCCCTTCCTTACCATGATAATACCTATTAAACATGCTTGTAAAACACTACAACTAAGCTAATAATAACCTAATGTAATGGATGCATGAAATCATGAAGGGTCGTATATGTATGTCTTGTTAACGTGCCACTCGCAATGTGCTGGTTCTGGTCACGAATTATAATGTACCATATTCATGCCCTTACACTTAAATATCATGTTTTATAAATGATGAGATAAGTTTAGAATAATATAATAACTGGTCACATGGAATCATTCTTAAAACTACATAAAATCTAGGATATGTTAGAAAGGGGCTCACGCATGATTATTTGAGTGCATGAGATCTTATTCTTTGAATTAATTGGTAAATAAAACATGGCTCATTTAAGGATTCATCTACACCATGAATAACCTAGCTTATATAATCACGAAGAGGTCATGCTAGGAGTCGAGTTATGCATGCTTATTTTCTGTTTTGAACCAGTTCTGGTCGTGTACTTGGTGCCTAGTGCGCATGTATTTGTGGATCTTAAGTCATGTCGTATTAAAGGTTAAACATAAACCATGATATGTCTAACATCAAACCAAATTAAACCTTGAATAAAACCTATATGTATATGTCATATTAATGCATGAACCTGGTCCCTAACTTGCTTGTAAAACAGCCATATGCATGGTCTTTAAATTGTACATATGGAGTCAATCTAATATGTCTCTAAAATGCATCCTAATTGGCTAAACTTACTAAATACGGAAACTTATTAAGTAAGGAAAGTTACCTAAAATAGAAAGTTACTTAAAATGGAAAGATTACTAAAAGTAGAAACCTGCTAAAAATGGAAAGCCGTCTAAAAGCAGTAATGTTTTCTTATGGGCGTTATCTAATTCATATAGGTTCAGAGGCGGAATTGATCTCATTTCTTGGCTTTGCTTTCATTGTTGATTTGCTTCGAATAAGGTACAGATATTCTGACCTTTTCATCAGGTTTCTCATGAACTCTTTGCTCTCCATTGCTATTGCTATTGACCTTTGATATTGATCCCTTTAATAATTATTCTTCTTATATTGATCCCCCCTTGCTATTGATCCTCTGCTATTGAACCATTGCTATTAAACCTTTGTTATTGACCCTTTGATATTGGACCTCTAAAAATTGAACCATTGATATTGGACTATTGATATTGAATTTTGAACTGTTAATATTGAACCTTTGATATTGGTTGACCTCCATATTGTATACTTGTACCTATTGCATTGATCTGTCAGTTTGATACCCGAGCTATTATACTAGGCATGGGGGTTCCATGTTCGTGTCATTGATGCACCAATGGCATGACTCGGTGTCACAGTGATGTTACACCGTCCCCATTATTGTATTGATTATTGCGCGCTTGGATATATATTGTATTGGCCATTATTATATTGCGAGTATGGATGCATCCTAGATTTGTATTGTATTGATTGATTGTATTGATATTGTATTGGTGATGCGGTGCGTGTGTGAATTACACCCCCTCACATATTGGGAGGCGATCACTCCATTTGGCTACTTGAGTCTCCCTCTTATTGGATTGGTATTAGAGGTCACCCCTCGAATACTGCTACTATTGATATTGGATTGCTATTGATTGATTGTATTGTATTGATTGTTGGCTCGTGGTGGATAACTGACCCCCTTTCATTGTTTCCTTACCCTACTCTGTATTGTTTCACTTCATTTCTTATCGTATTTATCTTGGCTTCAGTTTCTCATTATTGCTATTGTATTGTTATATCGTTCCTGAGCTTTTAAGCTCGGTAAGCGTTCTTTTCCTGCGGCAGGTTATTAAGCTAGGAGCTGGGACTTTTCTTGGGATTTGAGAGTAGGATGCTATTTGTGGACTTGCCTTAGCCATCTTAGACTTTGATTACCATTGTTATTTGTTTTGGAGACTTAGACTTTGTATCGTTTCTTTTCCTTTGGGCATCTTTTGGAACTTTTTTACTGTTCAAGTCGTGTTGACTTGTTATCGTTTGACTTTTTTTTAAGACTTCCGCTTGCATGGTTTATATGTATTGTTCTGATTTGGCACCATAAATGTGATACTTTTACCTTTATCGGGTTGGGGTGTTACAGCTGCTGTCATCCTGCTTTTCCAATGCTACAACCTCATTGTCCGCATTACCGACAGTTGCAGTAATAACAACATGCTCAACGTCCATTTGAGCATTCCTTTCATGTACATCAACTCTTTTACCTTGCATGACTGCGGGATATCGGGGAATTTGATGATGTCGGCGCTTCAATGCTAGAGCCAGAGCCATGATTCCTTCTTCCAATGCCACAAATGGATCTTTATGTTCAGAATCCATTTCACTCCCTTGCAGAAGAATCAAAGAGAAGAAAAGGTGCAAAGTCGATATAGCACACAGAAGGTCGATATAGTGAATCTCAATTTCCCTCCAAAAATAATTATGAAAATTTTGACTCTCAAAATTTGAAATTCACTATAAAATTCAATTCTAAGGTTGTAAGAAAAATTTGAGTTATGACAATTGTTACGCAAAATTTGACCCGAAAAATTCGAATTTTGGCCCTAAAATTTGAATTTTTGACCAAAATTTTCACAGTTAAACCAAAATTTGAATCTCGCGTAAAAATTGAACGTTTAGTCTCCCCGAAAAATTAAATTTTACTCAAATTTTCCCACCAAAAATTGATTTTTTTTTTGTTGATAACTTGTGTTGATGATGGATCTTTGTAGTCGAATGAAGCTTTGTTTGTTGAAGAAGTCCTTAGTGTAATGAAAACCGCTTATGCGTAGAAAGAACCTTCAGCGTAGAAAGAACCTTACGCGTAGAAAAACCTTACGCGTAGAAAGAGCTTACGGCGTAAAAAACACCACCTACGCAGTAACAATGAGATTACAGCGTGGGATTAGCTTCAGCGTAAGAGTTGAAAACACTAAAGTTATGCGTAAAATGAAAGTTAGGCGTAGAAAACTTATGCGTAAGACAAGGCTTAGGCGTAAGAATAATCTTATGCGTAAAGGGTTCTCTGGCGTAAGCTTTGAGCTTATGCGTAAGATTAGGGTTTTACAAAGATCTTTACACTATCTGGCGCAAAAGATATCCAAAAGTCGGCGTGTTTTCAGGGCTTATCCAGCAAGAGAACACGGAGTAGAACTCCTAAAAAGCAGAAGATCAAACCAATGAACTCTTATGCATAAGTTTAGGGTTTCCTTACGAGTAGAAAATACCAAAAGCGATTTTATGCCCAAAAGTGTTTAGAAACCAGATTTTTTGATGAAATAGCTTCAATATCACCAAAATAACACAAAAGTGTGAATCTTGATGATCCAAACACTTTTCACCTTACTGAGTAGAAAGAGGTACACGAATGAAATCAAGGTCAAAAACACTTCTACACACATAAAGTTCCAAACTTTTTGCCAAAAACTTAAACTTTAACACCAAATAACCTTTAAAGTACAAGAATCTTGAATTTTAAAGTGAAAAAATGAAAGCTTTATGCATGAGAAAGGTTAAAAACGTGAACCTTACGAGTAGACAAAAAAAACCGTTTCACCCAACTAGATGGCTCTGATACCACTGTTAAGTCACTAGTTTTACAACACAAGCATCAATAGAAGAAATAGATGAAGAGATGATCGGTTGAACCCTTATCTACATACACGAATATAATAGAGAAAGGTTAAAGCAAAGAGTGAAATAGAAAAGAGAACAACCAACCTTCAAATGAAGGTTTACAAGGGGTATTTATAGGAGGGAAGCTAGGGAAACACTCCTAGTTCCCATCCTTTCCTTAATGGACATGGGCCTAAGCTCATGGGCCTTCTACATAAGCTTAAGGCTAATAACAAACATAAAGGCCATAATTAAGCTACCTAATACATATTAATTACTAACACTTGATTATGGTTTAGGAGTGATTCCAACAATACTTATTACGAAAGGGTAAATGAGCGCACTGATGAGCTCGAGAAAATATTTTTTGTTCACCCGACGTCATATGCCCTGTGGACAACATTCCCGGAAATCATGCTGATGGACTCCACATACAACACCACGTTGTTTAAGCGCCATTCTTCTGGTTGTTGGAGTTACTTCAACAAACAAAACATTCTCAATGGCGTTTAGCTTTTTGGACAAGGAAAAAGAGCCAAATTTCAAATGGGTGTTGGAATGTGTTAAGTTGGTGATACAAGAACAATATTACCCACGGGTTATCGTCATTAAGACAGAGATTTAGCGTTGCTTGGGGCATGAGAGAAGAATTCCAAACGCTAACAGATTACTCATCAATGGCATATCAATCAAAATGTGCTCAAGCATTGTAGACACAAATTCGATCGGTAAGGAGTATGAGTCCGTTAATTTGGACATGGGATTTGATGGTTCAGCTCGACCAAAGATATGTTCACGCATTATTATCGGCACCTACGAGTTTATTAGTCCAAAAACAGGGTACTTACCCATTAATACATTTTTTATTATTATTTAATAAATAACTACTCGAATTGTTTTCTCACTTTATTAATTCTTTGTTTTCTCAGATGTTTCGCGGTATTTTCGTAACTGGCTGCGACATTACGACAACACAGTATGTATTACCTTCAAGAAAACGCTATATATTTTAAATTTATGCCTATCAAGTTATTCTCCCCGTCCATTCCGATAATTTTAACTAGTTCCTTTTTTCGAATACAGGATTGCCTATTCCGCTTGGTTTTGTTGATAAGTTTTGGAGAACACTAAGCGTTCCACTGCACATGTTGTCGAAATACTCAAGAGCCTGATGAGCTGAATATCACGAAGAGCCTCAAGGGCACGAAGAACACGAATATTTTTCTTGTCAAGATGGCGTACAAAAATTCCAAAGTGTTTTACCAAAGCATGTCGTTTGTCAAAAAATGTTAAGGCTCGAGGTATATACGCTCTGAACTGTGTCAACCCAACAACCTCTTGTTAAAGAAAGTAATCGTGGGCCTTGAAGCATAAGGACAACAAATCAAGGCTAAATAAAATATCCCAGTTTTAACGAAGAACCCCCAGGAGACACCGCACAACTACACAAAACCTAAAAAGTCCAGGACTTAAATGAATAAGCTGCGAGCCCTAGTTCATATGTTGGAGAGCCTTCTAACATCCCAGACTTGAATGAAGGACCTAGCGAGGGCGACTTAAGACACCACTTGTACGTTCCATATGACAATAGCGAATATTTTATGGCTCAAATTCCACCTCTTTTTTAAAATATTTGGATCCTAGGGATCTTTAACGTGGCGGTGATGGAAATTGTGGCTATCGAGCTCTTCCAAGTAGGTCTTGGTCATCGAGCGAATGTGGCCAGAATTGAGCTCTTATCAGGGAAGAGGTAGACAATAGCGAGGAAGTTTACATGCAAATGTGGGGATTATTTTACAAATATTAGTAACTCGATGAATTGGTTTGAAGGTCGGCACCATCACGGTTCTTGGATGACTATGCAGAAACGGGCATGGCTATTACTCTGACTCTTAACCGTCCTATTGTATGTATATCTAATTCACAATCTATTATGTGTCTTCCACTGAGAGATGGTCCAAATCTGACACAAATATTTTCCCCCGTTGAGATTCTTCGTGTTGGGGAAGACCAGGCTGCTCACTTCGTTCTTGCGGTTCTTGATGAAAACTCACCACTCCCGTATACTCACCCACAATGGAGATGGTACAGAAATGACGTGGCCGCGAGATGGGAACATATGTTTACTCAACGACAGAGCATGTTTAGAAAGGCGTGAAAGCGATTATTGATTTATATTGTAAATGACAAAACATGTATAGGCGATTCTTGATTTATATTGTAAATGACAAAACATGTATAGGCGATTCTGATTTATGTTGTAAATGACAAAACATGTATAGGCGATTCTTGATTTATAGTAAGCGACTTGTCATCTTTATTCTGATTTCCATACGCTCGGTTCTTCCTCATCTTATGTTACAGGAATCGGATGACATTCAGTGGAGGGACATTCATTGTGTCAACAACACACCCGCTCATGTTGAGAGTCAAGATTATGTGCCTTCTTCTCCATCTTATATGCCTCCCTCTCGGCTATATCTCCAGATTCTTGAGATGAGGACAATTTTATACACCGTCCTCCGGTTCTTCCTCATCTTTTTCTTTGAGTCTCGCGCGTTGGGTACGAGCGAGATTGCGGATTGAGAGACGCATTTGAGTTAGAGTTTCGTGTGGGACCGGATGGCAGCATCATTGGGCGACTACGTACCGAGCGTGATTGATCTTAGTTTCTAGTTATAATGTGATTTTGTGAACCATGTATCAACTATTAATCTATAACAAGATTGGTTATTTATGTATTGGAAGCTTCTAATTTTGTGAACCATGATATTCTTGATTTATGTTGTGAATAATTATACAAACTCTTTTGGCGGATGCAACAAGAAAATCCTTTCTTGTGTCGTTGTCGACGTGGATTTATAATTGAAAGAATATCCCACAAGCCCAAAACTTGTGGTCTGAAGTATTATCCATGTCCTTTGTCAAAGGTAAATAATTAAACTTTTGCTTATTTACGTAAATATATCAATAACTTGTTTGTATAAAATACATTTCTTATAATTGTTTCATCATGTAACAGCCAGGGACTGAAGACTATGGGTGTCGATACATCATGTGGAATGAAATATTTCAACAAAAGTACTTTGGTCAAGCCTCTTCTTCAGCATGCTCAAATCTGCTAGAAACTAAAGATAAAATGATCAACATGCTATTGGCTCAAAACAATTTGTTGAAGGCAAGAATAAAGACGTTAGAGGCATAACTGGAATTGGCAAGAAATCCAGTTGATCACGCATGTCAGTCGAGTGGAATACTCTATGAGTTATAGATGACATTAATAATCTTCATGTGGAGTAAATTTCGTTGTAATATTAGTAACATTTGTTGTTGTACTTGTTTAATGTTTTAATGTCTAATGTTTTATTGTTATTGTTTAATTAAATGGAAACAATACACAAATAAATACTCTACATATAAAAACACTACACAAATAAATACACTATACATATAAAATTACTACACAAATTAAATATACCACACAAATAAATACACTATACATATAAAAATACTACACAAATTAAATATACCGCACAAAATTAACACTACACAATTAAAAAAAAAAAAAAAAAAAGGGTACCCGTACGGATGGGCCCCATGGTCTATGGGGTGCCTGCGTATTAATTTATGGGGTGCCTGCGTATCTTAGGCCTATAATTATAAGGGCTAATTGTTAAAATACCTCACAAGTACACTACCATTCAACTCTTGTGCTCCAAAAAAATTTATTTTCTTCAAATGCGTCATGGGCGAAGGTCGTCCAGAATTCTTAGACGACTATCATAAAATAATGACAAGTGTCCCTATCAATGTCCTTACCAATTATTATTTTGTAACATAGTATGATAAGTACTTTCTTGGGTGAATGGGCCTAATATTTCTTAAACGACTTGTTTTTTGTTTTTTTGTGAAAAAGTGTTAACTACATTTTTAGTCCTTGTGGTTATTATTATTATAATCTGAGAAACAAAAACACAAACATATACACAAATCGTAAATTAACACAAACAAAAATCTAAAAAACACAAACATATACACAAACAAGTTCATCTTCCTCTTATGAAACACAAAATTCGATCATCTTCGACCATAGATCTGAGAAATCACACTCTCCTAAACCCACCAACATATTTCGAATTTAAAAAGAAATAAAAAACATAGAGATCTCAGATTTAAACTTGTTATCAAATCTTTATAGATTTACACACGAAGCTAAATAAAAAAATTTAAAACCAACACAAAGGATCTCCGGCAAGGTAACGAAGATTCCGGTGAGTCAGCGGGGATTCCGGCAATGGCAGCTTGCAGTGTTGCGGCAGCAAAGCAGATTCCGTCGTGGCTAAGCAGATTCCTGCGGGCTATGTCACACCCCCAAATTACCTGTTTTGCAGCGGAATGGAATTCCTGGGGATTGACTGTCATAGCATCACAATTACAGATATATTGAACGACCTAAAGTGTCGTTTGGAAAACACATCGTTTGATTTAATAAAACATTGAGTTTACAAAAGATAGGTCCCAAATGAAAATCAATTTGTGCGGAAATGAGTTTGTTACAAGTCAAGCGATGTTTTAAATTGCATAAATCCCATGTGAGGGGCAGCGTCGTCACAGCGACTCTATGATAAGTCCACATGCATGCCATGAAGTGAATGCCTTAGATACACGAGATAAAACATGCTAAAAAGTGTCAACACAAAGATTGAGTGAGTTCATAGAGTTTGCGTTGAAATGTAAAACCTTTAAAAATGGTTTATGCGGCAAAGGCATTGCAAATCCACTCGAGTTCCATGTTACGCCCATACAAAACTTGCAACACTTGTGTTTACAACCCATTGCCAAAATATGTATAGCTTATGTTCAGTACATTACTTAATCTAACAATATTCAATTGATATAACACATATGAGTGTTGTTTCAAATAATTCCAAGACCATTAGTTCAATGATTATACCAAGACATTTAGCTCAATGATAATACCAAGACATTTAGCTCAATGATTATACCAAGACATTTAGCTGCGCGATTATACCAAGACATTTAGCTCCGTGATTATACCAAGACATTTAGCTCCGTGATTATACCAAGACATTTAGCTCCGTGATTTATGATATAGAATATGACTAAACATTCAGTTCAGATAAACATATAGTTTGCAAATAATTATGATTGTCATAAAAATAATTGAGCATGTATCTCCCCCAAAATAATTCAAAACAATTAAAAGAGTAGGGGCTATGAAACTCACTTGGACAATGGTGCGATGGCAAAAGTGAGTACACCGAAATGTAGCGTGAATCTCTAAATTTGACCTATTATGAATGATATGATATGTAATAAGTTATGATGTAATGTTACGCATGCAATTCGTATGATATCTATACCACTTGTGAATTTTGAAAATAACACTTATCGTCGAAAAATAATCTCGTAACGTCTTGACCATTTTTAAATTACTTTACATGTATTTACGTTGAAATGATATCTTACGGTAATCATTTAGTGATTTATTATGAAATTATAACTTTTCGTCGTAAAATAATGTCGTTGAAATTTTCATGAAAGTGACTAAACGGCCTTGAAAAGCTAGTCGTAAAATGGTGCACATCGAGTGTTAGGAAACAAACTCAACGGTTTTGGAAAGCTTGTATCATTATCTCAAAGTTTTAGCATTTAAGTTTTCATCCTAGAGGTCTCGATCACGGAGAAAAATATAGGTAAAGTATGGTACTTGTGTCCAAAATATTGTTTAAGGATGGTTTTCGGCAAAATTTAAGTGACCGTATCTTATTCGTTACAACTCCGCTTGACGAACGGTTGGACATTTTGAAAAATATGCTTGGCGAACTTACTTTTACTAGAAGACATCATGTTATAAAAAGTACTACGTCTATGTTAAAAACGACCCTCAACATGGTCCCTTGTTGACGTAAAGTTTGTCTAATAGAAATATACTAATTTTTCTTATATAATAAAGTTACGGCAACTTTGTGTAAACGTGTATAATTTAATCGTTACAAATCCGTTTTCTACGTTTTATATGTCCTTAGCTTTGTATCAAAGTATACTAATATATTTTTGATAAGTCGACACAATTTATTACGCCTAAGACTCATTTTTGACTCGTAAAAAGTCGAGACAGCATGCTGAATTTTCTGGAATTAATAGTTTTCGTCGTCAAACTTCAAAATAGCATAACTTTTTCGTTATAGCTCCGTTTTAACCCGTTCAAGCGGCCACGTCTTCGTTTTAACGTATATTTTCCAAATATCTAGCCCAAAATATTTTTCTTACGTCGAAAATTCGAATTTCAAAATAAGGACAGACCCTTTAGAAAACTTGTCGAAATGAGTTTTCTCATGGCCAAACCTATTCCAAACAATTCAAAACAACTCCGAAGCTATTCTAATCCTACCATACACCTTCTTAGGGTGTCATGGGTTCCTAGACATCACCAAGAGTGATTTATAACAAGGAGTAATTATAGGATGACATAAATATATATGACTCTTAAAAACATTGAAAAAGTGGTATAAACATCATATGACTTGCATGTTTTCTCAAATATGATGAAATGAATATAACAATAAATATGAAATATGATCATGAATATGGATGCTTACTAGTAACTTGATGAGGTTATAAGAACAAAAGATTTTTCCTAATCACCCAAGGTTTTTATTGCACAACCTTAATAAAGAGTGATACTTGAGTGTATAAATCTTGTCTAGAAAATTTTGGATGAACTTCTCCTTGACCTTGTGGTTGGCCGGTTGCAAGAGGAGAGGAAGAAGAGAGGATTTGATCTTTTCACCTTGGATATTTTATGTGTATGTGTTTGAATGAGTATAATATACATATAAGTTAAGATATTATGTTGATTTTTGAGTGAGTCACTTGTTGTAGTCGACATATATGAAAAAGAGAAGACCAAATGTATTTTGATCACTTAAGCATACTTATGTTGAAGCAAATGTTTAGTTATTTAGGAATAATTAGTAACTTGTGTACATATTTAAGCTTGTAGGGTAGCGTTAGCTAAAAATAAATTTTAACAGATCAAAATAAAATATATTGAGGTCATAAAAATTATAAAAATATATTTCTTGAAAAATTTGAGTGAAATAATAATTATCGTGTAGTATTTAAGAAAACCGTCGTAATTATATAAATATAACAATTTATATACGAAATAAATTTAAAACACCGGGTAAACTAATAATAATATTTTTATAACCTTAATATGAGTATAAAAATATATCGGGATAATTTTTGGAAGTAACGGATCAAATGTTCAAAATAATTAATTACGCGATACCGTTTATTTAATATGAAAATTACGCGTTTAAGGTAAAATGCAAAACCATGCATGAACTAATATGATGATAATGATGCCAATGAAATGTAGACTAAACCTAGCCTATATGAAATGTCCTTGATGATTGTTCATGAATTCGCAGCTAAACCATTTAGGTTACGCGAAATTGATACTCGTAAACCTAGTTTATGATAAATGATGAAATAGTGAAACTTGAATAGTGATTTTGTCCGGGAATGAATAGTGTTTCATGAATAGTAAATTTTGAAATATGTTCTCAGAATATTACTTCGACTCCGAAAATGGTGAATAGTAAAATTTTGAATAGTAACCGGTGAATAGTAAATTCCCGAGATGAATAGTAAATTTTGAAAATGACCTGAAATTGCGAGTTGTCACAGGCTAAGCAGATTCCGACAACGGTAGGTAAAAATAATCCGACGGCGGCTACAAAGACATACATCAAAAAATAAAAGCATAGATCTATTAAAAATTATGAAGATCTTAAAGAAAAACCTACAAAACTAAAAAGAAACATAGATCTATAAAAATATACTAGCATGATTCCCGCGCAAAGCAACGGTATACCAAATATGTACTTTTTTTCGTATCTTGATCATTTAGTGGTATGCAATGATAGTCGGTATATGACGGTCTACCGGTTTGATAGTACTAAAAAAATAAATGTGTGTTTAAATTTTCGTAAAATATATTAATACAAATATAGATTTTCATAATTATATTCATTTGAACTTAGTAAATATTGAATGTATATGATAACCTTAGAACTTTAAACTTGCATATTGTAAGTTTGTAACATTCATTTTAATACTAAAATTTATTGTGTCATTAGTTTACATTATGATGCAATTAGTGTAGTATTTAATTATATGAATTACTAAATATAGTAACATGTGTAAGCTTAAAAAATTAAGACTTCTATTTATAAAAGTCCCGAATGCTTTATAGATAGTTATAGATATATAGATCTACAATAAAAAAACATATATCGATTAAAAACAATACAAACCTCAAAATATGCAAAAACCTATTATTAGTGTAATAGAGGATCGGCTGACAAGGTGGTAGTTGGTGTCGATGCGTGGTGGGTCTCGGTGGAGGTGGGGGTGTCGTTGGTGGTGTGAGTGGCGCTTGGGATTGGATGTAATTTGGTTGGTGGTAGTGGTGGAGGATTTGAGAAAAAGAAAATGCTTTTTTAAGGTGAGGGTGAATGAGAGGGGAGGATAAAGTGGGTGATAAAGAGGTATGGATATGTTTTTAGGGTGCTCCGTCCCTGCTTATAACCTTATGAACTGCTATGCCCAAACTCTTTGTAGAATTTCATAAATGAACATGCCCCATCTTGATCTGGATCTGCAATTACATTTACCCTTCTCTCAAAGTAATATAAGCAAAAATAAAATAAAATAAATTTGTTAGAAGGGTTGGTAGTGAAATTTGATATTTGTTGTATTATGATTATGACTGTATTATTTGACTTGCTATTTGCAACTTTACCAGATAGAAATAATGGGTGTATCTTGATGGTGATAGACTGATAGACCTATAGTGAGGGTGAATGTGATTTTGAAAAGGTTGACCAAAAATGAAATAACAAGTAAACCACAAGGACAAAAAATGTAGTTAATAGTTTTACGCAAAAAGACAAAAAACAAGTCGTCCAAAAAATAGTGGGCCCAGTCGCCAAAAAAGTACCTAGCATACGGGTTACAAAATAGTACTTGGTAGGGACACTTGTCACTTTTTATAATAGTCGCCCAAGATTTCTGGCGACGCCCATTACTCCCATGGGGCATTTGGAGAAAATGAATTTTTTTTGGGCACTAAAGTTGAATGGTAGTGTACTTGTGGGGTATTTTAAGAATTAGACCTAATTGTAACATGTCTAAGAATTGGGGGAAAAAAATAATGATCGTCTTGTTTTTTGATGAGAATTTACATTAATTTTCAAATGCGTAATTTCTACTATATATAAAGCATTTAAGACTTTTATTTTTAGAAGTCTTAAAATTTTAAGCATACACACTTGCTATTATTAGTAATATTAAAATAGAATTTAAAATTACATTAATTGCACATATTATGACATTAAGTTGAATGTTACAATAATAAGATATAAATAATATAATGAATTTACTATGTTTGTAGTAAAAATCAATGACATTTTAAAGTTTAAATATAATAATATGACATAATAATTTTTCATGATCTCATTACACAAACACATATCTGTATAAGCTATAAATTATATGGTGTCGTTAAACAAAATTCGTCATAAAAACATAAAATTAGAAAATCCTTAAACATTCGCTTCTGAACTCGCTGCTTTGCGTAAGTACCATGCTAATTTTATATAAACTGTCTATGACAATTAAGTGATTTTTTTATAATAAAATATGTATAGCTTATGTTCAGTACATTACTTAATCTAACAATATTCAATTGATATAACACATATGAGTGTTGTTTCAAATAATTCCAAGACCATTAGTTCATGATTATACCAAGACATTTAGTTCAATGATTATACCAAGACATTTAGCTCAATGATAATACCAAGACATTTAGCTGCGCGATTATACCAAGACATTTAGCTCCGTGATTATACCAAGACATTTAGCTCCGTGATTATACCAAGACATTTAGCTCCGTGATTTATGATATAGAATATGACTAAACATTCAGTTCAGATAAACATATAGTTTGCAAATAATTATGATTGTCATAAAAATAATTGAGCATGTATCTCCCCTAAAATAATTCAAAACAATTAAAAGAGTATGGGCTATGAAACTCACTTGGACAATGGTGCGATGGCAAAAGTGAGTACACCGAAATGTAGCGTGAATCTCTAAATTTGACCTATTATGAATGATATGATATGTAATAAGTTATGATGTAATGTTACATGCAATTAATTGATATCTATACCACTTGTGAATTTTGAAAATAACACTTATCGTCGAAAAATAATCTCGTAACGTCTTGACCATTTTTAAATTACTTTACATGTATTTACGTTAAAATGATATCCTACGGTAATCATTTAGTGATTTATTATGAAATTATAACTTTTCGTCGTAAAATAATGTCGTTGAAATTTTCATGAAAGTGACTAAACGGCCTTGAAAAGCTAGTCGTAAAATGGTGTACATCGAGTGTTAGGAAACAAACTCAACGGTTTTGGAAAGCTTGTATCATTATCTCAAAGTTTTAGCATTTAAGTTTTCATCCTAGAGGTCTCGATCACGAAGAAAAACATAGGTAAAGTATGGTACTTGTGTCCAAAATATTGTTTAAGGATGGTTTTCGGCAAAATTTAAGTGACCGTATCTTATTCGTTACAACTCCGCTTGACGAACGGTTGGACATTTTGGAAAATATGCTTGGCGAACTTACTTTTACTAGAAGACATCATGTTATAATAAATACTACGTCTATGTTAAAAACGACCCTCAACATGGTCCCTTGTTGACGTAAAGTTTGTCTAATAGAAATATACTAATTTTTCTTATATAATAAAGTTACGGCAACTTTGTGTAAACGTGTACAATTTAATCGTTACAAATCCGTTTTCTACGTTTTATATGTCCTTAGCTTTGTATCAAAGTATACTAATATATTTTTGATAAGTCGACACAATTTATTACGCCTAAGACTCATTTTTGACTCGTAAAAAGTCGAGACAGCATGCTGAATTTTCTGGAATTAATAGTTTTCGTCGTCAAACTTCAAAATAGCATAACTTTTTCGTTATAGCTCCGTTTTAACCGTTCAAGCGTACGTCTTCGTTTTTAAAGTATATTTTCCAAATATCTAGCCCAAAATATTTTGCTTACTGTCGAAAACTCCAGAATTTCAAAATAAGGACAGACCCTTTAGAAAACTTGTCGAAATGAGTTTTTCTCTCGCCAAACCTATTCCAACCAATTCAAAACAACTCCGAAGCTATTCTAATCCTACCATACACCTTCTTAGGGTGTCATGGGTTCCTAGACATCACCAAGAGTGATTTATAACAAGGAGTAATTATAGGATGACATAAATATATATGACTCTTAAAAACAATGAAAAAGTGGTATAAACATCATATGACTTGCATGTTTTCTCAAATATGATGAAATGAATATAACAATGAATATGAAATATGATCATGAATATGGATGCTTACTAGTAACTTGATGAGGTTATAAGAACAAAAGATTTTTCCTAATCACCCAAGGTTTTTATTGCACAACCTTAATAAAGAGTGATACTTGAGTGTATAAATCTTGTCTAGAAAATTTTGGATGAACTTCTCCTTGACCTTGTTGTTGGCCGGTTGCAAGAGGAGAGGAAGAAGAGAGGATTTGATCTTTTCACCTTGGATATTTTATGTGTATGTGTTTGAATGAGTATAATATACATATAAGTTAAGATATTATGTTGATTTTTGAGTGAGTCACTTGTTGTAGTCGACATATATGAAAAAGAAAAGACCAAATGTATTTTGATCACTTAAGCATACTTATGTTGAAGCAAATGTTTAGTTATTTAGGAATAATTAGTAACTTGTGTACATATTTAAGCTTGTAGGGTAGCGTTAGCTAAAAATAAATTTTAACAGATCAAAATAAAATATATTGAGGTCATAAAAATTATAAAAATACATTTCTTGAAAAATTTGAGTGAAATAATAATTATCGTGTAGTATTTAAGAAAACCGTCGTAATTATATAAATATAACAATTTATATACGAAATAAATTTAAAACACCGGGTAAACTAATAATAATATTTTTATAACCTTAATATGAGTATAAAAATATATCGGGATAATTTTGGAAGTATCGGATCAAATGTTCAAAATAATTAATTACGCGATAGCATTTATTTAATATGAAAATTACGCGTTTAAGGTAAAATGCAAAACCATGCATGAACTAATATGATGATAATGATGCCAATGAAATGTAGACTAAACCTAGCCTATATGAAATGTCCTTGATGATTGTTCATGAATTCGCAGCTAAACCATTTAGGTTACGCGAAATTGATACTCGTAAACCTAGTTTATGATAAATGATGAAATAGTGAAACTTGAATAGTGATTTTGTCCGGGAATGAATAGTGTTTCATGAATAGTAAATTTTGAAATACGTTCTCAGAATATTACTTCGACTCCGAAAATGGTGAATAGTAAAATTTTAAATAGTAACCGGTGAATAGTAAATTCCCGAGATGAATAGTAAATTTTGAAAATGACCTGAAATTGCGAGTTGTCACAGGCTAAGCAGATTCCGACAACGGTAGGTAAAAATAATCCGACGGCGGCTACAAAGACATACATCAAAAAATAAAAGCATATATCTATTAAAAAATATGAAGATCTTAAAGAAAAACCTACAAAACTAAAAAGAAACATAGATCTATAAAAATATACTAGCATGATTCCCGCGCAAAGCAGCGGTATACCAAATATGTATTTTTTTCGTATCTTGATCATTTAGTGGTATGCAATGATAGTCGGTATATGACGGTCTACCGGTTTGATAGTTCTAAAAAAATAAATGTGTGTTTAAATTTTCGTAAAATATATTAATACAAATATAGATTTTCATAATTATATTCATTTGAACTTAGTAAAAACTGAATGTATATGATAACCTTAGAACTTTAAACTTGCATATTGTAAGTTTGTAACATTCATTTTAATACTAAAATTTATTGTGTCATTAGTTTACATTATGATGCAATTAGTGTAGTATTTAATTATATGAATTACTAAATATAGTAACATGTGTAAGCTTAAAAAATTAAGACTTCTATTTATAAAAGTCCCAAATGCTTTATAGATAGTTATAGATATATAGATCTACAATAAAAAAACATATATCGATTAAAAACAATACAAACCTCAAAATATGCAAAAACCTATTCGTGTAATAGAGGATCCGGCAGCAAGGTGGTAGTTGGTGTCAGACGTGGTGGGTCTCGGTGGAGGTGGGGGTGTCGTTGGTGGTGTGAGTGGCGCTTGGGATTGGATGTAATTTGGTTGGTGGTAGTGGTGGAGGATTTGAGAAAAAGAAAATGCTTTTTTAAGGTGAGGGTGAATGAGAGGGGAGGATAAAGTGGACTGATAAAGAGGTATGGATATGTTTTTAGGGTGCTCCGTCCCTGCTTATAACCTTATGAACTGCTATGCCCAAACTCTTTGTAGAATTTCATAAATGAACATGCCCCATCTTGATCTGGATCTGCAATTACATTTACCCTTCTCTCATGCGTAATATAAGAAAAAAATAAAATAAAATAAGCTGTTAGAAGGGTTGGTAGTGAAATTTGATATTTGTTGTATTATGATTATGACTGTATTATTTGACTTGCTATTTGCAACTTTACCAGATAGAAATAATGGGTGTATCTTGATGGTGATAGACTGATAGACCTATAGTGAGGGTGAATGTGATTTTGAAAAGGTTGACCAAAAATGAAATAACAAGTAAACCACGAGGAAAAAATGTAGTTAATAGTTTTACGCAAAAAGACAAAAAACAAGTCGTCCAAAAAATAGTGGGCCCAGTCGCCAAAAAAGTACCTAGCATACGGGTTACAAAATAGTACTTGGTAGGGACACTTGTCACTTTTTATAATAGTCGCCCAAGATTTCTGGGCGACCTTCGCCCATGGGGCATTTGGAGAAAATGAATTTTTTTTGGGCACTAAAGTTGAATGGTAGTGTACTTGTGGGGTATTTTAAGAATTAGACCTAATTGTAACATGTCTAAGAATTGGGGGAAAAAAATAATGATCGTCTTGTTTTTTGATGAGAATTTACATTAATTTTCAACTGTAATTTCTACTATATATAAAGCATTTAAGACTTTTATTTTTAGAAGTCTTAAAATTTTAAGCATTCACACTTGCTATTATTAGTAATATTAAAATAGAATTTAAAATTACATTAATTGCACATATTATGACATTAAGTTGAATGTTACAATAATAAGATATAAATAATATAATGAATTTACTATGTTTGTAGTAAAAATCAATGACATTTTAAAGTTTAAATATAATAATATGACATAATAATTTTTCATGATCTCATTACACAAACACATATCTCTATAAGCTATAAATTATATGGTGTCGTTAAACAAAATTCGTCATAAAAACATAAAATTAGAAAATCCTTAAACATTCGCTTCTGAACTCGCTGCTTTGCGTAAGTACCATGCTAATTTTATATAAACTGTCTATGACAATTAAGTGATTTTTTTATAATAAAATATGTATAGCTTATGTTCAGTACATTACTTAATCTAACAATATTCAATTGATATAACACATATGAGTGTTGTTTCAAATAATTCCAAGACCATTAGTTCATGATTATACCAAGACATTTAGCTCAATGATAATACCAAGACATTTAGCTCAATGATTATACCAAGACATTTAGCTGCGCGATTATACCAAGACATTTAGCTCCGTGATTATACCAAGACATTTAGCTCCGTGATTATACCAAGACATTTAGCTCCGTGATTTATGATATAGAATATGACTAAACATTCAGTTCAGATAAACATATAGTTTGCAAATAATTATGATTGTCATAAAAATAATTGAGCATGTATCTCCCCCAAAATAATTCAAAACAATTAAAAGAGTATGGGCTATGAAACTCACTTGGACAATGGTGCGATGGCAAAAGTGAGTACACCGAAATGTAGCGTGAATCTCTAAATTTGACCTATTATGAATGATATGATATGTAATAAGTTATGATGTAATGTTATGCATGCAATTAGTATGATATCTATACCACTTGTGAATTTTTGAAAATAACACTTATCGTCGAAAAATAATCTAAGTAGCGTCTTGACCATTTTTAAATTACTTTACATGTATTTACGTTAAAATGATATCCTACGGTAATCATTTAGTGATTTATTATGAAATTATAACTTTTTGTCGTAAAATAATGTCGTTGAAATTTTCATGAAAGTGACTAAACGGCCTTGAAAAGCTAGTCATAAAATGGTGCACATCGAGTGTTAGGAAACAAACTCAACGGTTTTGGAAAGCTTGTATCATTATCTCAAAGTTTTAGCATTTAAGTTTTCATCCTAGAGGTCTCGATCACGAAGAAAAATATAGGTAAAGTATGGTACTTGTGTCCAAAATATTGTTTAAGGATGGTTTTGGGCAAAATTTAAGTGACCGTATCTTATTCGTTACAACTCCGCTTGACGAACGGTTGGACATTTTGGAAAATATGCTTGGCGAACTTACTTTTACTAGAAGACATCATGTTATAAAAAGTACTACGTCTATGTTAAAAACGACCCTCAACATGGTCCCTTGTTGACGTAAAGTTTGTCTAATAGAAATATACTAATTTTTCTTATATAATAAAGTTACGGCAACTTTGTGTAAACGTGTATAATTTAATCGTTACAAATCCGTTTTCTACGTTTTATATGTCCTTAGCTTTGTATCAAAGTATACTAATATATTTTTGATAAGTCGACACAATTTATTACGCCTAAGACTCATTTTTGACTCGTAAAAAGTCGAGACAGCATGCTGAATTTTCTGGAATTAATAGTTTTCGTCATCAAACTTCAAAATAGCATAACTTTTTCGTTATAGCTCCGTTTTAACCGCTCAAGCACGTTTTCGTTTTAAAGTGTATTTTCCAAATATCAAGCCCAAAATATTTTGCTTACTGTCGAAAATTCCAGAATTTCAAAATAAGGACAGAACCTTTAGAAAACTTGTCGAAATGAGTTTTTCTCGCGCCAAACCTATTCCAACCAATTCAAAATAACTCCGAAGCTATTCTAATCCTACCATACACCTTCTTAGGGTGTCATGGGTTCCTAGACATCACCAAGAGTGATTTATAACAAGGAGTAATTATAGGATGACATAAATATATATGACTTTTAAAAACAATGAAAAAGTGGTATAAACATCATATGACTTGCATGTTTTCTCAAATATGATGAAATGAATATAACAATGAATATGAAATATGATCATGAATATGGATGCTTACTAGTAACTTGATGAGGTTATAAGAACAAAAGATTTTTCCTAATCACCCAAGGTTTTTATTGCACAACCTTAATAAAGAGTGATACTTGAGTGTATAAATCTTGTCTAGAAAATTTTGGATGAACTTCTCCTTAACCTTGTGGTTGGCCGGTTGCAAGAGGAGAGGAAGAAGAGAGGATTTGATCTTTTCACCTTGGATATTTTATGTGTATGTGTTTGAATGAGTATAATATACATATAAGTTAAGATATTATGTTGATTTTTGAGTGAGTCACTTGTTGTAGTCGACATATATGAAAAAGAGAAGACCAAATGTATTTTGATCACTTAATCATACTTATGTTGAAGCAAATGTTTAGTTATTTAGGAATAATTAGTAACTTGTGTACATATTTAAGCTTGTAGGGTAGCGTTAGCTAAAAATAAATTTTAACAGATCAAAATAAAATATATTGAGGTCATAAAAATTATAAAAATACATTTCTTGAAAAATTTGAGTGAAATAATAATTATCGTGTAGTATTTAAGAAAACCGTCGTAATTATATAAATATAACAATTTATATACGAAATAAATTTAAAACACCGGGTAAACTAATAATAATATTTTTATAACCTTAATATGAGTATAAAAATATATCGGGATAATTTTTGGAAGTAACGGATCAAATGTTCAAAATAATTAATTACGCGATAGCGTTTATTTAATATGAAAATTACGCGTTTAAGGTAAAATGCAAAACCATGCATGAACTAATATGATGATAATGATGCCAATGAAATGTAGACTAAACCTAGCCTATATGAAATGTCCTTGATGATTGTTCATGAATTACAGCTAAACCATTTAGGTTACGCGAAATTGATACTTGTAAACCTAGTTTATGATAAATGATGAAATAGTGAAACTTGAATAGTGATTTTGTCCGGGAATGAATAGTGTTTCATGAATAGTAAATTTTGAAATATGTTCTCAGAATATTACTTGACTCGAAAATGGTGAATAGTAAAATTTTGAATAGTAACCGGTGAATAGTAAATTCGAGATGAATAGTAAATTTTGAAAATGACACGAAATTGCGAGTTGTCACAGTAGCGATTCCGACAACGGTAGGTAAAAATAATCCGACGCGCTACAAAGACATACATCAAAAAATAAAAGCATAGATCTATTAAAAAATATGAAGATCTTAAAGAAAAACCTACAAAACTAAAAAGAAACATAGATCTATAAAAATATACTAGCATGATTCCCGCGCAAAGCAACGGTATACCAAATATGTACTTTTTTTCGTATCTTGATCATTTAGTGGTATGCAATGATAGTCGGTATATGACGGTCTACCGGTTTGATAGTACTAAAAAAATAAATGTGTGTTTAAATTTTCGTAAAATATATTAATACAAATATAGATTTTCATAATTATATTCATTTGAACTTAGTAAATATTGAATGTATATGATAACCTTAGAACTTTAAACTTGCATATTGTAGGTTTGTAACATTCATTTTAATACTAAAATTTATTGTGTCATTAGTTTACATTATGATGCAATTAGTGTAGTATTTAATTATATGAATTACTAAATATAGTAACATGTGTAAGCTTAAAAAATTAAGACTTCTATTTATAAAAGTCCCAAATGCTTTATAGATAGTTATAGATATATAGATCTACAATAAAAAAACATATATCGATTAAAAACAATACAAACCTCAAAATATGCAAAAACCTATTCGTGTAATAGAGGATCCGGCAGCAAGGTGGTAGTTGGTGTCGGGGCGTGGTGGGTCTCGTGGAGGTGGGGTGTCGTTGGTGGTGTGAGTGGCGCTTGGGATTGGATGTAATTTGGTTGGTGGTAGTGGTGGAGGATTTGAGAAAAAGAAAATGCTTTTTTAAGGTGAGGGTGAATGAGAGGGGAGGATAAAGTGGACTGATAAAGAGGTATGGATATGTTTTTAGGGTGCTCCGTCCCTGCTTATAACCTTATGAACTGCTATGCCCAAACTCTTTGTAGAATTTCATAAATGAACATGCCCCATCTTGATCTGGATCTGCAATTACATTTACCCTTCTCTCATGCGTAATATAAGCAAAAAATAAAATAAAATAAGCTGTTAGAAGGGTTCGTAGTGAAATTTGATATTTGTTGTATTATGATTATGACTGTATTATTTGACTTGCTATTTGCAACTTTACCAGATAGAAATAATGGGTGTATCTTGATGGTGATAGACTGATAGACCTATAGTGAGAGTGAATGTGATTTTGAAAAGTTTGACCAAAAATGAAATAACAAGTAAACTACAAGGACAAAAAATGTAGTTAATAGTTTTACGCAAAAAGACAAAAAACAAGTCGTCCAAAAAATAGTGGGCCCAGTCGCCAAAAAAGTACCTAGCATACGGGTTACAAAATAGTACTTGGTAGGGACACTTGTCACTTTTTATAATAGTCGCCCAAGATTTCTGGCCGAGGGGCATTTGGAGAAAATGAATTTTTTTTGGGCACTAAAGTTGAATGGTAGTGTACTTGTGGGGTATTTTAAGAATTAGACCTAATTGTAACATGTCTAAGAATTGGGGGAAAAAAATAATGATCGTCTTGTTTTTTGATGAGAATTTACATTAATTTTCAACTGTAATTTCTACTATATATAAAGCATTTAAGACTTTTATTTTTAGAAGTCTTAAAATTTTAAGCATACACACTTGCTATTATTAGTAATATTAAAATAGAATTTAAAATTACATTAATTGCACATATTATGACATTAAGTTGAATGTTACAATAATAAGATATAAATAATATAACGAATTTACTATGTTTGTAGTAAAAATCAATGACATTTTAAAGTTTAAATATAATAATATGACATAATAATTTTTCATGATCTTATTACACAAACACATATCTCTATAAGCTATAAATTATATGATGTCGTTAAACAAAATTCGTCATAAAAACATAAAATTAGAAAATCCTTAAACATTCGCTTCTGAACTCGCTGCTTTGCGTAAGTACCATGCTAATTTTATATAAAGCTCTATGACAATTAAGTGATTTTTTTATTATAAACTATGTATTAGTGAATTTTTATTATTAGTTCAATGTAAATCAAAACAAAACATATCCTAATATATAAAGGTTTTTCTAACTTAAGGGTCAACATATAATAATGAACTTAACCAAGCTTATTTGTTATACAATTTTTTTTGGACAATTCTGGGCCAATCAAAGTGGTTGAGTATGTGTTTTTATATAAAATATGTTTGTTATACAGAAATTATATTATATTTTTCTAAAAAATAAGTTATATAAAATATAAGATTTTTTAGCGGACTTATCAAGTATTATATTTAAATAATGTCTTTTTTTTTTTAATATTTGAGAATAAAATGTTACTTTATTTAGCTTATAAAAAAATAATCTCTGTCTCCATCTCTATTTTACTCATATATAGGGTGGAAACGAGCTGCTTATAAAAAAACTCGGGATTGAATCGGTAAAAAATTTAAACGAGCCGAGCCTAAACAAGTTCGAGCCTAAATTTCGACTCGTTTAGTAATCGAGCTCGAGCCCGAGCTTTATATATAAAGCTTGATTAGGCTCGCGAGCCTAAACGAGCCCTAAAAATATATTCGTATATATATTTTAAATACATATACGAGCTTAAAAATAAATGAGCTCGAGTCTGGTGTGATTAACGAGCTTTCGACCTTTATTTCATTGAACAGGTTATATAAGTAAGTCGAGACCGAGCCGAGCTCGAGCTTTTGAAAATTTTCACGAGCCAAGCTTGAGCTCAAAATATGAAGCTTGAAACGAGCTCGAGCCCGAGCTTAAGCTTTATATATATATATACGAGCCGAGCTCGAGCTCTGGCAGGCTTGGCTCATTTACACTCTTATTCATATCTCTAGTAAGAATAGTAAATTGAGTCGCTTTATAATTCGTGTAACCCTTTATCCGTGTCTTTGTATATCCCTTCTTTTTAATCTTTGTCTTTGTTGGCGTATATGGCCAAATGGCCCACACCAAACGAACAATATAATAACCAAATGACCCTAGCCGAATCACTTTGGCCAAACGACTGGAACAAGCCCCAAGGTCTAGAACAATGCTCGATAAAAAGAGTAAAGAATATTGTTTAGAATTGCGTAGCTGACTGAAGCAGGACCCTAAAAGGGGAAGGTTGTAGTTGCCGCGAAAAAACATCACGATCGTCACATGTTACCATCAGATGAGGACAAGAAAATTTCACCTATATAAAGGTGAACATTTATCACTCAGTGCATGATTTCTCTTTTACTTTTACACACATATATCCCCTCATACTAGAAACTTACTCTTACGCCAAAGCTTGGTCTTGAGATAAAACCCAAGGCGAGGCTAACACGTGTTTTCTTTGTACATGTATCCGAAGGACCGGACCACGAGTCATCCGGAGGAACCTTTTGCTTGTTTGGAGTAAGCTACATATTTTTACTTCAAAAAGTTGGCGCCATTCATGGGACACGTTATTCAGTCTACCAAAGCTTAGAATAACATATCCTTCTTTTGAAACCCTACATAACCAAGCCGGGGGAAGCGGAAACACTAATGATGATAACACCAATGAAAACACAAAAAATAATAGCCCGCCCAGCCTGAAAGAACAAATCCTAGGTCATATACCCTCCTTAAAAACATTAATAAAAGAACATAACGCAAATGGTGAAAGCCCACTCTGTTCGATACGGATAGACTTTGAGGAAGAGATAAATAAGGAGCCACAGAAAGATGATGTGAATAAGGAAGCAGAGGATAATTTTCAAAAGCCATATAAAGAAGCGCTATGGTGCCCGTTTAGCAGAAGAATCATAGAGTTTTTAGGACCTAATCATGTCATGCCAACAAACCTAAAACTCTATGACGAATTCACGGATCCGGACGACCACATCACCAGATTTTTGGGAGCGGCAAACGAAGGAAAATGGCATATGCCAATATGGTGTAGAATGTTTCAACATACTTTAGACGGTTCGTCCAGAGGATGGTTCGTCAGGTTGCCTAACGGTAGCATTGATAACTGGGAAAGTCTTAGAGAACAGATCTTGATTAGGTTCGCACTTTGAAGAATGTGTTTAAAGGATCCGATGGAGATTACAAAGATTGTCCAGAGAGCAAATGAAACATTGCATGCTTTCAAAGAATGATGGACAGACGAAGCAAGTTACATTGCAAGAGATACTCAAGTCATGCAAATATCATCCTTCATAAATGGTAGCAAATGCCTAGAGCTAGCCAAACGATTCTATGATAGGATTCCGCAAAGGGTGAAAGAAATGATGATAAGGGTGGATGATGTTCGATCAGAAGAATCGTATAGCACTGTGGAATAAACAAAAGGTGATTCATTTGACGTGTATAAACGGGGACAGTGCGCGATAACCCTATAGAGTACAACACAAAGATCATAGACGAGGTGATCGACATAGTGATTATCAGCTAAGAGATAATTGTTCACCATACATACCGCCCATGAGTGATACCCACTACCGTAACAACTTTTGTCGAAATGATCATCACAGGCACAAAAATCCCCATGCAGATCTAAGTTCTCTGATCAAGTCCCCAAAGGAAATATTGGCAATCAAACACCAACTACGCCTCCCTCCACCTCCGCCCACGAGGGGAACACCTCGGAAAGAAAACATGGACAAATATTGTGATTATCATGGAGAAAAGGGGCATCTCACGAATGGTTGTTTCCACCTACGAAAGCAACTTGAAATAGCACTCGAGTCTTGGAAACTCGATCATCTCTTAAAGGATGTCAAACAAATAGGAAAGGCTCTCCCGAAAGGAAACAATGCAGATAAAGGAAAGGTGATTAACATGGTGCGAAGATGTGGAAATGACCGAAAGAGAAATTTGAGAACTCAGGAAGAAGATTGGATGAAAGTACCCATAACATTCCCACAAGACATATCCGATAAACCACTAATAGTCGAAGCCAAAATACGAGGATACTTAGTCTGAAGAACTTTTGTAGAAAAAAGGGCGTCTATCGAAGTAATGTATGAGCATTGTTTTGAAAATTTATGCCCAACACTAAATCCCAAGTTGTGAGAGACAAATACACTCTTGACAGGATTCTCAGGAGAGTCCATCCAGCTACTGGGAAAGATTGATCTGGATGTATGTTTTGGAAGTGAGGGTTTATTTTAACAAACGACCATGAAATTCGCAGTAGTAAGATCTCCATCGCCATACAATATAATCTTGGGTCGGTCGGGAATCAAAGAGCTCTACGCCATACCATCAACAATCTATTCCATGATGAAAATTTTCACCCCTAGGGGAATAGCAACCCTTTTCACCCGATCCGTTGTCATAGCGGAATGCAGAAGGTTAGAAAAGAAGAAAATGTTGGAGGAAAAGACAGGAAAAGCCTCAAGAAGCCGAAATTATAGAACCTTTGGAAACCGAAGAAACTATGGGAACAAAGGAAATTCTAGTCTATGCAGCTTTTCCGGATCAACTGGTTACCATCGAAAAAGGTTTTTCAAGAGAAAGCAAAAGACAACTAATTACGTTACTTAAAGATAGCAAAGATGTATTCCCGTAGCAACCCATGGACATGATCGGAATACCCAGACGCCTTATAGAACATAAGTTAAATGCTAATGTCAATGACAGGCTGATAGCACAGAAAAAATGAACTATGTCGGCAGAAAAGAACCAAGCCATTGCTAACGAAGAAGAAGAATGGCTAAAAGCCAGAATTATCCGACCAGTAAAATACCCCACTTGGATTTCCAACACCGTTTACTGAAAGAAGCCAGACGAAAGTTGGAGAATGTGTATCGAATTTAAAAAAATCAACTCATCATGTCCGAAAGATTATTACCCTCTCCCAAAAATCAATTGGAAGATTGAATCGGTCATGGGATTCCGGTATAAATGCTTTCTTGATGCATACAAATGATATCTCTAAGTACAAATGGCAAGAGAAGATGAAGTAAAAATAGCATTCTACACTAAACATGGAACTTATTGTTATACCAAAATGTTTTTCAGACTAAAGAACGCCAATGCAACCTATCAGCGGGTAGTGGATTCGGCATTCCAATTGCAAATTGAAAGGAATTTAGAAGCCTATGTAGATGATATAGTTCTAAAAAGCAAGAGCGAGAAAGAAATGATGGCTAAAATAGCCGAAACATTTGAAAATCTTCAAAGAATCAATATGAAACTTAATTCGAAGAAGTGTTCATTTGGTGTAGAGAAAGGAAAATTCTAGGGATACATGGTAACGTCTAAAGGGATAAGGGTTAACCCGAAGAAAACTAAAGCCGTAGGGGACATGTAATCACCTAAAACACTCAAGGAAATGCAAAGTCTAAGTGGAAAGTTAGCAGCATTAAACCATTTCCTGGCTCGTTCAGCTGAAAGAGCATTCCCCTTCTTCGAAACACTGAAAAATATCATGAAGGATAATAAGGATGAGTACTTATGGACAAAAAAGGCGAAAGCATCATTTCAACAGATGAAGAAACTGATACTTGAACTCCCTTACTTGACCATACCTAAACCAAAAGAAATCATGTATGTATTCCTCGCAGCTTTGAAAGATTCAATAAGCGTCGTGTTGCTAGCCGAACGTGAAAGAAAGCAAACTCCGGTATATTATGTCAGCTGGATGTTACACGAAGCAGAGCGGAACTATCCACCCATTGAAAAACTAGCTTTAGCCTTGCTACATCTGTCTTGGAGGCTAAGAAGATACTTCGAAGTGCATCCCATCAAAGTTATCATCGACCAGCCAATCAAGCTAGTAATAAACAAACCTTAAGTCTCCAGAAAGGTAGCAAAATATGCGGTAGAACTGGGTGCATACGATATAACATATATTCCCCAAAATATAGTCGAAGGGAAAGTGCTGGCCGACTTCATAAACGAATTTCCTCTGAGCACCAAGGATGCAGTTCCAAAAGAGGGAGGCAATGAGATATATGATATCTCCAAACATGAAGAATGGATATTATACACTAATGGAGCATCCAATAAAAAAGGTACAGGAGTAGGTCTCATTCTTATCGGCCCATCGCAGAGCGAACATACCTATTCGATCCGTTTAAACTTCAACAAAACCAATAATGAAGCGGAGTACGAGGCACTCCTTACCGGTGTAATAATTGCACGAAAAATGAAGGTACTAGCCTTATATGTACGGGTAGATTTGAATCTAGTAGTAAGTCTGATCAATGGAGAATTTGTAGCATCCTGATAACATCAAATAATCTTGATAATTAAGTGTTACTTTTCCCCTAATATGCTCATTATTTGTATCGTTTTATATGGATATATGCTTTGATTTCTTTATATTTTGTTTCTGGGTTGTAAATGAGCATAGGATCAAAAGAGACGTGGAATTGGAAAAGAACTTACAAAGATACACAGTTTAGTATATTGACTGTGAAGAGGTTACGGCGTAGTCCCATCCTCTATTTACGCCGTAACTATGAATTCAAAAATGAAGACCTAGTCAACGCTAATCAAGGATTACGGCGTAACTCTCACAAGAGGTTACGCCGTAATATTCTAGAGACTTCGAATAATTTCATGACTATGAAGGTTACGCTGTAACCAATGTATGAGGTTACCGCGTAATAGGTACACAATATGGGAGTCAAGTCATTGAAGAGATTATGACATAACCACGCAAGAAGATTATGACATAAATGAAACCCTAAGTAGATTACGGTGTAACTATCCATCTAAGTTATGCCGTAAATATTAATTAATGGATAAGATCATTGAAGAATATACTTTTTACGGCGTAACCAAAACTCAAGGTTACGTCGTAGCTTTGTCTGGCTTATAAATACCAACCCTATTTTTTGCATTTGACACATCTCTTTTCCCCTCTCCTATGGATCGATTAGGGCACCACTCCAGGGCAACTTCCTGCAGTTCCAAGCCATCTTTCAAGGGAGTATTCACTTCGATGCATCATTCTTATTAGTAAATCATCAAGTAATTGTAACACCCCAACCCGAAAAGGGTCCGAATGTCACATTATGGAGTCATATCAGAACATACTAAGAAAAATTGCAAGCGGAAGTCTTATAAAATAAAATACCAAGTCATATAAACGAATGACTTACAAGGAAAAATACAAATCCAATATGTAAAAAATGTAATATCAAAACAATGATCTTCAAAAAGATTCCAATAAGATAGGAAACTAGGGTCGGTACATTCAAATGCTCCTACTCTCAGCCCACCAAAGCCCAACATCCTATTAGGTACCTGCCGCATGGAAAAGAAAGTGCGACTGAGCTTAAAAAGCTCAGTGAACAGATATGACAAAATAAAAACTAAACAAATAAAGATATGAAGGGAATCAAAGGAAACTGATATCAAGGTCATCGCAAATGAACAAAATGAGTCAATGAGGAACCTGCAGAACACAATATTAACAGATAACAAGAAGAACAACAATCAAAGGAGACCAAAACAAAGCAGCGCATCAACGAATAGATATAAGCACATATAAATAACCAAACATACATATACCGTACATAAACAAATAGGGGTTGATAAACAGTATCATAAACAAAACAAGTAACCAAACAGAGTACAAGCATTGCATATCAACTAAACCTAAATATGGCAACACAAATAAATTAGATAATCAGAATACATATAAGCCAGTCTGAATTCTATAAGCAGGCGGAAGCAACTAAATTGAATGTAAGCATGACAATCACACAAGTCAGATAATCCACAGTTAATAAACAGAACAAGTATCATAACCAGCAGAATAAGCATGATAGTCACATGTATCATGTAGGAATACCAAACGAACATCATAATCGAATGAATTAACTAAACAAGAATATAGCATGGCAACGAATCAAGTCAATTAAACAGATAACATAAGTTGAATCAAATTCCATCTGTTAATACAAATAAACCGTAAAAACGTTTATTAATATTTAGCGATCTCTTTGTGTTTTGTTGATAACAAATATAATGTTATCATAAGTAAAATTATAAGGATACATGTTATTTTTGTAAAGCATTTACATATAGTCATTTAATACAAATTGTTGTAATAAATCATTTGTTGTAATAGTTTATTAGGATGGGTAAAAATCACAACCCATGGAGCATATCCATAACCCATGGTATTGACCCATACTCATTTGACTAGATGCATTGCAGCTATTAGATACATTGTATCTAATGAAATACCCATGGATCAACCCATAACCCATGACCCATGACCCATGACCCATAACCAAAAAACCCATGGGCAAAGAGGAGCGTCCCACGGATCCCTAGGTTTACACTAGACGGATCCCTTAAGGGAGGGATCCGTGGGATCCGTGGAACAGTGGCAAGATTTTGACTATAAATAGAGAGCCATTTCTTCATTTCTCCTCACCCCTCTTCTTTCTAAATCTGTCATATACTCCTAATCTCTTCTAACAAAAGATCACTTGATCTTGAGAGTTTTTCTTCTTTCTTCTATTGTGATTCTCATATAGGTCCTTTTCTAAGGCGAGATCACGAGCTCACTACAAGTCATCCAAGCAAGGGGTCCTTGATTGATTTGTTCCTCCACAAGATTTCTGTAGCAAAGATCTTGTACTTGATATTTCACATAGTTGTTGTGTAATAGTTGTGTTGGTTTGGTCTTCCGTGTTACTGACTCGGTATTTAACTTTGTACCGGAAAAAGGTGTAAGCAACGTTGTGTAGGCTTCTCCGCCAAGTTGAAGGAGTTTGTTGACATAGTGCTTGAACTCTCGAGTAGGTGACTCGGGGAGTGGAGTAGGGCAAGGAAGGTGTCCTTGTAGCCGAACCACTATAAATCGGTTGTGTCATTTCTTTCCCTTGCTTTACTTTATTTACTTTCATTATTCTTAGATCTATACTTTATCTTCATCCATACGATTTCACATAACATCGAATCTAAAGTTTTTAGAAACTAACTTAAAATCTGCAAAACTATTCAACCCCCCTTCTAGTTTTCACAATTGGTATCAGAGCTAAGTTTATAAAAGTTTTAAAGTAAACCGTATTTTAAAAACTTTTCGATCACTATGGGTTCTGAAAACTAAAAGGAAGGTCAATCTATGCAACGACCACCACTACTTGAAACTAATGGTTTTATATATTGGAAAAATAGATTCGAAACGTATGTGAAATCTAAAGATATTGATCTTTGGTACATCATTGTTGAAGGCGATTTTGAAGCCACCTCAAAAGATGAAAATGGAGTTTTAGTTAACATACCTCATGATAAACTCTCCGATGAAATTAAGAAAAAGCTTTCCAAAAATAGTGAAGCTAAAATGGTTTTGTATAATGCTTTATCCAAAAAGGAATTCGAAAGAATCTCCAGGCTCAAAACCTCTAAAGAAATTTGGAACTCTTTAGTTGTAACTCATCAAGGTAATCGACAAGTGAAAAACAATAAAATAGATCTATATGTTCAACAATATGAACAATTTTCAATATCGGATGAGGAAACTATAGATTATTGTTTTGCTAACTTTAATACTATAATTACATCTTTACAAGCACTTGATGAATCTTTTTCTAGTCGTAACCATGTTAGGAGATATCTAAGGGCACTTCCATCCAAGTGGAGATCTAAGGTGACGGCAATCGAAGAGTCAAAAGATATGACAATCCTCACCCTTGATGAACTCATAGGCAATTTAAAGGTCTATGAGCTTGTCCTTGCTAAGGATTCTGAAGCCTCAAAGGTGAAAGAGAAGCACAAATATCTTGCCCTCAAAGCCAAGAAGACCTCAAGTAATGAAGAGAACTCCTCTTCGGATAGTGATGATGAGGAGTATTCCATGGCGGTAAGGGACTTCAAAAAGTTCTTTAGAAGGAAGGGAAGATACGTCAAACAACCGTATGATGACAAGAAAGGATTCCGGAAAAGCAAAGAGGACGAGAAGCCAAAGGATGATCGTGCTTGCTTTAAATGTGGGGACCCAAACAACTTTATTAGTAAGTGTCCCAAATGCGATGATCAAAAGGCATTCGTGAGCGGCTCGTGGGGAATGAGCGAGGAGGAGGACGACGAAATTTGTTTCATGGAAAATGACGAGGTATGTCACGAATACTATAGTAGCTCATCATTAGATGATGACTCATTGCATAATGAATATGATAAACTTTGCAAAATTAGCTTAAAAGTAATCAACAAAAACAAGTTTTTGAAAAATCAAAACCAACGTTTAGGTAAGGAAGTCATAGAGTTAAGGGCAAAATTCAAAACGTCTAGAAAAGGGCAAAATGACAAGTGGCGAATGTGAACTCTGCGTTCAACATCAAACAATAGTTGATCAACTAGATTCTAAGATTGCAAGAATGAGTACTAATACTCTAGATACGATATTAGATAGTGTTAAAACAGGAAACAACCAAAAAGGTTTAGGTAGTCAGCAACTTGATGCGTCAACTAGTGAAAACAAAGAAACACAACTCGTAAAAGCAATAAAAAACAAGCCGCTGTTGTGGCGGATCCCAGGGATCACACAAAAAGGGAACCGACTAGTGTACAACTAGGGATCCGTGTCTCGCAAACAAGCAGGGTAATAACATAGCTTCCTCTTCTAGAACTAATTTTGTCATCGTTAATAAGAAGAAACCAACTCATATTACCATTAGACAACCACCCCAAGATATAATAAAAGTTTTGTAAGAAACAAAGGTCCATCATTTTCAAAACCAAACACATCTCGGAGACCTAATAATGTATACTCGAGAAGTAACCATCAAATGGGATGGAACCCAAATATGCTAAATGGTTTTCCATTTCAAAACTTTGCACCATGGAATGCATATTCACCTTATCCATACATGTCTAACATGAATGAAATGTTTAACACTAATGGACCCATGAACAAATGTGGACCAAACTTTTGAGTTAATTGTTTTCTTAGGTGTGCTTAAAGGTCGACCTAGATCCGGATGAATGGGTCAAGGATAGCGGGTGCACGGGCACATGACCGGCAATAAAGATCTATTCTCCACATATGAATCCTTCAATGGAGGAAATGTGGTGTTTGGAAATAGCAAAAGCAAAATCATCGGTAAAGGTACGATTTCTAACAAATCTCTAACCATTAACGATGTGTGTCACGTAGAAAACCTAAACTTTAACCTCTTAAGTATAGGACAAAAATGTGATAAATAGTGCAATGTACTTTTAACCGAAACCGGTAGTAAGATATTAAAAAACGGCATCACTATAGGTAGAGGAATTAGGAAACATGGAGTCTACGTCATTAAAATTGGTAATGAACCTAAAGACAAACTTTGTCTTACCTCTATGGATGATACTTCGACCTTATGGCATCGAAGATTGGGTCATGCCAATATGCGACTTCTTCAATCGCTATCATCCAAAGATCTAGTAAGAGATCTACCGAAATTAAAATATGAACATTACTTTTGTGATGCTTGTAACATAGGAAAACAAGTCCATTCTAGTCACAAAGCTAAAAACATGGTGTCTACAACTAAGTGTCTAGAGTTACTACACATGGATTTATTTGGTCCATCCGCTATCCAAAGTTATGGAGGCAACTACTACACTTTGGTTATAGTGGATGATTATTCTAGGTACACATGGACTAAATTCTTAAAGAACAAAACTGAAACATTCAATCATTTTGAAATATTAAGTAAGAAAATCCAAAGACAACTAGGATGTCCTATAGTGTCTATTAGAACGGATCATGGTAGGGAATTCGATAATGAAGTGCAATTTGGATCTTTTTGTGATACTAATGGTATTACTCACAACTTCTCAGGTCCTCGCACTCCACAATCAAATGGGGTAGTTGAAAGAAAGAATAGAACGCTACAAGAAATGAGTCGCACCATGCTAAATGAGCAATCTATACCTCAAAAGTTTTTGTGCAATGCCGTTGATACCTCAACATACATACTTAATCGAGTCTTAATTAGACCAATTTTAGGTAAAACTCCATACGAGTTACTTCGAGGCAAAAAGCCTACGTTAGATCACTTTAGAGTCTTTGGTAGCAAATGCTTTCTATTCAACACTAAAGATTACCTTACAAAATTTGATCCTAAATCAACCGAATGTATCTTTTTAGGTTATTCTCCTAATAGCAAAGCCTACGTCATATTAAATAAAGAAACAATGAAGGTTGAAGAGTCATTAAACGTTAAATTTGATGAAAGTCCACCCAAACCCTCTCCACCTCTTGTCGATGACGAGATTGTCGAAAGCGAAACTATTGTAATAAAGAAAAAGATAAACGAAGAAGAAGAACCTTTAAATGATGAAATCATAAATATTAAAGAGTCCAAAGATCACCCCGTAGATAAGGTCATAGGAAAGTTAAACGAAAGAACCTTAAGGTCTCAAGTCCAAAACCAAAGTAGCCTATTTTGTTTTGTTTCAACCATAGAACCTAAGAATACACAAGAAGCCATAAAAGATGAAAGTTGGGTAATGGCGATGCAAGAAGAGTTAAATCAATTTGTTTCTAATGACGTTTGGACACTTGTCCCTCCACCTAGTAATCAAACCATAATAGGAACCAAATGGGTTTATAAAAACAAGTTAGATGCAAACGGTGTAGTATCTAGAAACAAAGCTAGACTCATTTCCCAAGGGTATAACCAACAAGAAGGAATATAATTTGATGAGACCTATGCCCCCGTGGCTAGATTAGAGTCTATAAGAATACTTCTTGCTTATGCTTGTGCTAATGATCTTAAGCTTTATCAAATGGATGTAAAAAGTGCTTTTCTAAATGTTTTTATTAATGAAGAAGTATATGTAGCTCAACCTCTGGGCTTCATCGATTTTGAAAAACCTAAACATGTGTATAAGCTAAAGAAAGCCCTTTACGGTCTCAAACAAGCTCCAAAAGCTTGGTATGATAGACTCAAGTCGTTCCTAATAAAAAACAACTACACAATGGGGTTAGTTGATAACAAACTTTTTACTAAGAAAAAGGAGTCACATATAATCATTATTCAAATATATGTAGATGATATTATATTCGGATCTACTTGTCAAGACATGTGTGATGATTTCTCTAAAATCATGCATGACGAGTTCTAGATGAATATGATGGGAGAAATTAGTTTCTTTCTTGGTCTACAAATCAAACAAGTAGAAGATGGTATCTTCTTTAATCAATCTAAATACATTAAGGAAATTTTAAGTAATTCGGTTTAGAAGAGTCAAAACCAATTAGGACACCAATGTCATCCGACACCAAACTCACAAAAGATGAAGACGGAAAATCTGTTGATAACACAAAATATCGTGGCATGATTGGTAGCCTTCTCTACCTCACGGCTAGTAGGCCGGATATCATGTTTAGTGTTTGTCTATGTGCTAGGTTTCAAGAAGATCCTAAAACATCACATTTAGAAGCCGTCAAAAGGATATTTAGATACATTAAGGGTACGACTCAACTAGGATTATGGTATCCTAAGGGTACGGGAGTAGAAACAATTGTATATGCAGATTCTGACCATGCAAGTGATTATGTTGACCGAAAAAGTACAAGTGGGTTATGTACTTTTATGGGATGTTGTTTAACATCTTGGTTCTCAAAGAAACAAACAGCATTAGCAATATCAACAACTGAAGCCGAATATGTCTCCGCCGGCAAAGCATGCCAACAAGCACTATGGATGAAACAAGCGTTAGTCGACTACGACATTCATCTAAGTAACATAGCCAAAAGGGGAACAAAGGTGCCATCGATTTAAGCAAGAATCCGGTATTACATTCTCGCACAAAGCATATAGAGATTGGTCATCACGTCTTAAGAGACAATGTTCAAAAGTGGAATATCTCTATTGAGAAGGTAGCGTCCGAAGACAACATAGCCGACGTCCTCCCCAAACCATTGAAGCGGGAACAATTCAACCTACTCCGTCTTGGTCTTGGTCTCATGGAACAATCGTCGTAATTTGTTTTTTTTAACTCTACAAGGTATGTAAACACTAGCCTTCCTCTTTCTCTGAAGTCTAGGATCTCTATTTCATGCACAACTCACAACAAATACAGGAATTTTCAAAACCCAAGATAAGTTTTCACTTATAACTCATAGTTTTCTTATTTTTAAGATAAGTACAAGTTGCAAACACGTAATTACATACACATTTTCTTTTCAAAGGATAAACGTTTTATTCACACATAGAAACCTCTTTTCAAAATGTTTTCTAAAAAATACCTCTTCCCGTATCACTTTCACAAAAGCCATTTCTTACGTCTAGGACAAATCGCTTTTTCATTATTAATACAAAGTAAAAACCCGTTTTCATTGCATCTCATGTATTTTGAATGCTAAAGAGGACACATAACTAATATGTGTTTTCGGGTACATTCATTTAAGCAAAAATGAATTAGGAGCACTCGGGTTATCTCATATAATAGTGTGCTTTTTCACTTCTAGTTTATTTTTCTTTTCTTTTTAGGAGTCGAGATAACCGCAACTCTAAATGGTTTGCATATAGGCACACATTAGGCACAAATGTTTCCAAAAAGAAAATTTTGAGTCAGAATCACCAGACACCATGGATCCCAGCCTTAATGCTGGACGGATCCCTCAATGGAAGGATCCGTGAGACAGAAGCTAGTTTTATCTTCTATTTTTCTCACTTTGGATGAAAACTTCAATATTTTTCATCATTTATTTATTTTTGGAGTATGTTCTTTAATGCTTGTATTCACATGATCACATGCCTTAAATTCATATCTAATCACTAGATTTTAATCCACATTTTGGGTCAAGCATTCATTACAATGCATTATTTTTCTATAAATAGGACTCCTAAAATGCTTATATATTCATCTCATCTTCACAAACAAACAACACCATGTCATCCAAAAGAGCTTCCAACTTAGATGAATCACCTAGTGCAAACAATCCTTTTCAAGAACTCCAAAACTTTGCACTCCCACCTTCCAAAATATCACAATCAAAATCTAGAAAAACCGCACGGATTAGCATCCGGACTTGTTGTTTAGCAAAACCATCAACGAATGGTTCATCACCAACCACTATTTCACCACAAGATGCTTCCATTATAGCACCTCCTTCATCACCAACAAGTACACCAACTTCATCACCCATAAACTCACCACCTAAGGTCACTCTTTTGGAACTCCTTAAGACTCCAACAAGATCTCAACAACCAAAACAAAAAGAAATAGTCTTTTTAACACCTCCCACTTCTCCAAACACAATTTTCAAATATCTTGAAACATCACCACCCTTAGCTCCCATTTTGTTAAAATAACATCTAGGTGATTTTCAACCATCACTTCCAAACATTTCGGACTTTGATCCACTCTTTCCATCTTTTCCACCACAACTTCCGCTTCTCACAAATCAAAGTCGTTCGGAAAACTTCCGCACTCATTACCCACATCACTTACATTGTGAACATTGTCAATCCACTAGGGATATTGCAATAGAAATTAGGGAAGAAATGCGATTCATACTCAACATCATTCTTGATCGCATCAATATAATTACTCATCAAAACCTCCATCCATAACCTTATGCAAGCATGGAAGGAATCATTATTACAATTTTTTTGTACTTTTCTTTTGAGTCATTTTTTAAAACAAGTCTTGTTCTTACTTTTACATGCTTGTATGTGGCACAAATACCACTACATTTTGTTGTTTTATTACAAGGCATTGTTTACATACCTTGGCTCCCAATCTTGATTCTCGTCGATCACAAGATTATTTATGCATGTTACTACTAACCCTTTCGTTGTAGGATTTTTTTTATTTTCTCACTTGACGCCCCAATCTAGGGGGAGCTACCGTCAAGGGGGAGTAAGCGATACGTGGACTATTTTTCCACCTTTTATTTCTTCGATAGGTTAACTTTTTGTTTCGACAAAAAGGGGGAGAAGAAGTAAAACTTAGGCTTTGAAAACATACATCTTATCTTAAGTTTTATTCATCATAACATTATATTTTGTCATCAACAAAAAGGGGGAGATTGTTAATACAAATAAACCGTAAAAACGTTTATTAATATTTAGCGATCTCTTTGTGTTTTATTGATAACAAATATAATGTTATCATAAGAAAAATTATAAGGATACATGTTATTTTTGTAAAGCATTTACATATAGTCATTTAATACAAATTGTTGTAATAAATCATTTGTTGTAATAGTTTATTAGGATGGGTAAAAATCACAACCCATGGAGCATATCCATAACCCATGGTATTGACCCATACCCATTTGACTAGATGCATTGCATCTATTAGATACATTGTATCTAATGAAATACCCATGGACCAACCCATGACCCATGACCCATGACCCATAACCAAAACCCCCATGGGCAAAGAGGAGCGTCCCACGAATCCCTAGGTTTACACTAGACGGATCCCTTAAGGGAGGGATGCGTGGGATCCGTGGAACAGTGGCAAGATTTTGCCTATAAATAGAGAGCCATTTCTTCATTTTTCCTCACCCCTATTCTTTCTAAATCTCTCATATACTCTTACTCTCTTCTAACAAAAGATCACTTGATCTAGAGAGTTGTTCTTCTTTATTCTATTGTGATTCTCATATAGGTCCTTCTCTAAGGCGAGATCACGAGCTCACTACAAGTCATCTAAGCAAGTGGTCCTTGATTGATTTGTTCCTCCACAAGATTTTTGTAGCAAAGATCTTGTACTTGATATTTCACATAGTTGTTGTGTAATAGTTGTGTTGGTTTGGTCCTCCGTGTTACGGACTCGGTATTTAGCTTTGTACCGGAAAAAAGTGTAAGCAACGTTGTGTAGGCTTCTCCGCCAAGTTGAAGGAGTTTGTTGACATAGTGCTTGAAATCTCGAGTAGGTGACTCGGGGAGTGGAGTAGGTCAAGGAAGGTGTCCTTTTAGCCGAACCACTATAAATCGGTTGTGTCATTTCTTTCCCTTAATTTACTTTATTTACTTTCATTATTCTTAGATCTATACTTTATCTTCATCCATACGATTTCACATAACATCGAATCTAAAGTTTTTAGAAACTAACTTAAAATCGGAAAAACTATTCAACCCCCCCTCTAGTTTTCCACACCATCGTTAACGGTAGCATGAACTGAAGTGTAAGCATGTCAAATCAACAAGTTAGGTAAACATCAATTACTACGCCAAACCAATATCATAAGCAAGGAAAAAATACCAACCAGAAGTACAAGAATGGTAGTCTCAATAGCAATTAGGAATACTAAATGAAAATCATAGCCCAAGGAAATAACTGAACGAAAGTATAACATGGTAACGGATGAGTCAAATAATTACATACTAGCATGGCAAACGGGTAAATCAATTAGTCACATAATAGCATGGTAAACAGGTAGTCACATAAATCATATAATAGCAGGGTAAACGGATGAAGTAGTAATCTGAAGTATAAGCTTGGTAGTTAATCAAAATGGAATGAGAGTATGGCACATCAACTGAACTGGAGTATAGTATGGTAGTCGGCTGAATCACATAAGGATACCGAATGAAAGAGTAATCAACAAAAAACTAAAAATGAGAAATACAGAGTATGGTGCATTATGGAATAACATGAGGCATAACAAAGATAAAAGGTCATGAAAGGAAAATATCAGAAATCTACCACGAGCCCGAACATATCATAGCATAAGTAACCAATGGAGTAGCTAAATTCCGAAATGTGAAGGATGTGTATTGCACACAACATCAATCACCGAAATAAATCAATCTTGTCATATCATATCATATACGAAATAAATCTAGGATGCATCCTACGCCCCTGCAAAGATATTAGTATCCAAACATATATAATAATCTTGAGCTCATAATATATATAACGAAAAAGGGACGAGATGGTTCATCACTTGACAACCCTGGAGTCATGCCATTGGTGCATCAATGACATGGCCATGTTACCTTCATGGCTATGAAAATGGCTCAGGTATTAAATTGAAGGGTCAAAAGGCAAGGTCAAAGTTTGGCAAATGTCCAAGTCATTAGAATAGTATAATCAAAGGTTCATAGCAAAGGTTCATAGTAAAGGCTCAATTCAAAGGTTCACATAAAATAGTTCAAGGTTCATAATCAAAATAGTTAAAGATCAAAAGATTTGTAAGAGATCATGATAAACCTTAAGAGAAAAGGTCAGAATATCTGTACCTTAGCAAATGAATTGAAAGCAAACGGAAAGTGAGCACAAGGAAACCACGTCACGCCTTCTTCAACGGTTCTACACGAATTAGAGTCATTTAATACTTAAGAGACCATTCTATATGTCGTAACAGATTTTAATACTTACCGTCATTAATTAACATATTTTAGGTGTTTACTTATGAATAGTCACAACTTAGGTTTAATGTATATTGAATTATTATGTGTCGAATTAGAAATAAAGTGTTAATACAAATAAGCCGTAAAAACGTTTATTTATATTTTACGATCTTCTAATGTTTTGTCGATAACAAACGTAAAATAATTTTAACGAAACAAATAAAATACGTAAATGGTTTGAGCCAATAGTTTTCTAACACACTTACGTTTTCACATAAAACACTAAAACAAGTATAAGTGATTTTATGATTTAGTATTACATATGTACAACAACTAGTGTTTACATATTTGGGTAAAATATACACATAACTAGTATGTAGTATATTGGGTAAGGGTAGAAACTTAAGTATCATAACCCATTGACCAAATACATTCAATGTAGTTGGGTACAACCCAAAGTCCGTGACCCATATCCATGTAGCTTGACCCATAACCCATTGAATGACATCATGCTTATGTCATATATGGATAATATCCATGACCCATGGTTTTAATCCAAGGCCTATAGTTTCAATCCATGAACCATGGACTAGATGCATTGCATCTTGAAGGTACATTGAACCTACTTGATATCCATGACCCATGACCCATGACCCAAAACCCATGGGCAAAAGGGAGCGTCCCACGGATCCCAGTGATTACACTGGACGGATACCTTAAGGGAGGGATCTATGGGATCCGTGGAATAGTAGACATTTTCTCTCTATAAATAGTGAGCAATTTCTTCATTGTTTCTCACCCCTTTCTCACATACTTTCTCCTTGAGTTAAAAACTCTCTAACCCCATATCCAAGTGATCTATGTTTGTAGTTTTGCTTTTGTGTGATTCTCTAGGTTCCTCTTAAAGGCGAGATCAACACCTTTGAAGTCAAACAAGCTCAAGTCCATGAGTTGCCATGCTTCCTCATCATCAAGACTACTGAAGTTATCTTGTTGATGGTTCTTTCTCTAAGAAGTGTAGTGTTGAGACATTAGTGAAAGATGTCTCAAGTGTCAAGACAAAGACATTAGTAAAGGGTGTCGATCATCCGTATTATAGGCATTAGTAAAGGGTGCCTAGAAGTCAAGTCACAAGACATTAGTGAAGGGTGTCTTGAAGATCTAGTCAAAGGCATTAGTGAAAGGTGCCTAAGATGTACATTCGATATGGTGTGATTCGATGTAGAAGATAGATTAGTATTGGGTCAAAGGATATTGTTATCCTTGTTGATATTATAAGGAGTAGATCTCCTTTGGGGTTAGGTGATTGGTGTCGTGTTGGGTAGTGGTTCCTCCATTGTAATGGAACTCGGTATCTAGCCTAGTACCAGATAAAGGGTAGGCGACATTGTGATAGGATTGGTTCTCCTTGGTAAAAAGGACTCGATATCTAGCCTTGTACCAGATAAAGTGTATGCAAAATTGTGAAGGCTTCTCTGTAACACCCCGAAAATACAGTCTAGCGGAAGCATACGAGCCTTTGGGTGCCACAATCTTGGTATCACAACATAAGGTACAAAGAATGGTTTTTATCCCATTTATTTAGAATAAGATTCATTATTTGAAAACATTAAATTTACATTAATGAAAGTAGTGCGGAAATAGGCCCAAAAGATAATTAAAGCGGTCCCGTTTATTCATCAGAGTCGCCTATGACCATGCCCCTTGCCAAGCGTCTCCCAATAGTGAGCTATCACCTTAAACCTGAGAACACATGCTAAAAAGGTCAGCTTACGCTGGTGAGTTCATAGGTTTAAATTCAATAAAACATAGTGGACCTGTAGGAGTTGATTTGCTATGCAAGACCTAAGATAGATAAACACCGTTCACAACCGATCCTAACCGGATCACCAACCGATCCTACCCGGATCACAATCCATATCCCGCATCCAGGGATCACTCGGGCCCCGCGACTCTAGTCCAGCACTGTCGTGGCAACCTCTAGAACAATTGCCAACCCCGGACTAGGTCGAGGTAGAGGTCTATTCTTAGGTAGGTAACGGTACCCTAGTCTAAGGAAACAACTACTACACATATTTCTAAACAGTCAAGCACATAAGCAAATCCAAATATTTTTAAAGGTCCAAAAAAATAGTACCATGATTCTCACCCCAAATTAGTTAAAAACGTAGATAAAAGTGGGGCTATGAAACTCACCTTTGCCACAGCAATGCACTATTCACTATTGACACGACTGGCATCTAAAGCTAATCTCCACGGCATCAAGATAGGTGTATGAAGAGTACGATAGAATAGAAGTGACGCAACCTAATGCGTATACGATAATCTTAAAATACAGCTCATACGATAAAGAAATCACTAGAAAGAAATATGTTGTAGTTTTCGTGGATCATTCATGTCGTTACTTTCAAAAGTACGTTATTGTTCCCAAAAGTTTATAATTGTTATCTCAAAAGTTTAGTTTTAACATTTCGTGTGGTGGTAAGAAACATAGACGCGACACATAACTCACGCGAAAGGGGAAAAGACATCAACATAGTCGAGACATACTACTAGAACGCACGCCAAAAAGACAAGACATCGACCAAGCCAAGAAATACAGTCAATACTCAAGCTAGTCAAAGACTAGGAAATGACATCTATTTATGATGCATAAATAGGTTAATTGATAAGTTTCGGCAATTTACCCAATAATTCCCAAACGTACATATTTAATAATAAAAGACAAGTTTCCATTTATCGCTCAATTAGTAAAAGTTTCTCAATTGTTATCCATAATTACACAAGTTTACAAGAAAGTACTTCATATAAGGTATATTAAGTAGCGTACTTTAAATGACGCGTTCGTTTATTCCAACGTTTCCAAATCAATACGACTTCAATAAGTTATATTATCAAAATAATATTTCCAACAAGTTTATAAAAGCTAGCATGTGTTATAAAATATGAGTTACCATCGTATTTAATAAGGGTTTATAATAGATTAAGCCATACCCGTCCATAATATATATAGTTATATAATTCAATAGCAGCTTAGATGTGAAAACGGAATACTTAGCTTTATCGCAAAAACAATTATACTAAACTCATTTAAACCAAAACGTTTAATAATGTACAACACACTAATTAATATAAATATTATCAACAAGTTTATAAAAGGTATTTTATATTTATAAGACATGATTTATTATCGTAGTTCATAAAGGTTTATAATTAAACAAAACCGTATTCATTGATATTATATATATCTAATGATCTCGTTATTAGTTAATATGTGATGATAAAATATTTAGACCCATTTAAGTCAAAACGTTTAACAAAATATAATTCAATACCAATAAATCTCGCATAATAAACGTTATTCCAAATTTATAAACCGTATTAAATTTTATAACATATATGTAATATCCGTTACCAATTATAACTCTAGTAGTTATTTCTTAACATTTATCACCCATTTTTACTAGTACTATCGTTGTTAACTCACGTTCAATATCGTATGACATGTGTCCATTAAAATTTACAGGTTATCCCGTTGTCGTTATAGTTAATTCATCACATAATAGGGTCGTTAAGTATATATTTTTACTCGTTTATCCGTTGACCTCTATTATTTACCATTTCCTTAGTAATCAATATAGCTAACTCACCCGTTACGTATTTCAATTACATTTTACAACTTATAGTAATTATTAAGTCTAAATGTATTTAACTCGTAACCAAAGTTTCTCATGCCCTATAACTAATCTCTCCTGTCGTGACCCCGACCCAAGTTACCAATTCAATATGCGCTTCGAAGTGACCAACATAATAACCAACACCCATGAATCCTTAGCCGACCAAGAATCAAAGAAAATCTTTTGGTCGGACTCGACCCGATCAAATTTGTACACCTAAAAACAGCCAAACGAACTCCTTAAAGTCTCTTCACTCCACACGACTCATGACAAAATTATTTTTACTTCATTTTCTTGTTTTAAATTAGATCCTGTCCATGAAAACATTACGTGTGTAAACTTGTGTATACGAGATACAACTCACACCCGTGACAACTTAATCTCGACACCACTTATACCTTATCTAATAAGTCCAAGTCCAAGGATTAATCCTTACCAGAAATTTTGAGACCCATATAGGTCTAACCACTCGACCATTTCCCAACAGAAACTGACCCAAACAGGTTTGATGACTCGACCAGGAGCTATATCCAAACAAACTAAACAATCCAAATAATCCAAACACCTCTTGACTCAGTTTCTCACCACACAAACGAATCAACATACTTTTATTTCCGAAATTTTTTTAATCTGTTTTAACCTCTACGCATAACATTTATATTTCTCTTTCAATTCACATTTTTATGACCACGAAAACCACTAAATAATATATATAACCATTTTAAAAGTAAAACTTAGAAATTATAAGTGGCGTTTAGGGTTTACCGAGAGAAGAATAGAAGAAACGAGGTTGTTGTTGGTGTCCCATACGAGTACAACTCGTATACCATTACCACGAAAGACTTTAGCACATGATTTCTTTTGAAACCCTAGACCTCCGAATCTTAAAATCAAGATGTGGAGCGCGTGTGGGTGTTTCATGGCGTGTGGGTTACAAAAACGTAACCAAAATTTCCCGATCTATGATTTGAGATAGGTGGTGTAAGTAGGGAAGGTCGCCAGAAAGTTGGCCGGAAAAGATGACGGCGTCAAAACCCTAGTTTGGGTGGCCGGATTTTAGAGAGAGAGAGAAATATTTGTGTGTGTGTTTTGTAGTGAGAGAGTGAAAGTGAGGAAATAGGAGAAAGGGTGAAGGGTGTGGGTATTTATATACCCAGGAGGGATTGAAGTTGTAAATATAATAAACTTAGGGTTGATGATGAAACTATCAAAGGGACCCTAGAAGAAACTTTATAAAACTTTTGTTATATTAAGTTCGGGGCTCATTTTGACTAGGAAACAAAGGATTCGTGACTCGAAAGTTACGCCATTGATCTTAAAATATTATTTCCAATAAAAATGATATATAATGCGACTCGTATCTCAAATTAATTAAAATGATCGCTCTAATCGATGTTTCTCCAATCATGACGCATCGAGGAATTTTACGAGTTGTCACAGCCTCACCTCCTTAAAAGGAACCGCTTCCTCGCGATTCAATTCAATTCATCCTTTAAAGTCTTGAAGGGGTGAGTGCAAAAGAACGAGGGTTTATCTTCACATTCCCTACGTGAATCTAGGATCTTACTGCGAGTTTCTATGAACTTCGAAGACAGAGTGGCAACTTTACTAAAGTTTCTAGGTTTCATCATCTATGGTTTTGATAGGTCAACGAAGTTTAAACGTCCAAAAATTAGGATTTCCTAAAGGGATAACGATTTCCTCATCCGCGAGTCATTTCTTCCAATTACACACGAAATGTTGGGAACTCTCTACTGAGTCTCGATGGTAGCTGATCTTTCGTTTTAGTACATAGAATTTACCGGAAGTACGGAACTCCCGGGTCGTTCTCCCAACGAGGGTGTAATGGAAAATCGATTCGTTGTTTAAAGGTCGAGTGATTTGAATAGGATAAAAATATTTTGGGTTTTGGAACTTAATAAGAAAGAAACAATTAAGCATGTAAAACAAGAAAGCTAAACACAAATAAGCAATTATGCAAATTAAACGAAAAACATATAAGTTTATGGGTTTTTGACTAATTAAAATGATAATGGTTAAAGCAAAGACAATAATAAAACTAGTAGCAAGTAAATAAACTAAAGTTAACGATAAAAGATAACAACTAAAAGTAACGAACTAAATTATGCTAAGCAAGCGAATAAGAAATATATGATGAAAGATATACTTGTTAAGCAAATTATCAAGATCCTTAAGTGTGGTTTATTATTTCAATCAAGTCATTTATTGATGAATTAATATCTTTTACACATAATTATTTTGTCACAATAATTTTTCATAAAGAGATATCAATATCTAGATTAAAACCTAATTATTTTCACGGCTTTTGCCCGCTTCAACAACCAAAATTTCAATCTAAGTAACTTAAAATTACTAACCAATATATTCTATAACTTTTGTAAAACCACACTTAATTCACGGAATAATCTACTCAACAAGTATATAAAAAGTCTACTCACTAAGCATAGCAAACCAACACATAGCAATTAATTCAAGAAAAGTAAACATAACTACTATACTACAATTAATAACTAGTAAAGATTCAAAAAGTAAAGAAAGTAGAACCCGGGTGACAAAACGAGAGGAATAAAACCACCTGATCAAATAAGCATAAATTAACACAAAAGTTTACAACTTTATTAATCTTATCCACTAATTAGTAAGTAAAGTTTAAAACTTTATTCACCAACAAGCTTAAAAATTACTAAAGTTTCAAACTTTATGTATTAAAAATGCTTAACGATCCTTAAGCTCCGGCCTTAGCGGTAGAGATGATGATAAACACAAAAAGATACAAACTTTAAGGGTTAGCACAAATATATAAATATAAGATTTTTATAATAAAAAGCTAAAATAATAGATAAACTAATCTTAATAAATCAAATCTTAACCACCAAACTCTCTCAAGGAGATATGTTTCCACAAAACTAATTTGATTATTAAGATTAAGATTTAAAATATAAGATTTTTTTTTTAAAGGAAAGGAAATAAATCAAGGAAAAATATTAAATGAACTCCGAAAATTCCAAATATTTTTAGAAACATAATAAAAGTGATATAAACTCACAAAAAGTTTTAGACTTTTCGAATTAAATAAGTATTTTTTTTAATGTTTAAAATAGCAAATAAATCAAAATAAATAGTAAACTAGTTCAAAAAATATAAAAAATTCACACTATCTTAAGAAAACTATGAGAAGTTACCAGAAAATATAAAATATTTTTTTACGTTTTTTACTATTTTTAAAAATAAAATACAAACAGATTTTTTAGAGAAAAAGGACGAAACTGTTTTTGATTTTTAAAAATACTAAATCACCGAAAATTACGAAAGTTTTATGATGAAAATAAAATATATTTTTGGATTTTTTGTGAAAAGGACAAGATTTGTAGAGACTTTTTACTATTTTTAAGCTAAATAAAACAATAAAAACATGAGCTTTAATAAAAATAAACAATAAAAACTAAACTTTTATAAAAATATAAATATGATATGTTGGTGTAACGGAGCGTATAAAATACTCTCACACAATCTTACTATAACTCAACTCTTCATGGCATATTTTTATCAAAAGTTTTATAAAAATAAAATGAAATAAAAAGGATTAAGAGATGAGAAGAATATAGAGATGCAAAAAATAAATAAAACTTTTATAAAACTAAAGAGCATAAAAATAAAATACAAGAGTTTGGGTACAAAATACAAATAAAGATGATAAAATGAGGTGAGGAGGTGGGTTTTTATAGACCCACTAGTTACAATTGACCCTAATAATTTTTCATAAAAGTCTCTAAACTATTTAGATCTTGGCACAAATGAAACCCTCAAAACTTGGTCCCCAAGTTGAATTTTTCTCTTTCTTTTCTTTCTTCTATTTTTCTTTTTCTTCTCTTTCTTTTTCTTCTTAATTAATTAATTCTTCGTTTGGTCTTTAAAATTTTTCTTCTCTTTTCTCGATGCTTCAAATAAAATTATCATTGGTCCCGTAACTTCGTGCTCCTTCCATTCTCGTCGCTCGTTTTGTCCATTTTGCAATATCCGTTACCTGCACATACATAAACACAAAAACACAAATACTTATGGCTTTAGGGGTTAGTTTTGGTCTTTTTGGTCCGGTTTTGATAAAGAAAAAGGTATATGTTTTCACATATACCAAAATACCACAGACGAGAAGATTGCCGTGTCCTCACGCAATGTAATCAACTCACGCTTCTAAAAACAAAGATTTCAATCTCTTTCTACTAAACCTATGAAAAGTAGCAAAATTCCTCAAAAGAGATTAAGAAACCCTTATTTCTAAAAACGCCCCGTTTACCTTTTAATTCACATATAGATATTACGGTTAAGCACATTCCAATTATGAGTGACGGTTTGTTGAACTTTCATGTCGATCAATAACTCCAACATTTTTCAAACGACACGTTAGGATCACGGAGTAGGAAACACAACACAACGTGAAGTGACCGTACGGATAAAATACATCGTCCCTGATTTTTCACAAGCTCCCAAACTAAGCGTAAAATCGAAATCATTGTTAAATATGATTCTAGATGCTAACACTACCCATGGAAGTTACTTGTGTAATTACCTTTTGCTCCCATTTTCCTATTTTCCTCTAGATTTTTTATTTTTGTGAGAATTGAATTTCTTCAAGTTTCTCGTTTCGATAACTTTTATTCCGATAAAGATATAAAGCTAAGTGGCTAATTAGTTATCCATCTTCCCTCGAAAACCGTTGCACACAAGAATGAGGTCCACATCAAGGTCCTAATTTCACACGATTTAGGGAGAATATCCTTTTTATGGCGACCGAGACAACTCATCTACGAGTCCAGAGACACGAGGCTTTATTTAGATATATTCCGGATTCAAAGTTTGGCTTAACACTTATTTCAGCACATTTGCATTTTTGCAACTTAGGCCCTTGGTATTTTCAACCACTAACTCAACGGGATTACCGTTTAATCAGAAGTCTTATTACGACTTTGGATTTTCCTCTGCCTTTTTAGAAGTCTATGACAACTTTTATGGCTTTGGATTTTTCAACTTTAATACATTTGGGCTTTATTTCATGTTAATTTTTGTGCCAAACTCCGAATCCTACGGCTTTTATAACAATAGAAACAATAGCAAAAACTATCGAATCAGTTGTGTATTACACAGCTAACACCGACAAGTACCTTGATGTGTACCCAACTCTCATGGGCAAGGATTCTCTAAAGAAGAATAAAGAAATAACTATCGTCAAAAACTCAACATCTTTAATTATTATATCACATATATGGGGTGAAACAATTTTGTGGGAACAAAAAGCCATAAGTACCTTCGATGGGCTATAAAGAGAACCATCTACTCCACGCTTAGCATCTAAACTCATAAGTAACTCTATCATTCCTCGATCTCCGAAAATTTAAAATCCCAAATAATGAGATCCGCGGATGCTTAGCCGATTATTTTTAGATTATCTATGGTTAAGGGAACAAGCTAGGGCTCAACACGCTCCGGTCAAGTCAATTCTATTCCTACTCTCACCAGCGGAAAGTCAACAAGGTGTCAAAACATATACATTAATTTTAGCAAATGCTTCGTCAAATGAAATCAAGTCATGCATATTTAAAGTCACTCAGGGAAACTTGCAAATTCTTGGCCTTGTGAGCTAGAATTCGCATTTTATAGATTCTTGTCTAAGAGACTAGCAAACTTTTCAATCAAAAAGACTTAACAAAATCTTCAAAATTTTTAAATTTTTCACAATTTTGCACAATTTTTTCTTCAATTTCTAAGGAAAACGGGTTGCGAGAGTACACGGCAAGAAACAAGCAAGTGCGGTCAAATCAAATCGAAGATTACCCACCCCAGACTAAAATCAAACATTGTCCTCAATGTTTAAAGGTAGTTCTCAACGTAAATCTAAAGCCATTGGTTAGTTATGCTAATAGATAAACGATAATCGATAAAGATTTGGATATCGGATTTCCATAAGAGCGTCGATCATGAAACTCGAGGGGAGAAAAGACAAAGCTTCGAGCACGAGAGTCTTCATGTATCGAGAAAAATCCTGGACATAAACAACAACAACACGAAACACGAGAAATGGAAGAGGCGAACCTCATCACGTCACTTATTAGAAAACATAAATAAGATAAAAGGATAAGCATGGGGTGCCTCCCACTAAGCGCCATCGTTTTTGGTCACCGACTCGCTAGCCTGACTCGTCCCCGAATTCATTTGTCCTTGGGGAAACAAGCGGATGGGATACCCGGATCAAAGATGGTATCCTCACTCCGGAGGGAAAGAGAATGGGTAGGTTGGGAGGGAAAGAAAATGTCGGGCTCCAGCACATAAAGGATAACTCCTCCCAAACTCACATAAGGTATATCAAGAAAGAATGATCCATCATCCGGCGGTTTTGCGGGTGGACGAAGGGATGACGGATCACAATGAGAAAACTCCAAAGAAGATGGGAGCTCATGGTAATGGATAAGAGGTTTCGGCTCAACAACGAAGGCATCCATCGGAGGATCCTTATCTTGAATGACGGTTATAACATGAAAGTCATCAATGAATATCCTGGGTTTAAAATTTTTGTCTTCACATGAGGGCTCAACGGGATAAGTGATGGTCGACTCATCAGAGGAAGGAGAATCATCAGCAAGTAACAACGTATCCCCCTCGGGATCATTCATGGCATCCTCAATACCCGGTGGTATCAAGTCATCAATAGCATCCTCAATGATCGGGTCACTCATCGGAGTATCGGAAATTTCGTTCAAAACCTTGCTCATATCATCAACATCAAAGTAGAATCGCTCAAGAATCGGAGGATAAACATCGATAGTAGTGGGATTACCACTAATCTCTTCATCAAATTGGAAAGTTTCAAGCTCGGTAGAGAAATCACTATCTTTAACGGAGATAGGAGGCGAACTTGAATTGTCGTTAAGGGCTTCAATCCTAGAAATGAGAAGATTAACATTCAACAATGTTTCACGTAATGCTTCATCCTCGATCTGAACATCATCGGGTTCAATCTCTTCAATTTCTGGCTCAAAATCATTTACTTCATCTATGTTGACAGACTCAGAAGGTAAATCGTCGACGAAATCGATGTCTCCATAAGAATCATCATCGGAATCGGAGAACATCTCAACATGATCGCTCGAATTATCAAGAGAAGGCTCATCACAAATATCAACAACCCCAGACTCTCTTGGGCTTGGGATAAGGATCTCAACATTAGATGATTCCGTTTCTGGAATAGTACTAAGATGCTCATCCCCCATTATGAGAGAGTCAACGGGTTCAACAATGTTCGAAGAAATAGAATCATCGACCTCTTCCAAATTGACGTCACTTCTCTCAACCGGCGTGAGTGAAGGGGAAGGGTCGGAAATGAAAGGCTCAAAAACGGGAGTGGGATTGCCACTCGGAGGAGTATAATCGTCATCGAATCGAATCGTAAACGAAAGGTCTCCGGTAACTAATTTTAGCGGCTTGCTCTTCAGCAAGTAATTCACCATAAGTTTTCTGAGGAGGATCTTCTTTTCCGTGGGAAAGTTTATCAAGAAGATTCTTAAGATCAATCATTATTTCCAGAAATTTTGGATTAGACATTAGTGAAGGTTGTGGTTGAACTTCTTGGTATTGTGGAGGTGGGTCATAAGAATAGTCGTAATTGTTACAAGGAACTTGCTCGTAAACAATCGGATTCTGCATCTGACAATCGAAATTAACGTGCGGACCTCCACAATACTCACAACAGTACGATTGTTGTGACGAATAAGGGTAAGGTTCATAACCAAAGGTCGAATTGTTAAATTGAGCTTGACATTGAATACCTTGGTGAGGACCACCACAGTACTCACAAGAGTATGTCTCCGGCTCATGGTACAGAGGTTGGTTAGGGAAATTGGTTGTCTCATTGTAAGGATTGTGATGATACTCGGTTCCGAAATTTCCATTGCTACAACCGGGACAATTCCCACCATATTCGGGTCCTCCGCACCATATGCACAAGAGTTGATAAATTGAAGAATTATCCGGATAAGAGTTCGCAATTTCCACCATTTCCGTGATAGGCTCGGATTCTAGAACGGAGTCATCTCGGCTCGAAACATATTCCATTTCCCTTACCGGAGAAGGAGTAGGAATCGAAGGTTCTTCAATCAAATTTTTCCACCATGCTATTATGTCGTCATCAGTATGAAGAGTACCCTTTTGTTCTAGACGTGCATAAAGACGGGCGAGATCTGGATTTGGATTGATAAAATTCTGGCATACATTACAAAATCCATTTCGACAATTATTACCGCACCAGTCGCAAATACATCTCAAACATCGATATTGATTCTCTTCCATCGGATTTTTACAATGAAAGCAATGTCGTGACGGTTTTGTTTCATGAACGATGGGGTCATGAGGACCACCACATCGAGAACATTTAAGAGATGCCATAAGAATTATACTTTTAGAAGAAGAAGAGATAGAATTATCGGATTAGAAGAGCAAGAAGATAGAATTAAACGGTTCAAGAGGGTATAGAGATAAAGAACTGACGGTTTAGAGGATAAAGACGATTATTTTTGGGTTTTTATAAAATCAAACATAAAAGGAAAACAAATTTTGAAAAGGAAAATATTTTTGGGTTTTTTTTAAACACTTTAGGAAAAGTGTTTATGATTATTTTATTTTTGTATTTTTATAATTTTATGAAAAGTATTTACAAAAGAGAGGGAACTCCACAGAGGAGGGTCTTCAAATACCAAACTTCAAACTCCGAAACGAAAAATCGCTAACACACCTCCCCGGCAGCGGCGCCATTTTTTATCTTTCGTTTTAGTACATAGAATTTACCGGAAGTACGGAACTCCCGGGTCTTTCTCCCAACGAGGGTGTAATGGAAAATCGATTCGTTGTTTAAAGGTCGAGTGATTTGAATAGGATAAAAATATTTTGGGTTTTGGAACTTAATAAGAAAGAAACAATTAAGCATGTAAAACAAGAAAGCTAAACACAAATAAGCAATTATGCAAATTAAACGAAAAACATATAAGTTTATGGGTTTTTGACTAATTAAAATGATAATGGTTAAAGCAAAGACAATAATAAAACTAGTAGCAAGTAAATAAACTAAAGTTAACGATAAAAGATAACAACTAAAAGTAACGAACTAAATTATGCTAAGCAAGCGAATAAGAAATATATGATGAAAGATATACTTGTTAAGCAAATTATCAAGATCCTTAAGTGTGGTTTATTATTTCAATTAAGTCATTTATTGATGAATTAATATCTTTTACACATAATTATTTTATCACAATAATTTTTCATAAAGAGATATCAATATCTAGATTAAAACCTAATTATTTTCACGGCTTTTGCCCGCTTCAACAACCAAAATTTCAATCTAAGTAACTTAAAATTACTAACCAATATATTTTCTAACTTTTGTAAAACCACACTTAATTCACGGAATAATCTACTCAACAAGTATATAAAAAGTCTACTCACTAAGCATAGCAAACCAACACATAGCAATTAATTCAAGAAAAGTAAACATAACTACTATACTACAATTAATAACTAGTAAAGATTCAAAAAGTAAAGAAAGTAGAACCCGGGTGACAAAACGAGAGGAATAAAACCACCCGATCAAATAAGCATAAATTAACACAAAAGTTTACAACTTTATTAATCTTATCCACTAATTAGTAAGTAAAGTTTAAAACTTTATTCACCAACAAGCTTAAAAATTACTAAAGTTTCAAACTTTATGTATTAAAAATGCTTAACGATCCTTAAGATCCGGCCTTAGCGGTAGAGATGATGATAAACACAAAAAGATACAAACTTTAAGGGTTAGCACAAATATATAAATATAAGATTTTTATAATAAAAAGCTAAAATAATAGATAAACTAATCTTAATAAATCAAATCTTAACCACCAAACTCTCTCAAGGAGATATGTTTCCACAAAAACTAATTTGGTTATTAAGGTTAAGATTTAAAATATAAGATTTTTTTTTAAATAAAGGAAAGGAAATAAATCAAGGAAAAATATTAAATGAACTCCGAAAATTCCAAATATTTTTAGAAACATAATAAAAGTGATATAAACTCGCAGAAAAAGTTTTAGACTTTTCGGAATTAAATAAGTATTTTTTCGATTTTAATGTTTAAAATAGCAAATAAATCAAAATAAATAGTAAACTAGTTCAAAAAAATATAAAAAATTCACACTATCTTAAGAAAACTATGAGAAGCTACCAGAAAATATAAAAATATTTTTTTTACGTTTTTTACTATTTTTTAAAAATAAAATACGAAACAGATTTTTTAGAGAAAAAGGACAGAAACTGTTTTTGATTTTTTAAAAATACTAAATCAGCTCAGAAAATTAAGAAAGTTTTATGATGAAAATAAAAGATATTTTTGGATTTTTTGTGAAAAGGAAAAGATTTGTAGAGACTTTTTACTATTTTTAAGCTAAATAAAACAATAAAAACGTGAGCTTTAATAAAAATAAACAATAAAAACTAAACTTTTATAAAAATATAAATATGATATGTTGAGCGTGTGCACGGAGCGTATAAAATACACTCACACAATCTTACTATAACTCAACTCTTCATGGCATATTTTTATCAAAAGTTTTATAAAAATAAAATGAAATAAAAAGGATTAAGAGATGAGAAGAATATAGAGATGCAAGAAATAAATAAAACTTTTATAAAACTAAAGAGCATAAAAATAAAATACAAGAGTTTGGGTACAAAATACAAATAAAGATGATAAAATGAGGTGAGGAGGTGGGTTTATATAGACCCACTAGTTACACTTTGACCCCTAATAATTTTTCATAAAAGTCTCTAAACTATTTAGATCTTGGCACAAATAAAACCCTCAAAACTTGGTCCCCAAGTTGAATTTTTCTCTTTCTTTTCTTTCTTCTATTTTTCTTTTTCTTCTCTTTCTTTTCTTCTTAATTAATTAATTCTTCGTTTGGTCTTTAAATTTTTCTTCTCTTGCCTCGTTGCTTCAAATAAAATTATCATTGGTCCCGTAACTTCGTGCTCCTTCCATTCTCGTGCTCGTTTTTTGTCCATTTTGCAATATCCGTTACCTGCACATACATAAAAACAAAAACACAAATACTTATGGCTTTAGGGGTTAGTTTTTGGTCTTTTTGGTCCGGTTTTGATATAGAAAAAGGTATATGTTTTCACATATACCAGTAGCTTAAGGCTCTGAGCTACTGGTCTCAATTTAGTAAGGATTTTCCAAAGGATTGATATAGCGGGGATTAAGTTTTCACGTTTACTACTCGCTTCACATAATTTCAGGGTGGATCCGTAAGCTTAATTCTGGGTTATCTCGAAGGGTTCAAGAGATTTACGTTGTCTATGTCTCCAAATGGCTTGTGAGTAACTTACATATCCATCTTAACTTAGAATGGTTTTCTTGGTATCATTTCGAATGGGTTCAGGGTTGCTAAGTTGGGTACTTCCATTTCTCCCCAATCATCAGAATTGGCTCTTACGACCATAGAGGATCTTTTACGGTGCCTTTGTGTCACTAAAGAGATAGGTATGGTTATAGAAGAAGTTGGACAATGAAAGGTGTCTATCCTAACCATTGTCAGACTCGAGAGATGTCGATAAGAGAGTTTGGCCAACGAGAGGTGTCTATCCCAACCGTTGCCAAACTTGATAGGCACGCTACATGTTCTACTAAGGTTCGGATGGTTTCTTTACTTCTGCCATTAGTCGGGAGATGATACACTGTAAGCATATCCCGAACTGTTCTCTCGGCTCTAGGAAGTGATAGATGAAAACGGGTGTGTGACTATTGCCACAATCCGGAAAGGACAGAAATCAGCATTTCCTAAAGCACACGGTTTCCTTTACGTGTGGAGAAGTCTATTTGCATAACTCAGGTTTTCCGATCGCACTTTTTCCTTAAAGAGTATCGGAGGGAGTTGAAGGTTGAGGCGGGAGAACTAGGTGTGTGTATTAACTAAATGAATCTCAGATAGAGAAAACAGATCAAGGGGGATTCCCTTTTTTTTATCGGAGTTCCATAGTGGAAAGAAGGTAAGGAGCTGGAGTTCGAAAGGGAGGACTAGCTTATTGGAGCAAGTCACTTTACCGGAAGAAGAGGAGTAGATATTCTCTCACCTCCTTTATAACTTATAGGATTTCACAAACACATCAAACCAATAACATACGGGGCATATACAAGTTTTTAGAGAGAGAAAGTTTTAGAGAGAGAAAGGGAAGAGAGTTGGGAACTATGTGAAACAAAGAAAAATGGTATTGAAGCTCCAACCCTCTACCTTGGGAGGTAGAGGGTATTTATAGTTTTCTTACAAGACTCGCCTCTTACGGGCTGTGGATCAAGCATACAGTGGGTAAAGACCCGTCCTCCACGGTGTTACTTAACTAAATACTAACTAATATTAACTGACTACGACTACGAGCTTTCTAACGGTTACATATACTTGAGGTGACCGACACTTTAATGACTGGATTTTTCTAAATCCTAACAATCTCCCCCTAAGGGAGGTCACCTCAAATTACACAGAATACAAACAGATATTACATTAATATTGCTCTTGGATTCTTGTTTAAGTTCATTGATCTGTAGCCCGTAGTCTTTGATCCTCCATGTTTTGCATGTTTGGATAATTCAAGTGGAGGTCTTTAACTGATCCACGTGATGATGAGTTTTGAGCCAGCTTTGAGATCATCAGCTTGCATAAATCTCTGAATCATCCATTGTAGTGTTGACATTATGTGATGTTGTGACAGTGGACCAACATGCTCACATTCTGGATCATGATTTCTTTTCATCAGAGTAGCGGAAGCTTTTGTTGATTCATGATATTTGCAGCAGCATAGCTGAAGCATGGAGTGAGATTATCAGAGTCATTGATGCACTAATCATTATTTCTTTGGAAATGAATGTGTTGTGTGAGCATACGGCTATGGATTGACCTCTTCATTCTGATCAGCTGCAAACTTTGGGTGTACCTGCATACAACAGTTAACAATAAAGCGCACGAAAGTGTCTTTGATCACTTTCGTTGAATTGAGGTACACGGCCCACGGATCCCCGTTGATCAGTACAAGTACTGCCTGTGATCAGGTATAATGCCGAAGAACCTCCTTGACAGGGTTTCGCAGCTGCTCTAGCTGTTCTCAAACCGGAATGTCACAAAGAAGACAACACGGAGTAAGTGAACTAGCGAATTTAAGATTCACTGATTGATGAAAAGAGATTTGAAAAACAATCGTGTACTGCTCAATATAAATTGTTTTTGCAATACAACGAAGGTTTTAAGGAAAATCAATTATCAATCATAAACACCTTTTTAATTTTGAAATATTAATACACAGTCGATGTGCTTGAGAAAAGAGTTTTAAGCACAATGACCGGTTTTTCAAAGGTATCCGTCAATCCATAACCTCAACCAGGGTTGATTCAAAATTTTGAATCACCCCATTGTTTCTGTTCAGTTGTCACATGTTTGATCTATTGGATAGATCTCACATGCCACCTACCAAGAGCTTGTTTGAAGTTGGCTCTAGAAGGCTTTCCATCTTCATTGTGAATATGTTTGCATATCACTCAGATGTTCTGGCAATACCACAAGGATAATGCGTAGGACTCTTAAAATATATTCTCTCTTTCCACATTGTGTGAAACAGAGAGTCTTCATTGATTGTGTCCTTAATGAGATTTATTGATGATCTCTTGGCTCTAGACTCAATTGTGCACATTTGGTTCCTATGCCAGAGACTAGGGAGAGGGTCTCCTTCTTCAATATCAACTATCTCTAAGAGAAAGTCGATAGATAATGTAGGTTCCCCTGTGAGAATGAAATAAGTCCTTTTAAGAGGAACTTGAGTAGCTTGGGAAGATGTAGTGCAGTGCGTCACTGGGTCGATGACGTCTTGTCTTAAATACCGGTGTTACCTAGGTAACAGCCAGTAGCATATGAATTGAACCCGGTTTCTGCCCTAAGGTTGAAATAATGGAGGGCTATTTCTTTTCACCCTTTTCATATTTATTTCTTTTTCATTCTTTAAACCCTTCAGTGCTTACCGAGACTTCATTACTAGAACCTTGTTGGGTTTATTCCAGTTCTAGCTCAATCTCAGTCCCCACTCTTCCCATATCTCACTTTACTCCTTTTTTCATCATACCTAAGGACTCTACACTATCTAGTGGATTGTCTTTGGGTAGATCCCTCCGCTCTGCGGGATCGTGGAATGAATACCTAATCTAACCATCCTTATATCACCATACATAAAGTAAATTTGGTCGGTCTTTTGGTATTGTTCATCAGCCATTGGAACCAATTGAAAACCATTTGAAAATCAATCCAGGTACTTGTGATATATTATCAAAGCATTTTGTACCTGAATCGTTTTTGATATTTTAGAAAACGGCTCCCCCTCAACATGTGCAACATATGTTTGAAATCATTTTGGCACATGGAGGCAAGAGGAAGAATTCACTTCTTTGATAAATATTTTCTAAAAATATCGACATCACTTCCCGATCAAAATCAGTGTTTCACATACAGTTAAAGATATTTTCGGGAAAGAATGTGGTTTTCAAAAATTTGCTCCCCCTCAATATGTGCATCTGATTTTGAAATTGTTTAGCACATATTAGGGAAAAACTGCACTTAGAGACAAATCAATCACGTTTTAATCCATTTTGGTTTGATGTAGATGCTCCCCCTTAACATGTGCATGGGAAATTTGAAATCTTTTGGCACATGTAGGGAAGGGAGCATGTTAATCACGTATTAAACCATTTATTGAATTATCAGTTTAAATCCAATTTAAATCACAAATTCTCCCCCGATCACAATTTTCAAATCCTTTGAGATTTGTGATCTCTATTGATTTAAATTAAATTTTGAGAAATTTTGAGGAGAATAGTGACTTGCTTTTTGAAAAGCATTTTAACTGATAAGGATCGGATTTTGAGACTTTAAACTCCATTGATCAATCATGCATAAATATCTTTTGAAAACATAACATTAGCCAAGGTCTTGAATCAATTGTATAAAACATTGTTCTTTTTGATTTTCCAAAAGTAGACCTTGCTCTTTTACGTGCCAATTGTTTGAAAAATAACCTTTTTGATTGAATTGAATTCATTCTCCCCCTCAATCAATGACATGAGTTGTTGATTGAGAGTTAGAGATTTTGGTCAGTCGAGGTATTTTCAAAGCAATCATATGACTGGAGAACGGTCACGGCTCATGAACTTCGTGAGTAAATTCATCGGGACTGTTAGATTCGGGAATGATCATTTCGGTGCAATTATGGGTTATGGAGACTATGTTGTTGGTGATAGTGTAATCTCCAGGGTATATTACGTAGAAGGTCTTGGTCATAACTTATTCTCTCTGTCGGTCATTTTGTGCTTCGTCTAGAAGTGGCCTTCAAAACATACCGTTTCGTTAGAGAACTTGATGGTGCGTAACCTTTAACTGGAACACGTGGTTCAAACCTATACACCATCTCTATCAAAGATATGATGAAGTCTTCTCCAATTTGCTTGTTGTCAAAGGCCTCGAAAACAAAGTCATGGTTATGGCATTGTCGTCTCAATCACTTGAACTTCGGCACCATAAATGATCTTTCCAGAAAGGACTTAGTAAGAGGCTTACCTAGACTAAAGTATGAAAAGGATCATCTTTGTTCAGCATGCCAATTGGGAAAAAGCAAGAAGTATGCCCACAAACCCAAACCTACAAACTCAGTTATGGAAGTTCTTCATACCATTCACATGGATTTATGTGGACCCATGAGAGTGCAGACTATTAACGGAAAGAAATATGTGTTAGTTGTGGTTGATGATTTCTCTCGATTTACTTGGGTTAAGTTCTTGAGGACAAAGGATGAAACTCCAGATATCATCATTAAACTTATCAAATTACAATTGCTGAGTTCGACTTAACAAAACCGTCGAAATCATCCGAACAACGTAATGGAACTAAGTTTGTCAATAAAGAACTTAGCGAGTTTTATGAAAGTGTTGGAATCAGTCATCAAAGAAGTGTTCCACGAACTCCTCAACAGAACGGTGTAGTTGAAAGACGAAATCGAACTCTTGTGGAAGCCGCAAGAACAATGCTGATTTACTCAAAGGTTCCAATGTTTCTGGTGAAGCCATTGCCACTGCATGCTACACTCAAAATCGATCCCTAATTCACACAACTCATGGAAAAACTCCATATGAACTTGTCTACAATCGAAAACCTGATCTATCATTCCTTCGTGTATTTGGTGCGTTGTGTTATCCAACTAATGAGGGTCAAGATTTAGGTAAACTGAAAGCTAAAGCGGACATTGGAGTATTTGTGGGATAGCACCAGCGAGAGAAAGGTTCAGAATTTACAACAAAAGAACTCGAAATATCATGGAAACAATTCACGTTACGTTTGATGAGCTGACCGGTCAAATGGCTCCAAGACAATCCAAACGGACCGCATCACAACATTCATCAAGTAGTCCCATTAGTTCTACTCTTGTACAAAATCCCTCACTAGCAACTCCATATGTACCACCTTCAGAAGATGATTTGAAGAAATTGTTTGATCCAATGTTTGATGAACACTATGAGCCAATTGCTAATGATCTATCAAATCCATCAACAAAGGCTGCTCCTATCCCTGTCAACGTAGATAACCCTTCAGTTTCTATGTCATTGAGTCAAGAAGTGCTCGATGTCGATCACTCTATCATCTTCTTCCCCATCATCAAGTGTACATCATGGAACTGTTTCGGCACCTATGATGGAGATAACCCTTTGTTACTCTGAAGATGCTCTGATAACATATTTTCCTCGAATATTCGTAACCATCTTCATCGGAGAAAATGACTCTACTACTCAGTTCTCCAACAACAACCACACGAACACCTTAGAAAATTGACTCATGATCATCCATTGGACAACATCATTGGAAATCCTTCTCGTCCAGTATCTACTCGTAAACAACTTGCAACCTGTCAGATGCGTATGGGTGCTTCTTCAACTCCATTCTCTAAGATCGAACCAAAAGACGTTAAACGCCATGAATGAAGACATCGGTTCAATGCCATGCAAGAAGAATTCATGATCTTGATTGACTAGATGTATGGGAATTGGTATCACTCTCACTATGCTTGATCATTTTATAAAGTGGATCTTCAAAGTAAAACTTGATGAGCATGGTGATGTTTTAAAGAACAAGGCTAGATTATTAAAAAAGGATACCGTCAAGAGGAGAGGTATTGACTTTGAAGAATCATTTGCTCCCCACGACGAGCAATAATCTTCTGGGCTAATGCTGCAAGTAAGAATATGGTAATCTATCAGCATGGATGTAAAGACGCTTTTCTTAACGAGATCTTAAAGAAGTCGTGATAATGTTAGCCCAACCGAAGGTTTTGTGAATCCGAGCATCCTATCTCATGTCTATTTGAAGAAGGCTCTTTACGGTTTGAAGCAAGCTCCAAGCGTTATTGTATGATAATGCATCATTTTTCTCGGACCTGAATCCGGCGTTTGATGGGATCGTTCGGAGGCATTGTGGGAACCGCGGTAGCGTTCAACATGGTTTGCGAGAGTACCTTTGACATTGTTCGTGCACTAGAGGCACTAACGACTTACTTTATGGTTCCCGAAGACGCCAATTGCTGCTATGCAATGTTTCTCTCAACTTTTCGGTACTGTATGCTCCACTCAACCGTGCCGCTTGAGCTTCCCGCATATTCAAGAAAACACTTTGTGGCTATAGGACGCCATCACGAGTTCATACATCTTGCGTCTTCAAGATCAGACCGTATTAGAGTATGAAAGCGACATAGACTTTGTCTCATCGACTCTGACCAAACCTTCTGCCTTATCGCTGATAATGAGCATTCTTTGATTGCCTCAATTAAGAAAAGCCTGGCAGCTGTCCATCAAAAGTCGATAGATTACTGATAGAGCTTGCAAAAAAGATCGCTTAGATGTCAGATTGCCTTTAAGAAATATATCGCGTCGAAGATCACGTGAGCAAATGATTCTTCAAAGTCAATACCCTCCTCTTGACGGTATCCTTTTGCAACCAATCTAGCCTTGTTCTTTAATACATCGCCATGCTCATCAAGTTTTACTTTGAAGATCCACTTTATAGAAATGATCATAGCATAGTCAGGAGCAGGTACCAATTCCCATACATCTAGTCAATCAAGATCATGAATTTCTTCTTGCATGGCATTGAACCAGCTGTCTTCATTCATGGCAGTTTTAACGTCTTTTGGTTCGATCTTAGAGAGTACGGAGTTGAAGAAGCACCATACGGCATCAGTTGCAAGTTGTTTACGAGTAGATACTGGACGAGAAGGATTTCCAATGATGTTGTCCAATGGATGATCATGAGTCAATTTTCTAAGGTGTTCGTGTGGTTGTTGTTGAGGAACGAATAGTAGTCATTTTCTCCGATGAAGATGGTTCGATGATGGTTCGAGAAAATATGTTATCAAAGGAGCATCTTCTCGGAGTAAAGGGTTATCTCCATCATGGTTAAATGCATTCGGGGCATGATGTACACTTGATGATTGGGGAATTGAAGATGATACAGAGTGATAGAGCATCGTAGGCACTTCTTGACTCAATGACATAGAAACATAAGGGTTATCTACGTTGACAGGGATAGGAGCAGCCTCCGTTGATGGATTTGACAGATCATTAGCAATTGGCTCATAGTGTTCATCAAACATTGGATCAAACATTTTCTTCAAATCATCTTCTGAAGGTGGTACATATGGAGTTGCTAGTGAGGGATTTTGTACAAGAGTAGAACTAATGGGACTACTTGATGAATGTTGTGAGATGCGTCCAGATCGATTTTCTTGGAGCCATTTGACCAATCAGCTCATCGAACGTAACGTGAATTGTTTCCATGATATTTCGGGTTCTTTTGTTGTAAATTCTGTAACCTTTTCTGTTTGGTGCATATCCTACAAATACTCCAATGTCCGCTTTATTAGTTTACCTAAATCTTGACCTCATTAGTTGGATAACACAACGCACCAATAACGGGAATGAAGATCAGGTTTTCGCGGATTGTAGACAAGTTCATATGGAGTTTTTCCCGATGAGTTGTGTGGTATTGGATGATCGATTGAGTGTGCATGCAGTGGCAATGGCGAAGAGAAACATTGGAACCTTTGAGTAAATCAGAAGTGTTCTTGCGGCTTCCACAAGAGTTCGATTTCGTCTTTCAACTACACCGTGTTAAGAGTTCGTGGAACACTTCTTTGATGACTGATTCCAACACTTTCATAAAACTCGCTAAGTTCTTTATTGACAAACTTAGTTCCATTGTCTGTTCGGATGATTCTGACGGTTTTGTTAAGTCTAACCCGCAGCTGGCATTTGATAAGTTTAATGATGATATCTAGAGTTTCATCCTTTGTCCTTAAGAACTTAACCCAAGTAAATCGAGAGTAATCATCAACCACCACTAACACATATTTCTTCCCGTTAATATTCTGCACTCTCATGGGTCCACATAAATCCATGTGAATGGTATGAAGAACTTCCATAACGCTGAGTTTGTGGTTTGGTTTGTGGGCATACTTCTTGCTTTTTCCAATTGGCATGCTGAACAAAGATGATCCTTTTCATACTTTAGTCTAGGTAAGCCTCTTACTAAGTCCTTTCTGGAAAGATCATTTATGGTGCCGAAGTTCAAGTGATTGAGACGACAATGCCATAACCATGACTTTGTTTTCGAGGCCTTTGACAACAAGCAAATTGGAGAAGACTTCATCATATCTTTGATAGAGATGGTGTATAGGTTTGAACCACGTGTTCCAGTTAAAGGTTCTGCACTATCAAGTTCTCTAACGAAACAGGTATGTTTTCTGAAGGCCACTTCTAGACCAGAAGCACAAAATTGACCGACAGAGAATAAGTTATGACCAAGACCTTCTACGTAATATACCCTGGAGATTACACTATCACCAACAACATAGTCTCCATAACCCATAATTGCACCGAAATGATCATTCCGAATCTAACGTCCGATGAATTTACTCAATTCATGAGCGTGACAATCGCTCCATCATATGATTGGAACAGCCTGAGTCCAGGTACCACCGAACGATTTGAACTATCTTCAGTTGAACACGATGGAAGAATGGATAATGGATAATTAGGATCCCCATGCAAGAATGGGTTCCATTTAGTTAGTAACAGTGATTGGAACACCCACATCGGAAGTAGAAACAATGGAATCATCAGGGATTGATGCAGTGCTAGAGTATGCATTAGACCTCTTCAAAGTATGTTTACTTCTTAAAGGAATAGTTCTACCAGTAGGCATCCATTTCCTAATGGGCATTGATCTAGATAATTTAGGGCACAATACATTAAGACTAAATTTGTGACCAGTAGGTATCCACTGATAACCTACATTACTAAATATTCTTCCTGTGGGTTTCCAATATTTTCTAATCTTCTTTTGCCTTTGCTTTCTAGCCTTCTTAGCTCTATTTTTGGCATTAACAGTTTTAACTGGGTATTAGTAATAGAAACCAAGCAATCATCATTACATGTTTTGGCAAAAGTAGCAGAATTCAAATTAATTACAGTACGCTTACAGCTAATACTAGAATCAACATGATTCGTTTTATTCAACTCAAGCTTAATGTTCCTAGGGTGGTCTTCTACTCTCTTCTATTGCACATTTTTAGCTTGCGAGGTCCTATCTTGCTTTGTATTTCCAGGAGGCTTTGACCCGCTTGGTTTTGTGTCACTGGTTACTCCTGTAGAGGGAATTATGGGAACATTAGTTGCTTGGGCTACCTTTTGCATTCCTAAACTAGAAGTGCAGGGATCTGAACTACTTGAAGGCACTTTAGAGTTCACTTTCTTAACACTGGGCATAGAATGGGTTGCATACTTAGCACTAGGCATAGAACAAGGCATCACAGCTTTATCTTTCTCACATAAAGATTTAGGGCATGTTGCTCTTAAACATTCTAACAGCTCCTGAGATCGTTTGGCCTGAATGCAAGCAAACCTAATTTCTCTATCAAGTGGCTTATTTATGAAATCCTCTTCTACAATCTCACGGAGACATTCAAGACTATCCTTAAGGTGAGCAAAATAGTTATGAAACACAAGTTCGTTATTTCTGAGATGAGGAGGAATGTATTTAACAGTCACAATATATTTAGAGTCTGCAGGTGACTTTGATGCAACATTCTCATTGAAGACAAGTGGCATTTTCCTTTTTCCGACTCATCATTCTCAATTTCCTTTAGTAAAGATGTTATTTTTTCGTTGTTCTTGTCACGAGTGACTTTCATTGAATCATATAACTCTTTAAAGTGTCTTTTAACTTTTTCATTTTCTTCTAGAAAACTCTCATTTTCCTTTTGTAAAGCATTAACCAATTTTTGAAGATGAAAAGTTTGAGAACACTGAGAATCTAAAGGAGGAGGCATTTGGGATCCAGTCACATTGTTCTTTTCACCCTTTAATTGTGAAATTTGGGCTTTCAACTTTCTGATCGTGTTGTTGAGCTTGAATATGTTCGTCACGTTTGTTTATTTCAAAAAGTGCATCAAACTCTTGAACATTTGAGGATGTCTTGATGTTTGAGGTTTTGACATTTTCTTTGAAATGTTGATATTTTAGTTGCAAATCAAAATGTTCAACTTCTAGCTTAGAAAGATGTTTTACCAAATTATCATGATCATCCTGATAAATTTTCTAATTTAGTTCTGAGTTTTGTTTTCAAGCTCAATGACACGATCATGGGATACTTTCAAAGCAACAAGCATTCATGAAATTGAGAAGCAGTAATAGAGTGCTTAGTAACAAGAAAACACATCTTGAGACACACAACTCAATATTAAGTTCTCATTTAAGATATGCAGATTCTTCCTTTCAATTTCATTATATTTGGGTTCCCGTTCATAATCATTGACCTCAACTATCATTGCATCAAATTCCTTTTCCATTTCTTTAATATCTGAGTCTATCCCTTTTTGAAGACTCTCAAATTGACCTTTTATTTGTTTAAAGAAAGGCATGACCTCGGTTAAATAGCATTCTTTAGTTTGCTCAAAACCCCTCTCCCCTTCAGTTATCCCAATAGGTGTGATCCTTTTCTTACATGTCTTCTCAAAATCAACAAATAGTTGATAAACAACATACACAGGCTGATTAAGGTCTTGCTCTTTGTGGGAATAGATCTAGGAACTAAATGCATTGGTGTATTCGGGGGATACACAGTTGCTAGAGGCATTTTCCTAAGGGGAGTGTTTGTTTTAACAAGTGCATTAGCTTTTTGCATATCTATGTCCTTTTTCCAAAAAACTTGTTTTGGGGTTAATAGAGTTTGAGGCTTAAATCTGTTCAGGGAAATCCAATTTTCTTTAGTGTAATCATGGGGTTTGAACGTTATGTTTTGCTTTTCACACTCAGGATCTTTTAGCTTCTTATTCATTTTCTCCCTTGTGACTTCATCTAATTGCCTATCTTCCTCAGTGCACTCACCAACTAGATTTCTGCCTAGGCTTAAGGATTTCATTACCATCATATACTACCTTCTGAGCTTCTCTAGCCACTTTACCATATTCAGGATTGGGTTCCTTTACGAGGGAATGCTATGCTTATCGCTGAGAACTCTATGCTTAGTGATCATGTGAGCAGTCTGAATGGTATTCCCTTGTACGTACAACTTATTTTCAAGCTTGTTTTTCAAAGTTTTTAGATTGGAAAAGTCATTCAAAAGTTTTGATTCCTTAGCATTAAATTCTTGTTTAAGCACTTTAACATTATCTTGGAGTTCTTGTTTTTGCTTAACAATTTTAGACAACATTTCTTGTAAGGAGTTTAACTCTTGTTTTAACACTTCTTCTCTAAAATTACTTTTTCTAATAATTGTATGCATATGGTCATCCATTTCCTGCTCACGGGTAGTTAACTCAAACTTAGCTCGTTGTTCATAAATAACAACTTGTTCTTTATAAGCATTCGATTCGGAGATACTGTAATTATCAGCACATGGAGTGTATTCATCAAAAACATAGTCATCATTGACCGCAGAGGATGCATCACTTGGTACAATCTCACTTTCAGTTTGCATCACATATTGATCATATGGGACAATATTACTATTACCCACATTATCCATATCTGATTCATTAGTTACATGTGATTGTACTTCGTTATGCATCTCTTACTCATCAACTTTATCGTATAGTTTTAATACCTCAGAGATGATAGATTCTTTGGAAGGACCACCTACTCGTGGTGATGAAACCTTTGGAGAGACCATTGGTAAAATGCTAGCCATGAAGATTGTGCAGGGTAGTGAGGTTCATCATCGACATCAGAGTCAAATGCATCACAGTTAGCAACTTGAAAGGCATTTTGATGATTGTGACCTATTTCTGAATTGGTCGCTCATCCACATCAGCATCATAGGTTTTGGCATTTCCATCCGCAAGAAACAACAACTCTTCTCCATCCAAAACCGCTCCATCGTCTGAGCTTGCACCAGCAGCATCTTGTCCCTGAAGTATTCTGTATTTTGAGGGCGTTTTGGAGATATGCAGTTCCTTGCAATGTGTCCATCACCACCATAGTTGTAGCACTTCATTTGCTTTAATTGTACTTGATTGGCATTCCTTCCACGATTCTGATTAGACACATACCCTCCACCTACTCCACCTCTTCCCTGTTCATACTGTCTTCCTTGAAGTGGTTGCACCATAACCTTTCCATCTCTGACAATAGCATGATTGTGAAGATTGGATGCAGTTCTGATTTCATTGTTGGTGTGAAGACTGTTAGTATGTGGAGAGAGGGTTATGTTTTGTTTAACCATAAGAGCCAGTTGATTGATGAAGTGTTCCATGACTGCATTAGCATCAGGTTGTTTGAACCTCGGATCGAGAATGAGTTTGTGATTACCATTTCCAGTAGGTATGACTTGTGAAGCTTTGGTAGTGATCCCTACATTGGTGTAGAATGTTGTTGAATCATTTGATGAGCTTGTCTCTCCCTGATTAGATTTGAACTATTTAAGAATCATTCGTTCAAACATAGTATGTCTCTCATTCTGAAGCAGGAATGCATACAATTGCTTATAGTTAGTGTTCCTCAAACCCTTAGTTAACTTGACTGAAGTGAAAAATTTGTGCCATTCGGGATTCATGTTGTTCACAAACTTTGAGTTTAGTTGAATATTTGGCATAGTCATCTTAATATTCCTCATGTCATTCACAAGCTTGTGGAACCTCACGTAATATTCAAGGACACTTTCCCTGGTTTCATCTTAAAGTGCTCAAAGTCATCATAGCCAGATTGTGATTCTCTGTCTTCTTTAGTTAATTCGAACTTAGAGAAGCATCTTGACATTGTCCCAAACTGCCTTGGCTTCATTGTTGTGATTGATTAACTTGTAGATGTCTTTGGAAGACCCTATATGTTTGAAGCCCCGATATCAGCATCATATCTCTTTTTCTCCTTATCACTGAGCTCATCATACATCTTTGGCCTTTCCAATCCTAAGATCACTGTTCCATCCAAACAGCTTTCAAGTATGTCTCCAGTAGTCTCAATCTGATAAGGTCCTTCATCAATTGATTTGAGAATGTTAACCCCATTTTCCTTTCCCAAACAGTACAACCTAATTCGTTGAGCCCATGAGTCATAATCGGTTACATCCTGCTCAAGCATAGGTGGATCATATCCGATCTAGTTGTGAACGTCCTCACTACAGTAGAAACGATAGTAGGCATGTTGTTAGACATGATTACAAGTTCTACGGGATTTTACTATTCCTTGATTAAACCGGAAATTGATTCTTTCACGGGATTTTACTAAACCAAAAGAACAACCGTAAAATGTAGCACGAAGAAGTGACAAGTCTCAATAGACAAGTAGCTAATCAGAACAACTCGCTTTGGTATCAAATCGCTAAACAAATAACTCGCTTCAAAGACAAGTCGCTTGAAACTCAAGTCGCTTAAAGAAACAACTCGCTTAAAACCCAAGTCGCATAAAGAGTCAACTCGCTAAATAGCCAAGTCGCATACAGAGACAACTCGCTTAACAACTGTCGATAAACCAACTCGCTTAATAGCCAAGTCGCTGGGAACTCAAGTAAGCTAAAGAATCAACTTAATAGCCAAGTCGCATAAAACCAACTCGCTTCAAATAATAAAGCAACTCGTGACTCCAAGAAATGCAACACCTGTGGCTCAACTCGCTTTGCGTACACTTTTTTTCAAAACAACCACTTTATCAATCAAAAACAGCCAAACCACATTGATTCAAGCCTTCCAATTCAACACCTAAACACATATGATGATCCTAAACACAAAAGTACAATCAAAATTCAAACTTTAACACTAGAAATTGATCAAATGATTCAAACTCTCCTAAACACTTATAACCCTAAAAACCTTATAAAATCCACCAAAACAAAGAGTATGAAAGATAAGTGATCAAACCATGGCTCTTGATACCAATTGTAACTTATAGGATTTCACAAACACATCAAACCAATAACATGTTGGGAATAATCTGTTACCACTGATAGTGTGGAAGACACTGCATAATTAGTATGCAACTAGCGATGGAAAGGTATTACCACTCGCTGGCACATTATTACCACTCAAGCTATTAGATAATTATTAGGAAAACATGTTTAGATAAGTATAGAAAAGATCTTGTGTATATTCTATATTGTTAGCTTTATACTTATCTTGTAAAGGACTCCTTGTACTATAAAGGAGGTCCTAGGTCATTGTCTTAGATACTTACTTACATATGTATCATTCACATAAGCTTCAAGATGTAACCCTAGTGATAAGCAAGATCACTCAGTATATTAATTAATAATATTGGAGCTTAGTTTTGTGTTTAATCAGTGTTCACTTACAATACATCATATAATCCATCTTCTAAGTATTACTAAGTAAATTCCGCGTGCTTATTAATATAATACAAAATATCATCGACACAAGGTTTGTGTCCGGATCCATCAAGTGGTATCGGCCAAGGTTATGATATTTTGTTTTAGAAGATCCAAGGAATAAGCTTAACCTACTCACTCAAATCAATGGAGATGGAAACACCAACCAACTCTTCTACTCCGACTTCCTAAGCTCAAACTTATGAGTTTGAGATGTGGAGGATAATGATGAGCAACACTTTCTCATTCAAGACTATGCTCTATGGAGATCATCTTAACGGTGATTCTTTCAAGCCCCGGACTAGTACTCAGAAGGTTGGTGACACGATGTTGTGACAGCCAGGCCCGAGACTAATATTGAAAAGCACCAAGAAGAATGATCTAAAGGCTAGAAGTTTGTTCGATGACTCTCCCTAGAGACCGGATCATAGCATTCAGTAGTTCAAGACTCGCTAAAGAACTTTTGAAGAGATTTGCTCGTTTGGTGGTAATGATGCTACAAAGAAGAACACAAAAGACATTGTTGAAGCAAAGATATGAAACTTCTCGCTTCAAGCAATGATTCACTTGATAGAATCTTCACAAAACTCTAGAAGATTGTTACACAACTGACTGTGTTTGGTATTGAGGTAGAAAAGGAAGACCTAAATTTAAAGTTTCTAAGAAGTTTGCCTTCAGAGTTTCATACTAATGTTACAAATGGGAAAATAAACCGAGATATTGAAACTATTAAGCTCAATGATCTTTACAACAACTTCAAACTCATTGAACAAAGATTGAAGAAGGCTAGGAAACTTAGTACAAGCTCAAGCAGCTTATTGATGTCAACCCTCGGATGATGATTCTCAAGATGACTGTGATGATGATATTCCACCGTTGGTTCTACGTTTCCACTGTAATGTTAGCATTACCACTGCAGGTTCAAAAGAAGACCGGTATTGGAGATCCTACCTTTTATGCTTTTATCTCCACTCAAGTTAATAGCTCTATTTTAGCTCATGAAGACATAGAGCAAATAGATGAAGATGACATGGAGGAGATGTATATAAAATGGCAAATAGCTCTTCTTAGCATGAGGGCTAGGAAATTCTACAAGAAGACTGGCAAGCCAATTCACATCAATGGTGGTGAAACTGCAGGGTTTGATAAAAAGAAAGTAGAGTGTTTCAATTGTCATAAGTTGGGACATTTTGCTAGAGAATTCAAAAAACAAGGCAGTAAGACAATAGGTCAACTTGGTACAAGCAAAAGAAAGAACCAACTGTAGAGGAACCAAAGGCAATGTTGGCTATTGATGGTGTTAGCTATGATTGGAGTTTCATGGTCATGAACAAGAGGAACAAGCTACGATGGTGCTTTCATTGCTATAGAACATGCTCTCATGGCTTCTCTCGACTCAGGTACAAAATTTTGAAAGTTGTTCTAAAACACAGTAGAGGAAGTTAAAGGCTTAATGATCTATATTCTAATGAAAGAACAGAGTTGTTTGGTGCTAATTATGTCTGGTTAAATCTTAGAGAGCTATAGTCGTATTAGAAAACAACTAGAGTACTATAGAGAATATGAGTCAAAATATAATGATGATATGATTCTTCTTAGAAGAGAGATAAATCATTAGACAGCTGTGAATGAGGCATACCAAGAAGAGCTTGAAAAACTTAAAAAGATAAATGAAAATGTCAATTAAACTCAGAGACACACCGTTATTAAAGTCAATTGATAAAATTTTGAATGCTCAAATACATAGTAAAGTTAAGTCAGGTATGGGTTATAATATAGTGCCACCACTATTCAGAGGTGTTCCATCACCTCCAGGTATAGATTTAGCTCATACAGGCTTAGAAGATTTTCGTGAACTTGAACGTGAATATGGTCCTCTAAAGGACACATTTGTGAAAAATGAGGAACGTTATGCATGAACTGATGTTTTGAAAGTGCTAGTGACTCATCTGTTGTTGATGAGAATGTTAAGAAGAATGTAGAGGCTTCTATCCCAAAATTTGTTAATACTATTACGCAGGAACCTAGGGACCGCTTAACAAACCTAGACCAACTGTAAGGTATGCTAAGATGTATAGGAACAAGCCTCACGTATCCTAGGGGTAACCAGAGAAGTTGGAATCATGTTAAATCTCAACAACTAAGTAGTGATTTTGTGATGTACAATAAGGCATGCTATATCTGTGGTAGTTTTGATCATTTACATGCTTATTGTGACTATCATGTTGGGAGAAAGGAAGTCCACGGGAACAAAAGGGTGGAGTCTAACAAGTTTCAAAACAATTTACACCCTAATTCACACAAAGAAATGGTCCCAAGAGTAGTTCAATTAAGAAGTGGTCTTAAAACTTTAGCCACCAAAAACTCAATTAATCGCTCCCTAAATCATCTCGTTTCAAGGCAAAACCCAAAAACTTTTGCAAGATCCGCACAAACAGTAAAAGTTCTTTTATAATAAAAGGGTTCAATCTAACCAACAAGTGGGTACCAAAAACAAAGCCGTTAGTTACCATCGCTCAATCAAAAGTTACCCACCGTAGGAGGTAAACAAGACCGTGGGGACACATGGGAAATGCTGTGAAGGCCTCAGCACGTTAGGAATAGAAACCTAAAGGAACAACCTCATTAACCAATCCCAATGGTGTATCAATGACCTTTGATAGATATAACTATATTGATACACGGTATGCATTCAAGTCAATCATGGCTTGGGTCTCCAAAGGAAACTAACTCTTTACTTTATTGTGCGAGAACATCCAAGGACAAAAAGATCGATCAAGGCTACACAGACAAGGGATGTTCAAGGCACATAACGGCAACAAGTCCTATCTCAAATTTTGAACATTATGATGGACAAGATGTCGTTTTGAGGTGGATTTAAGTGAAAAGTAAAATGGAACAACAAGTATGATGCAAGAGATTTAAAGCAAACAACATGGATTTTTATTATTATCAAACAAAACGCATTAATCGAGCGCAAGTAGATACATCCATGTGATACATACAACAAGCATCATTACATGAAAAGAAAACTGAACACAACATTCAACTACCAATCGACCACAAAGCTTCACATCCTACCCCCACTAAACCACCATCTACCACCTATGGCTTCTTTGAAGGCCCACTGGCATAACCTTAGCGATTTCGCCTATCTATCACATCAGAACCTTAGGGTTTGCTAGCCCCATCACCACTACCCCACAGGTGGTAGGATGATGAAGGTCCTTCTTGTAGTAGTGCCGACAACTGGTGGAAAAGGTGGCATCCAGTAGTTCTCCGATGGAAGGATTCTTGCAAGGGGAGGCACATCCAAGACCCCTTGAAGTAGCATCATCATCTGCTTGCATATGGGGAAATATAGCTTGACATGGATTCGAAAGCTATCTTCCTTGATAACAAAGATTCTTGCGACATTGGTCGAGTTGAAGAAGGACCGCAGACGTGAAGTTAGCATCTGCATGAGTTCTTTTTCTTGATGAAACTGCTTCAAACACCTCTCTTTTTGGTTCTGATGATGGTTCAGGAGAAAATTTGTTATCAAAGGGAGCATCTTCAGGAGTAGCAAAGGGGTTATCTCCATCATAGGTGCCAGAAATAGTTCCATGATGTACACTTGATGATTGGGGAATTGAAGATGATACAGTGTGATTAGCGCAGGCGCTTTTTGACTCAATGACATAGAAACTCAAGGGTTATCTACGCTGATGTGGATAGAGCAACTCGTTGATGGATTTGACATCATTAGCAATTGGGCTCATAGTGTTCATCAAACATCGATCAAACAATTCTTCAAATCATCTTCAAGGTGGTACATATGGAGTTGCAGTGAGGATTTTGTACAAGAGTAGAACTAATGGGACTACTTGATGAATGTTGTGACGGGTCCGTAATCGATTGTTTGGAGCCATTTGACCGTCGCCTCATCGAACGTAACGAATTGTTTCCATGATATTTCGGTTCTTTTTGTTGTAAATTTAACCTTTTTTGTTTGGTGCATATCCTACAAATACCCAATGTCCGCTTTAGCTTCGGCTTTACCTAAATTCCTCATTAGTTGGATAACACAACGCACCAAATACACGGGAATGATAGATCTATTGACGACAAGTTCATATGGAGTTTTTCCATGAGTGAGGGAATTAGGATCGATTTGGAGTGTAGCATGCGTAATGGCTTCGTGTGAGAAACATTGGAACCTGAGTAAATCAAAGATTGTTCTTTATGCTTCCATAGCCGCTCGATTGCCTTTCAACTACACCGCTCATGAGGAGTTCGTGGAACACTTCTTTTGATGACCATCTTTCACTCATAAACCGCTAAGTTCTTTATTGACAAACTTAGTTCCATTGTCGCTCTGATGATCTCGACGGCTTTGTTAAGTCAACTCAGCTTGCGATAAGTTTAATGATGATATCTAGGGTTTCATCCTTTGTCCTTAAGAACTTAACCCAAGTAAATCGAGAGTAATCATCAACCACCACTAACACATATTTCTTCCCTAATAGTCTCCGACTTCATGGGTCCATATAAATCCATGTGAATGGTACAAGAACTTCCATAATCGAGTTTGTAGGTTTGGGTTTGTGGGCATACTTTGCTTTTTCCCAATTGGCATGTCAACAAAGATGATCCTTTTCATACTTTAGTTCTAGGTAAGCCTCTACTAAGTCCTTTCTGAAAGATCATTTATACGGGTTCAAGTGATTGAGACGACAATGCCATAACCATGACTTGTTTTCGGGCCTTTACAACAAGCAAATTGAGAAGACTTCATCATATTCGATAGAGATGGTGTATAGGTTTGAACCACGGTTCCACCAAAAGTTCTCGCACTATCGTTCTCTAACGAAATGTGTATGTTTTCAAGGCCACTTCTAGATCGTAATCACAAAATCGACTCCATTGAGAATAAGCATGACCAAGACCTTCTATGTATTATACCTGAGATTACATCATCACCAACATAGTCTCCATACCCCATATCAATCTAAATGATCATTCTCGAACTCCAAGGCCTATGACTCCATGGTTTATGAGTCATGACCGTTCCCAGCCATATGATTGAATCACCGAATCCGTACCACCCACGATTGAACGATCTGAGTTGAATACGGACAAGAATGGATAATCGATATCTTAGGATCCCTATGCAATCGGGTTCATTTTCAGTAATGATTTTGAACACCCATTATCTAAGTAGAAACAATGGAATCATCAGATGCATAGTATGATTAGACTCTTTCAGGTATAAACACTTTTAAAGTAATAGTTTACACTCAAAAGTAG